>CALZFC010000042.1:1272500-1582500 GCA_945643635.1 Allodiplogaster sudhausi | reverse complement strand
ATTTGATTTTGTTCTTCCACTTCTTGCTCGCTCTCCAAAAACCATTTTGTCTCTCACTCTCTGCGCGCTCCTCCCCTTCTCTGTCTCACTCGGTCACATTCTCTCTCTCTCTCTCTCTCTCTCTCTCTCTTTATCCTTCACAAAGCATAGCTAATGGTAATTCACACCTTGCTTCAGATAAATGTGTGTCCTTTTATGCCGTGAGGAAGACTGTTATCTATCGACCAGAGAAAAGGGGATCTCGCAGTTACAAAAGAAGCACCTTTACCTTCTTTATCTTTATTTCTCTCATCCACAAGAAATAGATCCTCTCCATCTCTTTTTCTCGACTCTGTTTAGCATTCTCACTATCAGCATTTAACCAAAAAGACATGTGCGTAAATAAATCAAGATACAAATAACATTTTATGGGCCAACAAGTCTGGTTATTTAAATTCTAGCGCATGATTATTTTTCGAGCACTCATAATCAGATGCTATTAAGGAGGACACATAATTCTCTCTCCGTCACTCTAGAATACCATGTATGTACTTCAGTCTCTTGAATAGTCTTGCCATCGTACTCCCCCTACTTTTTTGAATGATGGATGCACTCCTCTGTCTTCTTGTTTCTACTTCGTCGTTCTCGCGCCTTTCACTTCCATCACCTCGGCGCTTGCCTTTTTGAATGAAATTTTTCCCTGACACTCCTAGCAAGACCTGGAACGAATGGGCAGTCGAATATGTCCCGCCCAGTCCCCACAGCGCTGGGATCGGTGCAGTCCAATGGAGTCCAATCCGGGCCCCCTAGGCTCCCTACGTGACCCAATTATTAAAACACACCCGGCACGATTGATTTTTCATCACGCGTGACCCCTCTACCACATTGTAAAAATTCTTGGCATTTTGCCAATACCGGTCGCGATCGAGCATAGTGCTTGAGCGATGGTCTGACGGGATGAACCTGGCATTTTGCCAATTTCTTTCAACTTGAACAACTATTAGAGAGTAAAAAATGGCTTTATTCAACAACAAAGGATTAAAATATGTATCCGAACTGGGAGAATATGCTCATTTTGAGCATAAATTTCTCGCAGATCGGGAAAAAATTAAATTCTTTATACCGAGTAAAATGAAAAATTAAAGACAATTACAAAAATAAACAAACATAAACAAACTAGGAAATGTTGTCAAGCCCCTTTCGCTCTCGAAAGAGCTACTCGGCGGACTTACAGACAACATCCTTGATGCGAGAAGAGGGAGGGTGCTGGTATCCGTCCAGCCGCTACTTCTCTTGAAGACATCCTGCATAGAAAGAAGAAGATGTGATAGAGAGAGAGAGAGCGAGACAGACAAACAAAGAGTACGAGAGAGTGGGGAAAGAGGTAGAGATACTTGAGCACTTTGTCTAGTCCATCAAAGGCTTTGCAAAAAGCATAATTAGCATAACATGCCCATTCACACCTCATATTCGCTGTCGAGTGTCTTCAGCTCTTGGCAGCGGTGATCATCAGAGATGCGCTGGCCTGACCGTCCTGTTCAGATCGTTGTAGACGTCTTGAAAAGGAGAGAGAGAGAGAGAGAGAGAGAGAGAGAGAGAGTGCTACAAAGAAAGAGAGAAAGAACGAACCGCGTTTGCGTGAAGATCCGTGAGACGTGGAGTCGAGTTGGCCAACTCGCATGGCCAACTCGTACCCTAAATCCTAAAAAAAAGATTAAGAGAGCGTCTCTGTATGCCTCCTGTAGGGCCTGCCCCAGATCCAGATGTTGGATTTCGAGTATGAAAACATAGTCAGGCATGACACAGGGCCCCATTAGCAAGATTAAATGGTTAAAAAAAATTTTCAAAAATTTTTTTGTGTGAATAGGTGAAAGTATGTATATTTTATGAATAGACGTATCTCGCTTCAAACTCAATATTTCTCAATTTTCTTTTTTTTATTGGCATCATCGTTGGATTCTAAACTAACACTGCCCAGATGTTTCAGTCAACTATTACATTTTCACATCGAAAAATTACTTTTAATATTTGAATTTGACGGTTAAATACCTTATACTCATTTGTGTGTGGGTGTTATATCTCAAAATGTAGAGCATTAAAAACTGTATAACCTATATTCTTTTCATTGGGTGTAGAGGTCCCCAAGGGGGGAAAACATAGGCTCGAATAGGCGTACCTCGGAGATGTGGGATTCAAGGAATGCGTGAAAAAGAAGTTAAATTCTTGTTGTAACATAGAATGATTCATTTCATTCGATTCAGCTTGTTCCTTTTCATAAAATCTCCCTACAAAAATTTCATAAAAATATCAATTTCCATGAAAATAACGCATTTTTCGATTTTTCTGCAATTGTCAGAAAATGACCTAAAACTATTCAAAGCGCTGTATTTTCAACGTTTTCAGCGAGAACAGAATGCGGATAATACTGTTTAGTACGCGACAAAATTCTCTACATCATACATCCATTACATCTGGATACCACCAATGTCAGTATCGATTTTCCTATGGCGGTCGCGTCAAAACTGACAGATCCGCATTTTTCAACTTTTCGTGCAATCTTAATGTTTCGTACTCATCCAATGCATCATTCTGCTCCACGAAGCACACTAAGGTCAGAATCGATGTAGCAAAATAGCAAATAGTGACTGATAAATAATGTCCTCTCAATTAGTAAGAGTACCGTTCTCGCTGAAAACATTGAAAATACAGCGTTCTCGCTGTTCTCGCTGAAAACATTGAAAATACAGCGCTTTGAATAGTTTTAGGTCATTTTCTGACAATTGCAGAAAAATCGAAAAATGCGTTATTTTCATGGAAATTGATATTTTTATGAAATTTTTGTAGGGAGATTTTATGAAAAGGAACAAGCTGAATCGAATGAACTGATTCATTTTATGTTACAACAAGAATATAACTTCTTTTTCACGCATTCCTTGAATCCCACATCTCCGAGGTACGCCTATTCGAGCCTATGTTTTCCCCCCTTGGGGACCTCTACACCCAATGAAAAGAATATATGTTATACAGTTTTTAATGCTCTACATTTTGAGATATAACACCCACACATAAATGAGTATAAGGTATTTAACCGTCAAATTCAAATATTAAAAGTAATTTTTCGATGTGAAAATGAAATAGTTGACTGAAACATCTGGGCAGTGTTTGTTTAGAATCCAACGATGATGCCAATAAAAAAAGAAAATTGAGAAATATTGATGTTAAAGAAAGTTATGTGCACTTAAACTTTTCCCCTACTTTTGCATGCCCAATCAAGGAAAAAAATTTTATAACAAAATTGACCTTCTAATTTTTTTCATAGTGCGCAGAGGTACCCCTGATTAAATTTTGAATAGCCAAATCAAAAATTTTTACCCCGGGGCAGGGGTAAATGGAGGGCTGCTTGATCCTTACAGAGAGGCTCTCTTAATTAGATTAATCGAACCTGTAGATCGTCGAGTGCTTCGTCTTTCGAGTCGGTTGAGTTGACATCTCCACCGAGTTACGGAATTCTAAAAAAACAATCTAAAATGGATATGATGATAGGAACCACAGTAGGATTTTAACCTCGGCATTATAAACATTAACTTTGTGAGAGAGTTTATTATGAGCAAAAGTTAAGCGTTCTCAATCACACTTCATTAACCATTTAACGAACTACTCTCAAAAAAACTAAAACATCAAAAACACTTAATGCGGGAGGAATCTCACGGGGAGAAGGAATTAGTAAAAACAAAAAAGTAAACAACACACAAACTGATGTACCATTTGAGGAAGGAGGAGGGAGTAGCAAAGACACGAAAGTAAAGCTCACAAGAGTAAAAAAATAACCGGTTAAAAAAACCTGTCTAACGATTACCTGAGCATGTATCGACAAAAAAGAAACGTATTATTGAATCTATCTCTCTAGCAAATAGACTAAGAACTTCTATATATTCTATCATTCTCAAAGACCTAAATCTTACAATCTCTAAGATTCTGTGTACTGATGGAATTTAAACAATTGAAAATCATAAAGAAAGTTGGGAGTAAAAAATACCTAGCAACATAATTTAGTGTCTTAATTGTGGACAATGACAACCTTGCTTCCTCGAATGTTGTTGGAATTGAAGGGGTGGCCATTAGGTGCGATCTGAGCTGGCAAGCGCGGTTGAGCATGAGACGGTGGTCCAAAGGAAGACTGGTCATTCGAAGAGTTTGCACCAGAAATAGCCATTTAGCATAAGACTTTTTCGACTAGTGTTAAGGGGAAATGGGAGTACAAAAAAATAACCCTTTTTGTCCTCTCCGGGTCTTCTTTGGCTTCTTCTTCTGGACTCTTCCATGCTGGACTTGCTGAACCACTAAGGTGTCCTCTCGTCTCTGCCACGTCTTCATTTGAAGACTAAAAAGGAAACATTTTTCATGAAGAATTAAAATTATGAACTTAACAGAAGAAGATGCATTTTATGGGTATAACTGATGTTCCGTTTCGTCCGCCCCGAGTGGTGGCCGGAGCGATGTATGCGGCCGGGTTGCGAGAGGGAGTCTTGACTGGCTGCTGCTTGACTTCGGATATCCTGAAAAAAAATTAATAGTTAAATATATAGCACGGAACTTTATGAATTCCATCAATTCGTTAAAAATAATGAAAATAACTCTGGCTGGCTGACTGGATGGAAGAAATTGGCGCGGAGAGAGTATGCGATGGAGATGCCCGGGCGATGGAAGAGAAGAGAAGAGAACCCCCTCGGCCTCGTCCCCCTCGGTCTCGCCCGCCTCGACCTCGACCGGCTGATAATGTAAGCAAATGAAAGTAAATTCTGACCGGAAAAAAAAATTTTGGAGTTACCAAAAGCGGGCCACTGAGAAGGGAAAGGTGGAAAACGAGAAGAGGATGGAGAGCGGACGGTACAAGAAGAGACGCGAGAGGGACTGCGCGAACGACGAGGACTGCGAGGGCGATGCACTCGAGAAGGGACGCGAGGGCGACTCGACTCCAGCTCCAGCTTAATGAGACGGCGACGAGAGTCGTCCTCCGTCTCTCCGAAGAGAAGGATTGGCTGAGCACGCTGTCGGAGGCGGGCGATCACCTGCAATGTTACTTTCTTACATTTTGAACACTGAGTAATCTCGTACTAAATACAAGTCGTCTTTCGAATAACCAATCTAAATACTAAACAACTCGGAAGGCATAAAACAAAAACCTCTTGCCGACTAATGTTCTTGTTGTCGGCGGCATCATACGTTTTCTCGCCGCTTGAGTTCGCCTCGGCTGACCCGGATTCCTCCGCAAGTTTCAATTCCAATTTCTTCCATTGTTTCTCCGCGTATTCTTGTTCACGACGAGCGACGATATCAGCACCAAGAATCATTTTGTTGCCGCCGACCTTCAACACGAAACCAATTATTCAGTGAACGGCTTCTTTAAGCAAAAAATAAATAAATTTAACTGACTTCGCTGACTTCATCTTGCCTCGACTCTGAACGAACAAAATAGTCAAATTAACATCTGGCAATAGTGGGAGAAAAAGAACAGTTCTAAGCATACTTATTATCTCCTTTCTTTTAATCGACCACCAATCACATTCATTTCAAGGTTAAACTCTTTCGGTAACGAAACATAGCAAGATATACGGCTGAACGAATAAAGAATCAGAGCAAGAAAATGTTTCAAAGAACCTTCTTCGCTGACTTCTACGACGACACAGCGCCTCGTTGCCGTGCACAACCTCGAGACGATGACTAACGGTTAACTAAAATCATATCAACGGATGTTATCAACATTAAAACACAATAACTATAGGAATTATCACAAATTCAACATCGAAAAACAAGTATGAGAACGCACAGCTGATTCCAGCTTCATGATGAATTCTCAATTTTCCATACCTGCATTTACCTCGCACGGAATTTTTTCATACAGTAAAAACATATTACGGAATTGCACAGTGGCACGATTGGACTGCCCATTGCATCGCTCCCATACATTGCCCAGCGCTGTGAGTCCCAATTAACCGAACAGTGAAATATTGGCGCTTGCACTTCCATCCCCAAGGTAAATTTTTAGACGTTCACTGTCTAATTCTATACTTTGAATACTATTGATGTAATATAGGCCAGAAAAAGCAAGCTAGAATGCATAAACTTTATTTAAAAAAAAACAAGGTTAAAAGAATTTCACGCACTGGATACTGTAGTGCGCCCGGTCAAATATGTGACCATAAAAGCTATCTGCGGTCTCTATCCAAATGGCTTATTGTCGTTCAGCAGTGAGCAATGCGAATCTCATATTTGCAACAATCCTATGTAATTCCTACTGTAGCGCATCAAAATATCTATGCACATAGCCTGAACGTGATCGCCATCACGAATTTTGACGATTGGTGAAAGAAGGACAGTATGGTTGTATTCAACCGAAATGCACGCCGTATAATCATCAAATTTTGGTGTTCCTTGAAGATTTCAGGAACATGGGATGATACCGTCCATCATAACAATCCTGTCAGCTAGCCCGAGGCAAGAGTGGAGGAGAGGCTGATTGTGAGATTACACCGACGAAGATGCGACTAGAATCCATGCGCAACAAAGTAAACTCATTGACGAGAGTGATAAGAGATGAAATGTAGAGAGAGTGACCGATTTTGTTCTACTGGGAAAAGTTAACGCTCCAAGAGAAGAACAAGGAGACGTTCGCGATCCTTCTGAAATGGAATTAGCTTTGGGACGTGATGGATGAGAGAATAAATGAATATCCGTTGTTCTGCAGACCAAGCACAACTGTAACTTGTTATGGCTATCAAAAGATAAAGAAAGAATTTCTTCCCTCGTTCCACCGATGCAAGACCAGGGATGACTACAATGAGGGATATAAAAGGTGTCTTGCCTGTTGAAAATGGGCAAGTAGTTTGTGCCATTAAATGCATGTACATATGGCTTTTCCAGAATGGAAATTAGGAATATTATGGCAGATCAGAAAAGAGTACTGCAGCTTCGACATTTCAAACACCATTCGCTACCGTACTCTAGTGCACTTGCTAAGACCCCCCCCCCGTATATGTAGATAGACATAAGGGAAATGAACTTCCAAATGATACAAACATTTGGAATGCTAACGAGCAGTCTCGCATTGAAGAAACCTACATATGTATTTCATAGATTACCAGCACTGCTGTTACTCACTGTGTTTACTCCTCTAAGATCTCACCATTTCATCCACGCCGGATATCGCTTTGTCTACTTTACTGTTCTACCCGTTCACTGATTCTTCCGCTCTCGAAATTATTGCGTTCCTTTCTACAACTAGACACAAGCAACTGGTTTCTCTACAAAACTAAACAAAAAAAGTGAAGGAGAGAAAGAGAGGGAGAGAGATAAAGAGAAAGAGAAACCAAGGACGAAAACGAGAGTCAAGAGAGACAGACAGAAGAGAGAAAGAAAAGCAAGCAAGGAAAACGAATGGATTATTCACAATATAGGAAGGTTTAGATGCGTTCTACCTAACAACCGAGGGTGCTATGTTTGATCTGAACGGTTGCTGCCTTGTAGAGATCAAAGCAGAGACCGAAAGAGAGAGAGAGAGAGAGAGAGAGAGAGAGAGAGAGAGATGAAAAGATAGAGAGCTAGAGAAAGAGAGGGAGTTCTGAGAGAAAATGGGCGAGAAACATATTGAGGGCGAAATAAAGAGAGTCAGAGAATAAAATCCTTCATAGACAATGAGGGACCGAGGAAAAAACAAGCTCCCAGAACGCTTTTGTTCTTCATTCACTTCTGAACTGCCTCCGAGACTGGTTGTTGCGCGACGTTATTGGAAAGAAAGACAGTATGGCGGCGGAGGAAGCGGCAGAGAGGCAAGAGACGAGCAGGGAGGAATAACAAGCAAGAGAAAGAGAGGATGAATAAAAGAGCGAAAGAATGAAATTTCAGCACAAAGAATGGCAGACGGGGAAAAAAAATATGGCGCAAAGCCCGCACAGCTCGTAACCGTTCCTCTGCTGATCGCCATGTTTAATTACATTGCACTAAACGGAACGCAGTCTCAGAAAACAAGGAGCAGCTGCAAGAAAGCGAGAGAGTAAGTTGTTAGAGAACGAGAGACTAGAGAAAGGAAAAGAGAGAAAGAGAGAGTGAGAAGTGGAATAAAGTAAGACAGAAAGGCCCATCTATGTATGTACATATACACAGTTTAATTATTTGAGCCGTATCTAAATTTATTATTCAGACACACAATAAAGAGACGGAAAAGAAATATCGAACGAACAATCAAAATTAGACTGTGGTTGCGGGATAACGTTAGAAGAATTAAGCAAAAGAATCATAGAACCAATCGTGGCATTCTATTTTTCGTTCCTCTTTCTATGATATTTCCTACAATTGAACAGTACTGGCAGTTGTATTCCGCACTCTCAGCGTCTAACAGACTCCCACTCATTTTCTGCTTCAATTTCTGTAGTTTAGCAGATACTAAATTTTGTATCCTCTTTTATAGCTAATGATATAGAATTGGATTAATTTTTTTCAATCATTAACAATAAATACGGTTACTGTAAGAAAACATGTGCATAATTTCATAAGTAACTGAAAGCCTTTTTCAAGTTTTTTCATTTACCTTTAGGAAATTAATCATTTCCGCATATAATTCGTATACGGTTCCATGAGATTCTTCGATAGAAATATAAATTGGATGATATTGAATGACCTGTGCAATTTGAATGCGAAAATGGATTGTCACTCATTGCGAATGCCGATAAGCCGTGACAGTTTCATGGCTACAGTATTCTTACAATTAGTCAGGCGCGAAAAGTGCGAACGCCCTCTCTGTTCGTCTCGTCGTCCGCGCTCTCTTAAGTGCACGCGCTCTCTCATCAGCAGGCGAGGAAGAGTGCAACCCCCTCCCCCCACAACATTACAGTACACGCTGCATGCACACAATCACGGCGAACTTCCCGCTTAAAGAGAGGAAAAGCGGCTGCGAACGAAGGCGATCTCCGACTGGATGAGCAACTGAGAAGAGAAGAAAAGGGGCTACAAACGGGGCAACCCTTTGGCTATCCAGGCCGTTGCGGATTCCAGGGGGATGGAGAGAAAGTTAGATGAGTCAGAGAAAGAAATGGAATAACAAATAAGATAGAAGAGAGCCAAAAAGAAAGGAACGCCTGATCCGGGAGAGCCGTGGAATGGGGCCCTACTGGTGTTGCGCCCACTTACAATAGTTTTCCAACAGAGAGGGAGCGGCTGCTGCTCTGCAACCCTAGCTTGCGAACTAAAGTAAGAGAAAGAGAGAGAGAGAAAGCGAGAGAGAGAGGGAGAGAGAGAGCATATGATCATACGAGACGAAGAGAGGGAAAAGCAACAGGCAACTAACTCTTGTCGGTGACTCCCCTTCTAGCAGTAATGTTTTCGGAGACTGCGCATTCTACAGTTGAAAGATAGGAACATGGGAGAGTGAGAAGCACACCGAAGAAAGAAGTCAGAGAATGAGAGAAACAAAGAGTGCTAGAGAAATAGACAGGGGTAGAGAAAGTGCTAAATAGGGAGGGGAACGAAAAACTAGCAGACAATGGTCAAGATCTAGGCCGAACAGCTCATTCGACATGTTCGCTTTATCTCTCTCTTTCTCTCTCTCTCTCTCTCTCTCTCTCTCTCTCTCTTTCTCTCTCTCTCTCGCTCTTTCGACCATTCTCTCTCTCATGCTCTCTTCCTCTCTCTCCTTCTCCCTATCGTTTTCTATCGTCTTCACTCTCCTTCTTCCTAAGTCTCTCCACTATCCCTCTCTTTCTCTCTCTTTCTCTAATCTCCTCTCTCATGTCTTGATTCACTTCGCCTTGCAAACACCAAGCACACCTTTCAAGGCATTTAAATTAGCCACTACAAGACATGGAATGAAGAACACGGCAAAAGTATCTGTACAAATTGACGAGTTCATCATGAATTAGGGCGGATTTCACGAGCTTGAATTGGAATAAAGATGGTCAATCTGTTCGTTGCTTTCATTCAAAATGTATATCACCTAAGAGAAAAAGGTGGATCAAAAATTCATCAACCTTTGAAAACAAATGCAAACATACGGTAATAATTCGTGAACAGATCATTCAAGCTGATATATTCATGCGCAGCAGACAGGCAAAGCATAACAAAACCGGCGAAGATGGAGCCATTGAAAAACGGCTTCTGTTTTCCATGTTCCAGTAGACAAAAACAGATCATTCCAAACGAATGGCTGCTTGTTCTTTTTTTGTTTTTACCTGGCCTCGGGCAGCTGATTCAAAATGTCCAAACTCTCTGGGATTAGTGGAGCTTATTATTCGGAAAGCTCTTTTGCAAAATGGAAACGGAAGATTCCTCGCGTTAAAAAACAGATCGAACATAAAAACGGCTTCTGCTTTCCATGAAAGACGTAGAGTGAGTTAGTCAGGAAACTTCTTCTTGCCCGTTGAAGATCAAGAAACAGCAAAGAGGGAGAGAGAGACAGAGAAAGAGAGAGAGAGAGAGTGAGAGAAAGAGAGAGAGAGAGAGTGAGAGAAAGAGAGAGAGAGAGAGAGAGAGAGTTTTCCTCCTCCTCCTTCATTATCTCAAAGTCAACGAATCAATTCTCTTCCACTTGCCCTTTCCGCTTATCACGGTCATGCGACATACTGAACCAATGAAACTGCCCGTCTGCTATTGTCTCTTCTCCTCTTATTCCACAAGTGCAACATTACAGTTAGACACGCGCTGTCTTCTCTTTCCGTGTCTTTGACTTTTCATTCTGCACTTCGGGAACAAGGAGAAACCATTCAGTGCTCATCACATTTTGGTAGAGAAGAATAAATGGTATTGGGGAGGATTTTCTTACGTCAGCAATGAGAGAGAAAAAGAGAGAGAGAGAGAGATAGAGAGAGAGAGGTAAAGAGAACGAAAAAACAGTAATGTAGAGATGAAAGTGAAAGCCAGGAAGAACGAGAGTGAATGATGAGACGAGTCGCTCTTTTTGCACTGTCAAAACAGCATGCCATGCGTGTGGGTGGCTGCTTTCCTCGAACAATGGCCAAGGCTATGTTGTTCACTACTACCTGTACATCTCTCCCTCTTCTTCTTTCTGACTTCCTACCTCTCTCTCCTTCTCTATCTCTCTCACTATCTCTCTCTTTCTCTCGTTCTCTCACTCTCTTAGTTCTTCCAATTTCTCTCTCTCTCTCTCTCTCGTCCTCTCTCTCTGTCTCACAGTCTTTTCCCCTCTCGTTCCCTCTCTCTCTCTCGCACATTCTACCCTCTGTGTGGACCCCGGTCCGGAACGCGTGTTCTCATACTAGAGTGAGAGGAAATGGCAGAATAATGGAACGAGAGCTTGGGTTGAAAGCGGATCATTGCAAGGTAAACGGTGGAATTATTGTGCGGTTTAGTTTCTCCTCTCCACTCTCACTTTCTCTGCATCTCTGTTTCTCTTGACTCTGCCTCTCGCATTCTCTCTCTTCGTTGCCTAATAGAATGCTTTTTCAAACCACAGTCTTGCTTATTCCCTTCTCGGTGAGCGGTTGTCAGCTCCACTGGTTTGATTGGCTCTAAATATTCTAAGATCTGGTCTTCGCCACATGACCTCCCAGAGCGACTGAGTGATTCTTGAAGATTGGAACACAGAAAACGGATTGCGAGAAGAGGAAGAAGGTATTGTGGAGAGAGAGAAGAGAGAAAGGAAGAAGGCAAAAAAGAATGACGAGAATGGCGAGAACTATGAAGAGATAAGAATCCATTTGAAAGTGTTGCTAGACAATGCCGATATACATTATCACTCGTGTAGCTCTCTCAGTCTCTCTCTCTCTCTCTCTCTCTCTCTTTTGCTTACAGTCTCTTTCTCTGTCATCCTCTCAGATTCTCTTCTTCTCTCTCTGCTCACTCTCATACTATCGAAGACTACCATCCGCCGAACAAGTTTGTATCTCTACAAGAGTAGTAGCCAGCAGTCACGAAGGAATTCCTCACACCCCCTGCCGGCAATGGCCTAAATGGAATGGGTTACTGGACAGTTTCCACTCCATTTTAGTATCTCTCCCTCCTTCTCTTTCTTTCTCTCTCATGCACTCTCGTATTCCCTTTCTTGCTTCTTGCTGCTCGCAATCGCTCTCTGTCTCTTACCAAACACATTCACATCAAACCCAACAATCTTCTGTTTCTATGATTGTAAAATAGTTTGGTCAATTTTAGCGGAAACGTTAAAAAAAATTCTAGCACGAAGTGTTCAGTATTCTCTGTGTTCTAGTGCCCTCTTTCCTGTGAAAGGTAGAAAAATGAGCAAAGCATGAAAAATTATTTATGAGCGCCAGGAAAAGCACGTGGTAGCCGACAGTAAAAACATTAACGACTTGCATCAAAAATTAAATATGCAAAAAAACAGGTCAATCTGGTACATTAACAAAACTGGATTTTATTTATATTATTTTAAAATCTAATTTAAATATGACAAATAGAAAGAACATGGAATATATCTGTTACAGTGTTCAAAAGACATAAATATATACTATCTCGAGAAGCTCAACAAAAAGGTCGTTTAGTCAGGCAGTTACTCTGACGAATGAAGTGTTTCGTGGAAGGAAGGCTGAGCAAGTAATGAATGGGAAGTGCTGATGTCACAAGTTCCTCCTGCCGATTGAGTAGTCGCTCTGGTCAGCCCAATCTCACAGTGTCGCATTGTCATTTGTCCTCTTCCTTGCTTCTCACGATATCTCTCACCAAACCTGCTTCTCTCTACTCTTTCTCTAACTGTCTATATTTCACCCTCTTTCTCTTTCTTTCTTTCTCTATCCGTTGTTCTAGTTGTACTTTATTCTGCCTTACTCTCTTCTCTAGTGTTCATGAACCATGCCACTCCTTCGATCTCTACAGCATCTGCGACGCCGCATATTTCTTCTAGCCTCTTCTATCTCTGTCTTTCCGACCTATGTCTAAGTGTCAACCGTGCCTGATTTGCTTTTCAGCCTTCCATATCTACATCTCTTTCTCTCTCTCTCCCTCTAGCTCCATCTTTCTCCATTTCTCCCCTCCTCATTTCTCTTCTAATCGCTCTGACAATTTTCCCTCTCCGTCTCTCGATCACTCTCACTCCCTCTCTTTCTAGCCAATCTTCTCTCCTTCCCTGCTTCTCTCCCCCCTTTCGCACTCCTGTTTCATATTCGCCTTCTTCTCCTTCCTTCACTGTATTCATTCGAGCGGCGGTCAGCTGAAAATGGAACGTGACCAGGTGTTGCATGGGACTGCGTGGAACAAAAGTCAATGGGCCACGAGAGATGAAGAGAGTAAAAGAAAGTCAGAGAGCTAGAGAGAGCGATAATGAAGATCGAAAAATGCGCCGAGTTGAGATGACAGTATGCCTTGGTCGTCACTCTTACACTTACCAGTTTATGAACATATGTTCATATACATGCATATCTTCAGAATCTTGATATTTCAGAATGGTGGGAATAGAAATGTCCGCTACACCCACTTGCCTCCTTATTTATGCTCTTTAAACAATGAATAATATTCTCTAAATAAAAGAAGAGATCGAATACTACATACTTCTGCATGATATAGGCGTAGAAGACCAATTCCACATTCGTTCCTTTGGTTTTGCCAATGTTTGCCCAATGCCTGATACTTGACCATCTTCCGCTTCTCGTCCTGTGATCTATAATTGACTTCGAAACACTCGCTGGCACCATTCTTTCTATTTATCTTGTTCTCTCTCGCTCGTCTGCCCTCTCACTTTCCCATGCTATTTCTCGCGCTCTCTTATCTCTCTGTTCAAACAAAAGTCTATTCAACGGAGGCCGGCCAACCAGTCGCATGACCCTGATTTAAGATCAACGGTCGACATTGTCACGATCTCTGTCGCTCTGCACCTCTCCATGATTTCTATGCTCTTTCTTGTCCCTCTGTGCCCTTGATTTACTCTTGATTGTTAGCAGTAGAGAAAAAAGACATGGTGAGAATTCAACAATTTTATCAGAAAGAGAAAGGGCCAGGTTTTTAAATTGAAACATTTATTATCGTTGCGCTGCAAAAGAGTTGTGGACACTCGAACCGGTCTCTAGAAAATCTGAAATAATTTGTGAGTAACTCAATTTTCATATAAACACATTACCACCGAAAATTTAAGCGGTGCAAAATCATCAGTAAAGTTAAATTTTCATTTTATTCAGGTAGCTTGAATAATGGAATATTCTTCTCAATCGATTCTAAACAATTATATTTTAAAAAATTTATGCAGAGTGTGCTCCCTTCTCTTATATGAGTGACGTGCTTCTCCGACTGACAACGCTTTAGAGTACTGACCATGAGAATTGTTAAAGTGCATCAGGTAGAGACCGTGGACTTATTGAACACGATCTGAATCTTGGCGACGAAAAACGTACACATCAATGTACATATTTGTGAGCAAACATTTTCAGTAAAAGGCTCTCTCTATAAATGAAATGACAGTGATGCTCTTGAGCGTTGAGCGCAAGCTACGCAATTGGTAAGAAACAATCTTCGAGTTCTTGCTGATTCAGGATCAGAATGCAGAAAAGCACAAGAAAGGCATACAAACCGTATAACTGCTAGATTGATAGCCTTGATTACTTTCTGTGATTCTAGAGAAATAAATCTCCAAATAGTAAGAGTGCTTGTAAGTTCCCTTCTGGCTAAATACACATAGCATTTCTTAATAGCTAGCTACACTAGTGGTAGCTAGCTACACTAGTGTAAACGAGAGCAAGAGAGAGCAAGAGAGATCATAATGGCATGACTCGCAAGCAAAATCCATTTAACCATTTATGAATAATAGGATATCAGTCGCTTATCTTTAACTAAAAATACAGTATAATTAAAAGTATTTATAATGTTTCAATTTATTTGGCAAATTAAAACCATCAAGGACATATGCCATTAATATGTATATGTAAGTTCAAACTTAATTCATAACTAAACAAATTGTAGCTAGCAATTAGAATGATATTAATGTTCTGCGATCTGGTTTTTCTGAAGAGGTGCCACACAGTAATTTGAGTGATATGAAGATTAAGCAGAGATGAATGGCAAGATCTATCAAAGTAGACTGGCACAATGTGCCGTAAATTTAGTCTACGAAAAAGACCCGGACAATTTCCAATGAAGATGTCGTGTTGCCTGCAAGATTTTTTCTGTTTTTTTTTTTCTTCAAAATATGGTGTATTATTTTAAACTAAAATTCGGTTTGCAATACCATCTTCAAACAAATCTTTAAACAGTAGGAAACAGATTGCAAACCTTGAGATATCTATCTCCATTTGAGATAGTGCCCCGTTCGGGTCCAGATATCTCCGACTCAGTTATGGTTGCTGAAGAAGGAAATCATGAGTATGATCAGCTAGATATTTCTTTATATACTGATGCATTAAAAAAAAAGATTTTTCCTAACAATTGAGCTTGCCCGACGTGGCTTTGAGATGTCGCATCTCCTCCGAGTCGATGGCAGCTTCGGAGCGGAAGAATCTTCTTCGCGTTCGACGGTAACACTTGGTGATGCAAGCGGAGATGACCACGAGGGGCAGGCAGATTCCTGCAAATCGTCATTCAATTAGTAATCAAGGAAAAGGGAAAACTATTTACAAAAACATTATATATATACATATATATAATGTTTTTGTAAATAGTTTTCCATTTTCATACGTATATGTATATACATATACATATACGTATGTATGTAGATATACAGCATAAATCTTTTGCCATAAAAAGAACGCGTCATACCAACGGCAATAGCGGCGACGATGACAATGACGAAGCGACGCATGTCAATCTGGCAGACGAGGCCAATTCGATCGGCGGCCGTCCCCTCGATGACGTCACCAGCCATGGGAACGGCCAGCAAGCCAGAGGCCACGAGAATGCACGACGAGACAATACTTGTGCATTCTGCTTCGCAGGACTCCTGAGGAAGGGAGAAGGAGAAGTCTCTAAGATTCTTAAAATTACCATACCAACTAAAAATAAGCAGACAAATATACAGATAAATAGTAAAAAACAATTTACAAAAAAATAGAGCGAAAGCTAACCAAGTTGGGGAAAAGCGGGACGAACGAAGTGGTCGCATACTCCATGCTTCCCTCATACTTCGGCCATCGTCTGAGGGATTTGACAAGACTTCAAGAAGTAGTCTTCCTCCACCTCACCATATGCAATTTGCTTCACACTGAGAAAATCCACGAAGACGAGAAAATTCTGGAGATAGAGCAAGATGTGATCATTGTGCCTCTTCATGAACGATATGCAAAGTTACTTCACGGCGGAGATTGAGCTTGAAAAAAAAAGTCAAAGCTCGCTCCGTCTTACTCTCTTTCTCAGTACTTCATACTTTTTCCTTCAACTTCCTTTTTTTCTTTTTCTCTCAGCCTTTTGGCCCAACATATTTACTCTTACACGGAATAGAGGAAGTGAAGCGATTCGAGGAGAGTGAAAAAAACATGAGCAAAAAAACATAGAGCACATCCAATAAACATGACAAATTTCTTATTTTTGCGAAAGAGAAGATATGTATGCAGGGAAGAGAAGGTTTACACTCGGTGGTAACAGCTAAAGTACACGCGGATGGTTGTTTCAATTTGGCGTCCTCTGGAGATTTCGTTGAAATTTCCCGCAGGGCTCTTTTCTGCTTGGCTGAAGGTTATGAGTCTTGGATGAAGGAAAAGGCTCAAGTCATTTTTGTCCTTTTTTATAGCCTAGAGTGGCCACACGAAAGAAATTAGGAATGGACGAATGCTCTCTGAAAGCACCTTGATAGCAGAATCCTAAAACAATGGCAAAACAATGTTGATATTTAATATGTGAGGCATCTCAAGTACATATAAGACAGTGTGAATTAAAAAGTTTGGTTTTTCTCTGCAATTTTCGATTTAGCTGTTATTTTTGCCACATTTGGCAGGTAAAACACACAAGCAAATGTGGCAGTATTTTATTCATTGATTGAAACATGTCATGACAAATATGAAGCGTTAATAAAATGACGGGCACAATATACAAGCGAAGGAAATGGCTGAGCCACAGAACTGTGTCCTAATTAATGACAACCCGGCTTCGGCATATTTAACAACAAAACAATTTGGCTTGGTAAAAATAGAGGTCTTTAAAAGTGGATTTATAGCGTGCCAAATTTGATGGCCAAAAATTTTTCCATGGCACAATTAGCAAAGATCCAAAATTTTGAATGTTTTGGCAAGTCTACCAAGTATGGAAAATGTCACAGCCAAAATAAACAGCTATCAGAATTGGCAAAAGGATTTGACATTTTTAACAGCTGATAAATATGCCACGAGGAAGCGGCTGTCGGCCGAGCAGCTTGGCAAATTTGACAGCCGTCAAAAATGGCAACTTGGCAAATTCAGCGGGCATCAAAAATGTCAAGCCAAATTTTCGACCCTTCAAAAGTGGCAAGCCACTTTTAACGGCTATAAATAATGGCTGGCAGTTTTGACGGCCGCTAAAAAAGGCAAATCCTTTTTTTGACCGCAAAAAAGGCTTATCGCTCCAGTTAAAATCGCATTCATCCTCCTCACATCACTAATTTTTAAGAGGACACAATGAGAATACCGTATTCAATCAGTCATGAAACAACAGTGGTTCTACAATAAGAATTCTGCATAAATAAATACCGTATAACATAAACTATAACATTCCAGAAGTTAGTTGATAAATGTTAGCAAATCAGGACATACTAGGCACTCGAGTCGCCGTCGTCACTGGAAGAAGCAATTCTTCTAGCTGCGAGATGCATGTCCTCGTGTGACTTGCCCATGGAGAATCCGTGACCACGCAAGAAGTCGTAAATAGACTCCTCTTCAACAACGTCCACTGTCTCAGCTTCTCTATTGCACGCCTCACATCTTTCCAGCAGATCATCGAGCACCAGTGCAAGTGGAACGGCTGACAATCATGATATTAACTACCATAAAAAATTAAGTGTATGCAAAAATACAAAATAGCCCTTGTTTTGAAAGTATAATTAGACAGTAGACGGATCACAAGGCTTCATAAAGTTCCATTATTAGGCTGATTTAATAAAAAAAATTTCGGATGCAAGTGACATATGTACATACCCTGTTGCCTCCGTAGCCGTGCTGGCAACTCTGCAATCTCTGCTTTCCGCTCATCGTTCATGAAAAGAGCAGCAACTTTGAGAAGGGCAGCGCACGCAGCTTCGGCCTTCGCGATGTCAGGAAGCATCTGCCCAGGAAGGGTCACTTTTAGCGCCTGTTCCGCATCTTCCTGTAAAGAGGAATGAAAAATAACAATCTCCATACATAATAATTTTCTCAAAGCTTCTGTGTTCAAACAGCAACATAAACATGACAAAACAGGCTGTTGAGTGGCCTTAACAACTACCGTAATCTTCAGGAAAAGATAGTAATGTAAGCTCCATTGAGAGCCACTTTAATAGCGCAAGATAACTGAAAAAGAGACTAACACTGAAGAGATTCAGCGAAGGCCCATCGCAATCGGCTGCCGCGCGCGACAACAGATCGGGAGTCATACAAGCAGCTGCCTTGAATCGGATTGCTGAAAAAAAAACAATTTTCCAACGAACAGAAGAAGGGCGAGCTTTTTTCGACTAGAAGGTATAAATATAATAGTTAAGAGAGAAGTAAAAATTAATTAAAACCTCCATTACGCGGAAGACTCGTTGCTTAACCCGGTTCTTGTACTTCTGAGCGAATCGACCAAGCTCGCTGAACATGTACTGCGTAGTCGCTGGCAGGACAGTGGTGTATCCAATACCAGCAATGACTTCAGAGAGATCTGAACATAGGCCTACCGTAATAATGCATGTTAAGAATTTTTCTGACTTGGCTACTATTTTTTTAAGTAATTAGTTACCTTGAGGAGTGTAAATGTTTTCCCTTCGGAGAGCTCGAGAGACGGAGCCAAAGAAAGCATCCACTTCATTGTGCGTGTGCCAGACTGCCAAGTGAGCACAGATGAGCTGAGATCACACCAGACTTATTTACAAGGTAGATTATATCTAGAAAATTGACCCTGCGAATACACATGCGCAATGTTGCGCACATTATCTTCTAGTTCAACACACTGTGATACTTTTTTTAGAGCTACATAAAAGACGGACCTCATCGATTGGCAGGTGAAGCATCACCCAGCCGAAGAATGCATGCAGGTTCTCCGACTTCATGCACGGCGCATTGTCAGCAATAACGACGAGACGTGAAGGGATCACATCTGCCTTTGAAACAATACATTTTGATAATTATTTCGTCAGTCTCCCTATATTATAGTACATAATTTACAATATTTAAAACCTAACCTGTGAAAGCGCGTGAATGATGTAGCTGCCAAGTTGATCAGCGCCTCCAGTATGTGCTTCGAAGACATTCAAGAAGGCAATGTTATGGAACTTGCTGCCATCAATGTCTAAACGAATACACTCTTATTCTCAAAACAATGCTACATAATGCAAGACTCTCAGTGGTTATGGTAATCGGACAAATGAAAAGAACAAACTACGGTATAGCCAGCACAGTAAAATGCATAAAATGAACAACTGACGCATTCGTGAGAGTTGTACAGCAGTCAGGTCGACATTCTGGCGACTCACGTCACCAATTCTCTTGGGTCTCCGTACAAGACAAGGAATCTGAAATGGTTATCTTAAAGAAATGAAACTGAAAACATTCTTTAAAAAGAGAAATAAAATTATGTGGTTTGCAGCGTAACAAAATATTAACGATAGAATTTCAGAGATCAATGTTAAAACCTTCGTCGATTTTTTGCTCATTGCGTCCACTCTCAACACAAGCAATTCGCTAGGAGACGCTCTTGAGATCTGGTCAGCAGTTCCGACAGTTACCCGATCAATCCTGACAACAGTGACAGTCATAGATAAAAAAAATGTTAAAGAAAAGGCTAAGAACCCTGAGGTGTTTGAAGGCATGATATTTTGCCAGTCTTGTATTTTATATCTTAATGTCATATGTAGTAGATGACGTAACAATTTTTGTCGTGCCACATTGTAATTTCATTAACTTACTAGTCATTTAATCAAAGCAGCAAAAAAAGATCCCAAAATGTCGTACGCACCACATGGCTTCGTAGTGCTGCTTCCTGAACTCTAATGCCTTCAGCTTTTCGGCCCCAGCACGTGTAGAGATGATCTGAGCGAGACCAACACAAATGTCACAGCGCAGATGATTATCGGACTGAAAAAGATAAATGAAAAAGATAAGGAATATAACAGTAAAAAGGAAAGCAGAAAAGAAGGGTTCGTAATAAACATCACAATTACCCACCTTTCTAAATCGCACTTGCATCCCTGTGAGCTTAGAGAAAGTCGAAAAGCGGAGGGGCGTGTCGCAGAGGCGAAGAAATGAGCTAAAGGTGGTTACGACTGAAGAAGTACTGTAGCATAAGATACGCTGTTAGATCAAAAAGAAATTTTGGATTAAAAGTGTTATTGTGTTAGGGTTAATAGTTTACTTTGACTTTGCTATGATAATTACAACTTTACTCAGACTGATTCGCTCATCACGCATGACAATACTGGATGGGGCTGAGATTAGAAGAAGATTGCTGATGTCGATTGAGAAGGATCGGGCAACAAGATCGAAGTTTGGCTCTTGCGCCAGTTTCAAGACTGTCGACATCAACTGCGACTCACCTCCCTATGCAATTGTCGCCGAGCCTGTTAGTTGTAGGAAAATGTAGCTCCAATCTATTTTCTTAAACATTTTTATATCGCAGGGCGCAAATGTATTCATCGAGGTCATGCTGAAGAGACGATCATGCCTCGTCATTCTGCTCGGGAACGGAAACAGCACCTTTGATGCTCTGCGCTGTCGTCTAGGAGTCAGCGAGATCCACCAACTGTACCTGTCTCTCACCAAGCAAGCTGGAGGTATCTTCTTCATTTTATTCTTTTTAAATGCTCTATAACCGGAATATTCTGGCTCTTCTGATAAACATCATTGACATTTTGCAACATATTTAACATTTAGATTACATTCACAACGCCGTCCTGCCATTTCGTCTCCTCTTCAAGCTCTCTGGCGAACAATACACGCTTCCCAAGATCTGCGAGACATTTCATGTGCGATCGACTCTCTTGTCGATGGTCAGCTTTTTAAAAACTTGTTTTATTAAATATAAGTATTAAATGTTTTATTTGCTTTCGCATGAACTACAACGAGAGCAATAGATTGTATTCTAATAGCAATAAAATGAGCAGTCCACCAATGTTCAATTTGTTGGCAGTTTTAGAATGATTCGATAAGCCTCTTCCGGAAGATGTACGCCATGTGTGCGGATGAGGAGAGCCCTAATGCAATCAGTACAAGCTTCTTCGGCCCGATCGAGTCATTCAAGAGTAAGCTCCTTCAATTATATCAATTTGCTAGATTTTTTGTAGTCTTACAATTAATAGAGAGCAAAGTCTCGCGGTCCTTAGTTGATCGTCAGGTTCGTTTAGTAAGTCCAGAATCATATACGGGCACGACATACCGTTTTCAAATCGAAACTTTGCAAAGTCTATTTTAGGCTCAGTGGCAATCTTCGCTGTCGCCTCCTCCTCCATTCGAATTGTGGGCTCAGATTGCGACGAGTTCGAAGGCGCCTACAGAGCATATCGCCAGAGGCTATCGATTCAAGCTGACGTGGAATCGGATGATGATGTCAGTCGGGATATTGATGATTGATTCTTTTTGAATTTTTACGTTTGACCGTTATATGATTCGTAACTCCATTTATTCATTCCGGTTTTATTGCCTAGTTAACACGATTAATAGATCCATTATTATTGTCCGCCTGTGGATTTAATTAATTTAACGGACAATTTGATCTCAATACTGTTATATTCTTTCGAAATATGAATCCTTTCAGTTCTGCCCCCAGTCTTTGCAACATATCTGTAGCAGTTTACCGTATCACTTTAAATCTCATTCCTTTTCGACTGTTCCATGCTCCATATTTCTTGTACTATGTTGTAATTGATCCGATCATGAAATTCCACTTTTTTGCCAAATTTGACGGTCGTTGAAAATGGCGAGCCAGTTTTGACAACCGTAAAAAAATGCCTTGCCAAATTTGATAGTCATCAAATTTGCCGGACTTTTTTGACGCCTGTTTAAACTGTCATGCCAATTCTGCTTGCCGTCAAATATGGCAAGCTGATTTGGCAAATTTTTCACTCAAATATTTTGGCTTGGCAAACTTAGCGGTTGTTCAATTCTGGCAGGTATTCTTGGCAGATTTATCAGCTGGTTTTTTTTGGCAAAAAAGCCCACTCCTCCTCGAGAACATGTGACAAATTTTTCGACCGTTATCTGTGCCATGTTATTTTAACACTTGTACAATTTTGCCGCGCCCCTTTTGACTCGTTTATTTTTTGGTTAGGCTGTTTTTGCCATTTTAGACAGCTGTTTATTTTGGCATGATGAAAACTGAAGAATAAACATTGATGACATTCTTGACAATCATACAATTTGTCATGGCATGATAACTGGGTTTGAAAACTGGCAAATTTGCTTGCCAAAAATAACAGCAAAACTGAAAAATGCAGAGAAAAACCAAACTTTTTAATTCACACTGTCTTATATGTATATCAATCTATGCATGTACATGCATATAGGAGGAATTTGGCAATGTTCAGAGTGAGTGGGGTCACAAATGCAACTAATAAAATATGAAGCTTGCAGGAAGTCAAAATGCGCGTCTCGCCGTGATATTGAAGTTTAAAATATTTTTGCATTATGTTCTTGCAACCCAAATGCTGTTCAAAGGTTCCCGGAACTTTTTCTCTAGTTGCACTCTTTGAACTCTCCAACAAACGGTTCTGTGGTTAGTGTGCAATTCGTTTAGACTCCGAAAACGTCTTGACAACTAAAAAGTATGTCAAAATCAGAGCATGGAATTTACTATGTAAAATGCAGATTTTCTTCTACCTACATAGTTATCAGAATTCCTGGAATAGTGGAGAGCATCCAATTTGAGGGCCTTCCATAGGGTTTTGACAGAGAAAGATAGAGGCAGAGACAGGAAGAGAAAGAGGGATTGGAAAGGAAAGAAAGTGGTCACTATGACATTCACAGCCACCTTTGCAACAGCAAACTTTGAGCCTGACCAACGCAGTCTCTCTCACTTTTTGTGCCATGTATGAGATTTTCAAAAGGGGCTATTTTTATCCGTGAATGAGTATGCGGCGAGCTTTGAAAAGCGGTTGAGATCCAGCTAGGCAGAATTGAGGATGTACTTCATCAATTCATCTATTTTGGTGAGTGAGCGACATGTTTAGAAAACAAAATCACTAAAAAGTTTGACAGCAAATGTTTCTCCTTAATTATCTCATTGTCAGTCTACAATGGGAGTGAGAAAGTGTAGAAGATAGACAGGGAGTGTTCCCATCAATACCCTTGTACGTGGTCATGGTCAGCAACCTGCTCAAGATAGACAGGGAGTGTTCCCATCAATACCCTTGTACGTGGTCATGGTCAGCAACCTGCTCAAGATAGACAGGGAGTGTTCCCATCAATACCCTTGTACGTGGTCATGGTCAGCAACCTGCTCAAGATAGACAGGGAGTGTTCCCATCAATACCCTTGTACGTGGTCATGGTCAGCAACCTGCTCAAGATAGACAGGGAGTTTTCCCATCAATACCCTTGTACGTGGTCATGGTCAGCAACCTGCTCAAGATAGACAGGGAGTGTTCCCATCAATACCCTTGTACGTGGTCATGGTCAGTAACCTGCTCATTCTCGTGCGACGAACCGTCTAACTCAAGCTACAATGTGTATGGACGAATTCCGGGCTCGGCATCAGCAAGAAAAACATTGACTGTGCTTCTATCCGGTCCGTCTGATCCATCTGGTTAGTCCGGCAGGCCAAGCAAGGCCTGCTCTTCACCCCACACCGACTTTTAAGCGAGTTATTCCTCGTGCCAGGGACGAAATCAGCGATACTTCCTGCGTGCCACTATCTTCTCAGTTCCTGACCGTCAAAAAGCATCAGTGTAAAAGGAGCTACATTCAACTGTGATCATGATATGTATGTTGACGAAAAGATGTTGATTAAGACATATTGAAAAGTTTAATATGAATACAATGTAAATTAATATTTCTTACTTGCAAAATCTCTAGCCATCCTGTCGGAAAGAACCAAGGATAAAATAAAAGTAATTTCAGAAAAAAAACAAGGGAGCAAAGAAACACGAATAGGAAGAAGGACACAGTCCTTCAGAAGAAAAGAAGGATATTTTCGGTAATCCGGAGCAAGAGAGCAAAGGAGCGAGCGAGAGAGAATAATAGAGAGGGAGAACAAGACAGAGAGAGAGAGAGAGAGAGAGATAGAGGACTCCAGCACGCTTGCAAAGCATGCTAATGATGCCATTGGCATAGCTGGAGAATTGCTGCAATGCTGAATTAGTAGTCGAAAGGGTAGGCAAAGAGTGAAGAAGAAAAACAACCTATTCAAGTATAGAACTGAAGACAACGCGTGCAAAGATTCAGTAGGATATTGCACAAAAATAAGCTGATGGTGAGGAACAACAAAAATTATTTCGTTCATTAGATTTGGAGAGTAAAAACACTTTATTTTACAAATAACAAGTTTTGCATATCTTTTAATAACATATTGGAAAACATGGCTTTAAGAAAATAATGTGCAGATTACTTCAAGACAGCTATTTTTGAGCAACCTATTTCTGATTTCTATGATAATTGGATTGATGCACGCGCAGAGGCTTTTTCAATGCATTTTATTTTAAGAAAAAAAAGATAAATGGCACTCGAGGTAAGCAACGATTGATTTTCAATCGCGTGGGCTCGACTGAGAATTTGCAGCATTTCAAGCGTGAATGTGAGAGCGAAAAAACAGGCATCTCTTCATCGGCAAGGCGCATTCTTTTTCTGTTCTTGATGAAGATATTCTTTTCTTTGCCTCAATAGAGGAATGGACCTTGAATGAGAACTCATAAATCAGAGCTGACACGCCGAACCCGGATGTTCGCACGGTTCAATTCGGCGAATATAAACAAGCTGCAAACGAGCTCCCATTGGATAATATCAGATTACTGTACTGTAAAAATATTATTTCGTTTTAAATAAGAATGTTAGAATAATCCACTGCATGCATCCATCTTTTAGCCCATTAACTAGCACAAGTAAAGAGACATTGCACCAGAGAATTCAAAGAACGCAGTCTAGGAAAGACTCGCCTTAGCCTAAGAAGCTTGGATTGCCTGTGTGGAATAAAACGTTATGCTATTTTTTCATTGCGACAAAAATAGCCAAGAATGCCGGAGAATTTCCGTATTTAAGCACGAACATAGAGCAAAAAGAGGATCGTAAAGACGATTCGTTTGCTGGAGGGACTGCAAACACTCATAAACATTTCAAACTTGCATGAAAAAAAAGCATCAAACAGAATGAGGGGAGACTTTCCCGAACAATTTATAGTAAACGCAATCCTAGTCAGCTCTAAGGATCTGTTGCAATAGAATTAACTATGATTACTCGGACTGTTGAGGACTCAACTTGTCCGTTCTTTCGGTACTTTCTGTTACTGGGTAATAGTTCCCTTCTCTTCATTTCCCCGAAGACGAATAAAGAAGTATGCATGATGATTCGAGAGACCAAATAACATGAAGTGGAGAGAGTTTGAGGGTGGACCATTGGTGTGGAGAAGATGGAAGAGAAGAAGAGTGAGAGAGTGTGCGTGTGAGAAAGAGACTGAGAGATGAGTTGAGAAGTGCGGTGCGGGGAGGATAACGAAGAGAGACAACAAGCCCAGATGAGTACCTGACCAGAAGTTGGCAATATGGTTAACGAGAATGGAAAGACGGACAATAGTCAAAATATTTCCCAATTTTTAAAGCACACTGCTGAGGTGAGAGAATAAGAGATGGAGAGGGAAGGAGGAGGGCGTTATAAACTAAAGAGAGAAGAAAAAGGCCAAGGAAAAATTGGAAAGACATTGAAAAACGAAAGAACAGTTCAATTTTTTTAGCACGCTCACAGTGCCCATTAATCTGAAATCACATTTCGTGTCATATTCTCGAGCTATCAAAAGACAATACTTCCCAAGGAATGGCTGACAGCAAAAGATGCCTCTGGCATATAAATAGGTTCTCTTATCCTTTCCTCTTCTATTTGAATGCCCACCAGCACCTTAACAATCGTTTTGCATTAAATTAAATTTCCTCTTGCGCTTATTTGCAAACATGGAAGTGAACCCCTTCCCCATTGCCCCATTGCAAATCAAATTGTACACGAGCGCAGCGAGAAGCATGACGTCGCAGATTGTACAGGTTATCTTATTCTTTCCATGTGGTTTGAAGAGGAAGAGGATTATGGAGGAGCGGCTTCTTGAACAAGTGCGAATGCATGTGACAGTGTGTACGCTCGAAAGTATACGATGAGTAGCCTTCCCTCAGGGCAAACACCAAATGAGAGGGGAACCAGCGGAAAGGCCAGATAGCTAAAAGTGGTTATATAGCAGAGAGGTCTCAGAGCAAATGTAATAAAAGGTTTGGAATTAGGAGAGGCAGAATTTGTAGACTTCCTCATTGCCAACGTGTGTGAGTGCAACAAAAGTGCAGAAGTAGCTTATTCTATGCAGGATGAAAAGTGAAAACGAAAGAGAGAAGTGAAACGAAGAAGCAGAAAGGCAAGGAGGGCGAATGAATAGGATAAAAATTCGGAATTTCTCCCACGTTCTATGTGGAAATAAGACTTTCCTGGATTATGTATGAAACTTCATAGATATTCAATGATGAATAAAACCATATACATACATAGATAATCCAATATTCTTAAATTTTATGGACAATGACATACCTACATATTTCAGAGATCGGAATAAGAATCGCCAGATTAAGCGAATACGTTCAAAAAGGAATAGTTATATATTTAGACTTTCCAAGGAGTGGGCAGTTAAAAACCCCAAACGCTCTTTTGCATTTGCACGATGTCCTCGAGAACGGATGAAAGGCCAAGCTTCTCGCATGTCACATGCAGAAAGGGCTTGTAGTGGCTGGGAAGGAAAGAGAAGAGAAAGCCTTTTCCCTCCCACGCCAGCCACCGAGCGGCCCCAGCTGTGCTTCTGACACAAAACGACGCACTCAGCTTATGGTTAGAAGAACGAAACTTGTCAACAACACATTGCATTTTCTACCATTAATTTTTATTTTATTCTAAATACAATGTTATAACAAACAATAAGTGTGACATCATGAAACATAATCAATAGCCCTGAATGCACGTATAGGGTCACTCTTGAATGTCATATTCACTGCACATTCCAAGAAACCACATGAGATTCTTTCCATGCGTCGGATGTCGCGAATGTGCAAGCATAATTGAATTAGTTGCATAGTTAATACAATTTGGATACTCCCGGGAGGTATTGCTCATATTTCCTCTTGCAATTTTCATTCTTTCCGAAACCGGAAAATGAAAATTACATCAGCATCTAGACTGTGGTTTAGGCATTTCTTCCATTTTCATTGCAAAAAAACACTTATTGGAAGAAGATATTGTATGCAGGCTTTATTGAAACCAGTGATTCAGTAGATAAAGCAGCTTAATCGTGGAAGTTTCTCTTTACCGCCCAATCCACTTGGTTCCCTCATCCTTGAAAATAGTCTCGAGATTGATTCTGCCGAGATCGAAGTACGTCATAGGCACCCCGGAACCACGAGTGATGTACGACTTGGGCAGAACAAAGGGTACCGCCCGCTTGCCGAACTGGAAAGAGATCAATCAATTTCTGCAATGAAATGTGACGATGTTAACATGTCCATAAGCTCAGCCTAAGACTTGAATCTTTAAAGGAATAAAAAAATAGACTCGAAAAAAGAACTCACATCCAATGTCCCATGACCGCATTTATGATAAACGACAAGCAGCGGGTCGATGTCCATAAACTCGTTTTCATTACCCTATAAATCAAATAGCTGGCTGCATATTTCTTTCAGTGATCTGAAATGCTTATTCCGACGAGAAATTTATCTTAAGCTTGCATGTTTTAGCAAAAAATTTTCTACCTGCACAGTGGTTCCTGGGTCGAACCCTTGATCGAAAAGTGGCCATCGCTGTCGGTATACGCTTCGCCAAGCAGGTCATCCGGATCGGGGTCTGGTAGTTTAATTTTATTTATGTTTCTGTTTCGTCAGCTATTATTTTGTAGTTTATGATGGGGATTGATGAGCATCAAATAAATAGTGGAGGAATGAGCGCTTACCAAAGTCCTTATCGTAGAGCTTGACTTGGACCTTGGCGTCCGGCTCAGTACCACAGAGAAGACGGCCTTCCACGCCGTAGGCCTGGTCGAGAAGTGCGGATGCACAGCTGAGGCAGCTTGCCAGGACGAACACTGCTGACCGCATTACTTACTCAATTACTTACACTATTGATTTCTAACTTTGAGTCACAGTCGCGCAGTTGCGAAATTAAGAGCGAGAAAGAATGCATGGAATTTAAAAAAAGAACGAACTACTTTTAGTAGACCAACAGCCTTCCTATGTATGTACATATATTAATTACATGTATTAACTGGACAATCCTAGTAAATGGAAGCAGACTTATACATGTATTAGAACGGTTAACCGTCAATAGCAGAGCAGTTTGCTAACAAACCAAATGACCAAAGAATAGCAATCGAAAGTCCTCGCTCCCTTTCCACATCCTGATCCAGTTTATATCCTGCCGAAATTATTTTCCTGCGCCATAATCGCCGTTTTACGGCCTGATTCCTCTCGCTCGCCAATGCTCTCTCGCCTTTCTGATTAATCTCTCTCTCTCTCTCTCTCTCTCTCTCTCTCTCTCGTCTATGCCCTCATACCTTCTCTCTTTCTCCAGCCCCAATGTTCTTGCCGCTTTTCTCTCAAATCTGCTTTCCGTGTTTGTCCCTCTCCATAAGCAAATTTCGCTTTTTCTGATTCACATTTCCTCATTTCTGCATGTTTGTACTCTCTCTCTCTTATCCTTTACTCTATAGCTACATACATCTGTCCTATTTGCTCTCTCCGTAGTCTCTGTCGTTCTCGCTCACTTTCTCTGCATATAATTGTTCCCACCGCAGCGGCGGCCTCCGCTTGAATAACTGTTAACTCTTTAGCGAACATTCATATTTGGATTAGTCATCGTAGCCTCCGTCTGTTGCTCACTTTTCCTTCCTTCTTATGATGATGAGTCATCCTTGTGTATTTCTTCAGGAAAACCCGGAAAACAAATTATGAGTCATGGAGGGAACGAAAAATGTTAATGATGAATAACGCTAGAATAAAAGTATGACATAACAATATTTGTTTATTAGTTGTAAAGTATTTCCTTCTTAATGAAACAGCACAGACTGAAGAATTAGTGATTTGTTTAGAACGGAATAATTATGTACATATTGGTAAGTTTCTATCCGATAAAATGTCGCTTCTCATTGGTGAACTCGCTTTCGAGGTTAAGAATCCCGATAGGGTAGAACGTCTTCGGAACCTGAGAATTAAAGAATCAAGTTTGCAAAAAGAGGCCTTCAGAATTAAAGCCTTCAGAATTAAGTTTTCTTGAGGAAACACAAAGCAGAAAAATTTGTAAAGACCGTTCCAGACGCGATGTACGATTTCGGAAGGATGATTTTGACTTGTCGGGAGCCCGGCTAAAAGAATGCACGGTCACAACGCGAGTCAAGTATAGTGAATGTCTATTTCTATCCTGCCTTGATGCCGTCATCGCAGTCGTGGTAGATGTAAAGCTCGGGGTCGATTGGAGTAACCTCATTCTCTGTTCCCTAGACAATTTATTTATGTTAATAGCTAAAAAATCATTTATTTTCAAAAGCTCTCTTCCAAGTCCGGTATACCTGGAGTCTGAAGCTTCCATCTGGTCCCGAATAGACTTCGCCCATGAGATCATCGGGGTCGGGGCCTAAACAGGGAGGACTCTAATAACCAATACCTGCACTACCTCGAAAAAAAAATGAATGAGATAAAAATTTTATTTAAAATATTCACCGGTGTCCTTGTCGTAAAGCTTGATGTGAATGCCGCCAGCAGGCTTGAAACCACACATCAACTGAAATAAAAGGGCAAACTGTTCCAGTACATTTCCATATGTTATTTAAGATATAATTACTTGGTAGTAGAAGAAGAAAAACATTAATGTTATATAGTAAATAATATAAGAAAATCAAATGTACTTTGCCCTCAACGCCGTATGCTTGAGGTGGACGCAGCGCGCTGACTGCGCCAAGGAAACAAGCGACGAAGAATACAACGAGCATCTTCAGTCAACTTGCTAACAATCCTAAAATCATTTTGTTCTAGCAAATCATCATTCTTCCGAAGAGGGTAAAGCAATATTATTACGAATATTCTCATAGGAACCTACAATCTCTCTATGTCTACTTCAGAAAATGAGTTTGCGGCTTTTCCAAAAAAGGAAGGCAATAGAATTGTTGTATCAAAGAAAAACGTGACTTGCAAAACACTACGATCATACAATTATTTATAACTTTTCTATTGCGAAGGCTCAAAAGCGAGAGGCGCTAAAATGAATGATCAGAATTGTTCGTCAGTTTATATTTGACAGTAAGCCATCATCACGGCCGCCCTCCAGAGTGATGGAAGATTCGCTGTGCTCTGTATATATCAGGTGGCCTTGTTTATAGCAGCCGGAGGGCAAGGTGCAGTGGCCATTGATGATCCAAAGCACAATTACTTTTCTATTTCAAACTATGAACATTGTCTCAGAAGTTGCAAACCATAAGGTGAGCGATTACAGCAAATACCGTCTTTATTGATGGTGAGATGAAAGAGCAAATATATGTTTCCCTCAAGGAATGTTCTTTCAATCATCCAGATCATGGGCCTGGTGGTACTGGAGCAGGGGAAGGAGAGGGAGAAGGAGAAGGAGAAGGAGAAGGAGAGGGCGAAGGAGAGGCGGAAGGAGAGGGAGATGGTCCGGGAGAAGGAGAAGGAGAGCCACTCGGGGCAGGCGACGGACTCGGACTTGGCTCAGCGGAGCATCTATTGCATGTCTTGGCGCAGAATTGCTTCTTCTGCGTATCAGTGTACGCTGTGCTCCCGCAAAAGCCATTTCCGGCCCAGGTCGGACAGCTACAAATGTAAGAAAATTATTTAGCATTTTGAATTTTCTCTTATCTAAAGCTTATAACAAAGATTTTCTGACTGTAGATGGTTGTCCTGGCAGCCGTCTGCTGGGCAAAGACCACAGGTATTTGAGCAGAACTGTTGTTTCTGTTCCTTCTGGTAACTGGCCGAGCCACAGAAGCCGTTGCGAGCCCAGGCGCCGCAGCTAAACAACAGAACTGAAATCGTCCGAAGGATGACAAAAGCTATTAAAAGGTATATTTTTTGAGGTCAACATGCCAAAGTTAAACGCTATTAGGAAGGGTTGTTTATAAATTTTTAAATTTAAGATATACTTTGGATGATTGTCCTTGCAGGCAGCTTCAGTGGTTGCCATCACAACGGAGAAGAGAACAGCGATCGCAACGAGAAGGTGCGTCATCTCAAGAATGAGCGGCTGATATAACTGATCAAGAAAATATCATTAAGAAAGAGAACTGATGAGGAATTTCATCATTTCCGAATATAAAATTTTGACTATTTTACTTGTAAAAAAATTTAAAGCCATTAGATAAGATATAAACGCATTTCACTCATCATGCTGGCATGTCTTTTACGGTTTCCTATCTAGTATTTAAAGGACTGGAAAGAGTTTGTTCAGCTCCCTTCGCAGCTTCTACTGAATTGGCCTCTTGGTACTCTGTGCTATTTGCTGCTACTCTCCTCAAAACATTTGTGCGATATTCCTCTAATTGTGCACAATTGAGACAACTATTTTTTTGTGCATTTATCATATTGTTATTGATTCTTTGTGTTATTAAGTTGATTTGGGCTGTTTTACGTAGTTCTGATTCAAATTGTAGATTTAAAATATGTATTTTATTGCAATCTTTGGTGTATTTTTGGATGCAACTGTGCATACAAAACCAAGGCACACGCATCCAGTCATCAGAGAGCTAATGTTGAATCTCCTTTGCTTCCATTTTTTTCAAGGTCACGGTGAAGTGAAGTATGGGCTTTAACGGAAAGCTCGACGTGGCGAATCTCGAAAAAAAATGAAATGTGGCAACGACAAGATAGGCACAATTTTGTTCTTAAATCATCTCAAAAATATTTTCTAACTACAACTTGACAATAACAAGCTCAACCAAAGCCAAATGTACATAAATAGGAGGCTTAAAGGATTATGAACACTCAAAACTCCTGCACGGAAAGACCTGTTAAAAAGTGCCGAGATACTGTAATGCGCTTCGCTTTTATTATACTATTTGTACTGAAAAGCAGTATACACTGACTCCTTTGAATTATGATTATCTGCGAAACAATTCAAAAGACAACTCTCAAGGTAATCTGACTTTGGATGGCTGTCCTGGCAGCCGTCTGTTGGGCAAAGACCGCAGGCATTCGGGCAGAACTGTTGTTTCTGTTCCTTCTGGTAACTGACCGAGCTACAGAAACCGTTGCGAGCCCAGGCGCCGCAGCTGAACAAGAAGATTTGGTTACAATTTCATCTCCAAGACCCGAAACATAGTGAAAGTAATTAAAAGTTGAATTTTAGACGTCAAAAGGCTAATAAAGGTTGTTATAGCCGACGGATTTTTAAAATGTTTTATTTAAAAGTTTAAGTTGTACTTTGGATGATTGTCCTTGCAGGCAGCCTCAGTGGTTGCCACCACAATGGAGAAAAGAACAGCGATCAGTTGAAGGGTTGTTGTATCATTTTCCGTTTCCTGTCTTCATTATAAATGAAAGACCTCCGTTTGATCAGCTTTTCATCGCGGCTTTATCTCGCTCGACCTCATGTTCTTCCAATGTCTTTCTGTGCTGTCGAACTGGTGAATGTTTGAATAAAGAAATGTCTGGGAAAAAATGTGCATTAGTGTGTTGACTGAAAACACTCCCAAAACGCTTCCTATAGGATCTCTGCCACTTGCCTTCCATGATCGCAGTATGAGAGATCTGTCGTTTTATAGCGTACGGTCGTTGAACGTGGCCATAAGTGAAGAGCGGTTATATTTTATTTTGCATTTTACTTTTATAGTCTTCTTATTAATCAACTTCATGTCAGCACAAGAACACTATCCGATGAGGTGTCTTTTCTCCTCGGTGTACTCCGCCTCCAAGTTGAGAACACCCAGCGGAAACCACGTCTTCGGCACCTAAATTATATGTTTAACACGCTCCTTTGTTAATTTAGGACCGAAATTGTTATTTTTTATCATAATTGTTATCACCTACCTTTCCTTCAGCGATGTACTGTTTCGGCAGAATTATCTTCACTTCGCGTTGACCAGGCTACAACAGTGGTCATATGCAACTTGTATCTGGTTCAAATTTACAAGTAATAACTTTATTTGCATTTTTCAAATTGTTTTATAATATTTAAAACAAACCTTTATGCCGTCGTTGCAATCGTGATAAATGTACAGTTCGGGATCAATTTTTGTCATCTCGTTCTCTGTTCCCTTCAATATTTGTGGATGCGATACTATGTTTGTAACTCTTATCTTTTATGGGACCTGCAATATAAATGTGCCATCACCACCGCTTGACACTTCAGCCATGAGATCATCCGGATCCATGCCTAGAAATGAAGTGGATTTTTTTATGAAAAGAAGTGAAGCAATTCATTGAAAGGTTATCAATGTGACAACATTGGGAATCAGGTCGAGAAGACAACGAGACAACAAACAGGCATGCTTAAACAAGAGCTGAAAGAACACAATTCAAAACAATTCACAAGAACAAATAGATATCTTCGGTACCTGTATCTTTATCGAAAAGCTTGACTTTGACGTTGGTTGCGGGCTTCTGGCCACACATCAACTGGAAGGATGAGATGCATTAACGAGACATAGAAATGAAGACAAGGAACCTTTCCCTGTACTCCGTATGCCTGCTCAGGACGCATCGCGGAAGCAACTGCGAGCAGAGTAAAGAGACAAGAAAGTGGCGCCAGCATTCTTAAAAGATTCAATGATACATCAAGAAGAGGAAACTGAATACAGGAGACGAATCGTCGATTACAAGTTTTCGTCGAAAGTTAGTCTCATCAACAAGCGGTAGAAATGAACTGCGATACTGTTTATATCACATTACAGGCATTTGAAAAAACAAATGACTCTGGTGTATATGAGAGCCCGCCTTTCCCCATCAAAAAATTCAGCAATTTCTTTATCGTATCAATTGCGAATTAAAAGCACTCTCTTCATTGTTTGGCGGACGAGCACACGAGAAAGGAGAGTCAAAGAGGGCAACGGAATATTCACAATGAGGAGCATTGAATATATACATAACCATGTTAATTGTTTAAAAATGCATCAAAAATGATCAAAATCATTCAAAGGTTATGAAGCTACAAAACGTAATAGACTGTGAACGCTTGCCGTAGGAAGCATAGAAAAGTGACTTTCCATAAAATTGAAAACAGCATCGAAGTGAAACTTCGTCTAGTGAAATATTGCTGTGAAATATAGCTTCCGCTCCGTGTGTATTGTGACTGTGTTAACTTAGAGAAGATCGCGCTCTTCTCCCGGAAAGACGGTCTCGAGGTTGAGAATTCCAATGGGAAAGAGCCTCTTCGGCACGCCGCCAGCCGAAATGTAAGACTTGGGAATCTTGAACTTGATCTTGCGCTGACCGGGCTAAATCGAAGATGTAATCAACAATTTTCTCGATTAAATAACCAAATATTTCGAAATGTTTCCGTTCGTATTTTGCTAAAAAAAGAATTTTTATTTTTATTTTATTTTAGCAGCAATCGTTCTTCCTAACTATGATGCCATCATCACAGTCGTGGTAGGCCTTGAAGACCGGATCAATTGGAGTCAGCTCACGTTCGCTTCCCTGGATTGGCTCATTCTTTCATCTATCTCTCTCCCTCTCTCTCAATCTCTCTCTCTCGTTCTCTCTCTCTATCTCTCTCTCTCTCTCGTTCTCTCTATCTCTCTCTCTCTCTCTCTCTCTCTCACGAACCTTGAGCGAGAATCGACCATTTTGATCCGTGTATCCCTCGTCAAGCACGTCGTCCGGGTCAGGTCCTGTCAAAGTTGATTTTTTAAACAATGAATATTTATTTAATTACTAATCCTAAATCAAATAGACACTAAATATGGCAAATTTTCTTCGTGTTTAATTTAATGATTGATCCTATTCTCTCAGTTAATGTCTTTTTGCTCTATACATAAAACTATAATGTATGTATATTTACAGTTGTATTTGTACTGATAAATAGTAAGTGATCCTAACCAGAGTCCTCCTCCCACAGCTTGACCTTGACGCCTGCGGCCGGTTTCATGCCACACATCAGCTGCCCCTCCACGCCGGCCGCCTGCTGGCGCATGGCCAACGAGACTGAGGAAAGCAGAGTGAACACGAGAAGGCAGCGCATTCTCGTTGCTGACCTAATATTTCAATTCACTTTAAAAAACATATACATACATAACATTTCGAGAGATGCTCAAATAGTTAACAAATTTCACGAAATAACAGCCAAATGTCAAACTTCAGACTTCACTTGACTTTCTTTATCGAAGATGCATTTAGAGGATCTCAATCTACTTTTCTTAATTAAACCTTGCATTCAATACATACAAATAAAGGAAGGAAAAGAAAATGTAATAGCAAGCGCTTAACTTTCCTTATAAAGAGCCACAGAATAATTATGGAATTCTTTCTTTTGCCAAATATAGAAGAAAGAGAAATGATTTATGGAGAAGAGGGGAGAAATTGGATGGGCATTATGAATCACCGTTATTTACTTGTGCTATCAGCGCGACACCAAACATTTCACTCGTCTAGAAGCGATCGGTCAAGAACAACGATTCAGAATAAATTCGGCCTATCCAATACAGATGTAGTTCCGGCAGTGTGTCTGGGAGGAAGACTGCCAGACTGGAGGCAGCAAACGACAGCACCAGTCACATAGATTGGGGATCTTTCATAGATGCTCTTTCCATCACTTGATTGCTCTAGCCCTCTCTCTTTCTCTACCACTCTCTCTCTCCCTACCTTCCATTCCCTATCTCTCATCGAATGAAAGTCTCAGTTATCTCTGATAGCTGACACTTTCTTTCGTTCTTCTCTTCCGTCTTGTTCTTCTTTACCCTCCTCGTTCCCTTTTCCTTGACAAGTTGTCTCCTCGAATCGGTGGCATTTTAGGCTCAGTTTAAGTGGCAGCGATCGACAGGGGTGGATGGAGAGCGACTCATTATCAGGTCCTTTTCCTCTCTCTCAACGTCTCTCTCTCTCTCTCTCTCTCTCTCTCTCTCTCTCTCTTGACGTCGTTCACTCACTCATCTCACCCAGTCAACCTCTTTATCTTAGTCCTGTCTACCTCTATCCCTTACATCTCTCCACCATCTCTTATCAGTGCTTTTCCTCTCTCTCTCTCTTTCCTCTATGCTGGGGGTCATCTGCCAATTGCTCGTAATTCCTCATTCCTCATGTCTTGCATCTCAGAGTGGCATCTGTGGCAGTTCTCGCGTGTTCTTCTTTCCTAACGAGACAGACCGGAGATGGCGTAAAAGAATGTCTGAATTCCTGTGCATGTGCAGCAAGTAACATGAAAATATTTTGTTAGAAGAAAAGTAATGACTTCAACTGACAGAGAGACTGGCTTATCATTAGGCTTGTGAGTGGGCGGGAGATAGAAGAGGAGTTAATTTGTCCTCTGGCAGCTGAATGGCTGTTGTGCCATAGACCATCAACATTCTATGTATGATGTCATCATTTTATGTTAAGGGATTCCGATCCAATTACAAGCCGGATTGTATTCCAACTTCCTATTGTGACAGGAAGTAGCATTCCACTTTGTTGTTTCTTGTCATTCTTCCTATTTCTCTTTTGCTTGTCTTATGGAACTGACCATATGTACATACCAGAAGCCTGCTCTGTGAACAACGAGCATGACGTGGAAATGCTGTGTTAAAATTCACCCAGAAAGTAGAGAGTGAGTAGAGAGAGTAAAGATGAAAGAGACAGAGAGGGCAGGGTAGAGATTTAGACTAGAAGCAAGGATGAGCTAGACATACCAATTTTGAAAGAGAGAGAGAGAGAGAGAGAAAAATGGAAAGAGGCCGAGAGAGACACAGGGAGTGTTCGCAGAAGAACTGAGAGTGAGAAGGAGAGAGAGAGAGAGAGAGAGAGAGAGAGAGAGAGTGACGGCCACTAGCAAGAATCGATGCCCAAGGCTGCTCGGCGACCCGCGCCTCATGCGAATCGTGGTACACTCGCACACTATTAGAGACTGAGGGGAGAGAGTGAGAAGCGAGAAAGAGAGAGAGAGAGAGTGTGTGAGAGAGCATGGAAGAGAAGAGATGGATAGAGAAAAGTGCCAGGATCGAATAGGGATGAGTAATGGACATGGCAAGAAGCAGTGGCAGAGATAAGGTGAGGAATAAGAGAGAGAGAGAATGAGAGAGAGAGAGAATGTGTGTGCGTAAGGGAGAGAGAGAGAGGAGGAGGCGAAGAGAGCTGAAAAAGAAAAAGAGTATGAATGCTTAAGAGAGGCAATAAAGTTGCGAGGCAGATGAGGGAAGCGGGAAAGTGGGTAGAAAAGAGAGGGAGAGAGAGTGAGAGAGAGACACACATACACAGAGGGAACATGGAAGCAGGACACGAAGAGGAAACAGCGGCGGCGGCAGCCGATTTCAGGGGCCCGCGCGGCCTTCCACTATCTTGGGACTTGGAGGAGAGAAGCAGGGAGCAGAGAGAAGGAAGAAGAAAGAGCAGTAAGCCCGGAGGGGAGAAGGTGCAGGGAAGCGATGGTGGAGGGAGTTAGTTGTGAAAGGAGTCCAAATGAGAGAGAGAGTGGGAGATAACAAAAGGAGTGAAAGTAAAGATAGTGAGAGACATAGAAGAAGAGAGAAAGAGAGAAATAGAGATGGAAGTATTGAGAAAACCTTCTCGCCCCCTGCGCATGAAAGTCTTCTCTTCTGCTTTTCCTTTTAGCGCACAGAACAGGAGTCGTCTGCTGCAGTCTAAACGCCTTCCGTGATTCACGTCCACCTCGCCTTCGGGCTCCTCTCTTTATCTCTCTCTTCCGTTCAATTAATATCCATCAATCTGAATCTACCTCCAGGAAATCTGTATCCAGAACTCTTTCTATCTCGCGCACTCTCTTTCTGTCTCTCTCGCTCTCTTTCTCCCCAAAAAGGTCAGACAATCTCTGACTCCAGTCTGCGCCACTCGCTGACACGGCATGAGCAAGCTTCATTTGAAATGATGGCCTACGGCGTACGGCGAGCTGTCCCCTCGTCCCCTCAGTACATCTATCATTTATCCTCTCCCTCTCTCTCTATCTCTCACTCTTCCTCTCTCACTCTTCCTCTCTTACTCTTCCTCTCTCACTCTTCCTCTCTCACTCTTCCTCTCTCACTCTTCCTCTCTCACTCTTACTCTCTTACTCTTTCTCGCTCCCGTCTATTTCCAAAGCATTCATCTACGGCTATTCCCTCTTCATTTATCTCCAATTGCTGTGTCGTGCTCGCAGAACCCTTCAATTAGCTTGCTCTGATGAACCGAGTTATTTTGTAGTTTACTCTCTAAGCTAGATATGTGTTCATGTTTTGCCGAAAGCAATAGAAAGAAGCATACGTTCCATAATTACCCCCATTAACTTCGTACCTTGCTATTTTGCATGTTAATTGGTACACTATTTTTCTTTCATGTTCTTCCCTGAATTTTCTTCCTATTCCTCAAACTTCCTTTTTTCGTGCATGTCTTTTTTTGCTCTATTTTTATATTCCAAATTTCCACCTTACTCTCGATTCCCTAGCTTCAGTTCATGTTATGAGCCTTTATGTCGCCCTAGGAGAAAATTCTTCAAGTTTACATAATGGATGAATAGATGTAATTGCACTCATACATTTAGTTTAACTTTTTTTGTTCTCGTCATGTTAATCTGGAACAGTTTCGTTTGTACTAGCGAGGTGACGTCTTTTCGCTGAGTATGACTATTCTATTGTATCGCGAATACGATACCTTTGATATTTTATTAGATAGACAGGAGCAACTCCTTCTTTTCTATGTTTTCATCTGACGATTCAATCTTTCGGCATTATTGTTCTTTTGTTCTCACATTTAGTACATATAAATGTTCACGTGGTGACGAATCTAATCGGTTTTTCGCCATATGGACTTCTGTTCTCCTCTCAATTATTCTTATTTTTTCTTTTTCTCTAACGGAAATAGTTGGGAGTCTTTGAATCTCGTTTCTCCTGAAAGTAAGGACGTTCACAGGTGCTTCTCTCATGCATAGAATAAATGAATTCAAAATGCGGACGCTCGCATGCCTATGTCGTCTTTGTCCTTTCCTCTGAATCCGCTCAATCTCTTATTTCTTTTTCTTATTTCTTTTTCTCTATCTCTATGCCTCTTTCTGGTCTCTCTACTCCCTTTTTTGTTGCTCACAAGCTATAACAGATTCAGCACGCGCAATAATCATATTCTATTCCGCACAACGTAATACTGAAGTGAAGAAAAGTCCTGAAGTTGCCTTTGGATGCCTGTAACACCCACGTCATAGATTTGGGATCAAAGAAAGAACTGGTTTTGGATATTAGAAATAGATAGATAACTGACAGCTGAATAAACGCCATCCAATTTGCAGTTTTCGCCGTTTCTCTCTCTCATTCCCTATTCTTTTTTCTCTCTCTCCCTCCTCTCTTTATCTTAATCTCTAAATTATATTTTCGACGGTGACGTAATATGAAACACCATTTATATGCCCTCGTTGGATAGATAACCTGTCCTCGGGAATGCGGTATTTATTCATTTATTATTAACGCGGAAAGAGAAAGCCTTAGTGACGCTGATTGGAATGCCGGTCCAAGAAACGGGAAAGCGACGAGCAAACACAGAAAGAGAGATGGCCAGGGGCTGCTTCAGAGAGAAGTCTGCGCATGCCATGGGCATCTAGCACGCTTTTCCATTTTTTCATAGAGAGAGCGAGAGAGTGAGAGTCAGATAGAGAGAGAGAGAGTGAGATAGGAGAAAGAAAGACAGCAAGACAGGAGGCAGAAAGTGCGAGAATTCTAACTTCCCTCGGGTAAGCTCTTCCTTCAGAAAGCTCATTCTGGAACAATCTATTCCAAGCCACTTTCGGCTGCCTTTTCATTCCTTCAGTTATTTTCCTCAATCCCCGTCAACTACGCTCTTGCAATCAGCTTCCTAAACTAATAGCATACTTTAAAAAAAAATTTTGTTTTAAGAAGAAAAAAAGGCTAATTCCAGGCAATGACTCAATATTGCTAGCCCAGAGTGGGTGCGAGAGAAGCAGAAAAGGCAGTTGAGGAAACCGTAATGAGCAGCAGTCGAGGACGCGCCGCCTTTAAGGAGGGCAATGGTTAGCTTTTCTCTTTTCTTTGACAATACGATGACGAGATGTTTCACCTCTATTTACTGTTGGTCAAAATTAGATATTACATAATGCAGCGTTTACGTATACTTGAAATAATATACATATCTTTTCCTTATGAATAGATAAAATTTGCAAATGAAAGGGAAAGAACTTGTGAAAAGAAGACTTGAAAAGTGTAGAATTACAAAGGGGGAGAGAGAGAGAACCGGACACCCAGAGACTTACTTCTCTACATTGTTGAGAAGGCCTCTCACTGGCCTCAGTGCGAGCCGCAATGCGCTCCTTCACTGAGTCCATCGACTGCGACCTCCCTCCCGCACCCGAGCTGCCGCCTTCTCTCGACATTGACCAGCTGCAGATGGACGGAGCACCCGGCAGCACCATCACCAGCAGTGACACCAATGACACCATCGTGGAAGTGGTAAGGAAAGAGAATGAAAGAGCGAGAGAGAGAGAGCGAGAGAGAGAGAAAAAAGAAGAAAATGAGTGACAAAAGGAAATCGTGCGGCAGTAAAAATCTAGAAAAACACATTTAACATTACAGGCCCGCGAGACGCCCGACCGCACAATGGGCGAGACGCAAAAGTACAAAATGGTTGTGCCGGGACCGGGCCATGTTGACCAGGTTTAGATATAAATTATATCTTTATGATATAAATTATATCTTTATCTTATAACGCGCTTTTCTGAATGTAGCAACTTCTGCCAGAATAATTATTTTGGTCTGTCATGATGACCGAGGTTCTGTTGTTACTTCCTGCCACTTCCAGGAGACGGAGCTTCATCGCAGTCTGCTAAAGCACGACCCGACGGCAGAGGGAGAAGTGGCCGACGACGAAGGTTAATCTATTTTAAATTAACAAAATGTTTCTGCAAAAGAAAAGTCTATCCCTTCCCTACCTCTGTAAACATGTTCTACAGATCCAAGCCAAAGTATCCTTGAATCGACTGTCCTGGCACGCCCGAGGCCTTCTTCCTTCTCAGAGGTCCTTTCTTACTTGTTTCCTAAGGCCAAAAGCTTTTAAAGATGCCTATTCAATCTGCTATGAATAAAGTACTACCTAAAGTGAACTACAGTATCTCTTGATTGCAGTCGTTGCGAGACCACCACCGCCAGACGACTGCCACGCAGTCCCGTCCAAGGCCGACGACTCCGACCGCCGGCTGCGCCCTCGAGACATTCGCATTTGTCGTCCCGGAACAAGAGCAGAAGCAGCGGCCGCTCGAGAACGAGAAGAAGATCAAAGTTACCATTCCCGGTCGGGCATTTATTTCATTGCTATATTTTACTACTTACATATGTATGTATTTAGGTCCTAGAGCTTTGGTTTTGCTGTTGTTTTTTAATCGCTAATAACACGTATAGCTTCGCTCAAAATCATTGATATTTCAATTTATGTAGTTCATAAATTGTAATATTATTTCCTTAGCCGCACGTCGTCGAACGGCATCGATGTCCTACTCCGAGTTTGTCGACAATATGTCATCGCAGATTCCTGCCCAGGTTCCTCTTGGTCATTCATCAAATCTAACTGAATTTCTAGCTTTTTTCTTATTAAATCAAACGTATTTTGCTACCAGTGTTTCACAAAATACAAACTGCTTGCTTAAAAAATATTTGAATACTATATCTTGTGTGCTAATTTGGAAAGATTGTGCTAACTTGAAAAGGTTTATTTCCTTTCTCCAGGTACGAAGCACAATGCTCGATTACTCTAGTGGAGCGGAAGATGACGATGCTGATCTGCTGGAGCAGCAGCCGGCCTATAAGAAAAAGGTTCCTTCCTTATCCTTTATCCTCTTCATCCTATTTTTTCTACTTACACTACACTACAGTCCAATGGTTAAAAATTATTCGACCAAAAATTAAAGTAAAATTCATTTCGTCTGCTGCCGAACAACGAGGGATACAAAATTACTCTTTTCTTGTTCATGAAAAAGAAAGATGATGTGCATAGGCCCCTCAAGCACCGGCCGTCCACAGGCGAAGCTCGCAGGATTGGGAGAACTTTGAGGAGGCTGCTGCCGCCGTGCCCCTCAATGGTTCGTCTTTTTTTCTGTAATGGTCTAGAATATCCTCCAAATCTAGCAATTAGTAAAAAAAAATTATTTTTATTAGACACAGGAAACAAATGTGGAATGGGGTTTTCCAAGTAAACACAATTTAGACGGTTGTGAGGAATTCAACGCGTCAGCAGAAGATGCATTCCCGGATCCCCCGGCTTCCGCTTTCGAGGTACCGTTTGTTTGGAAGGAATTATTATTCAATTTACTAAAAAAGAAGATAATATTTAATGTTTTCATAAATAAAAATTGTATGAATTTGTTTCCTTCCTACACATGCCATCGCATCCTTCCCTTGCCCGCGTCTTCTCAATGTTTGCTCTGCCCATTACTCCATCGTCATTTCATGCCTGCCTTTCTCGGGTTTCATGTCTTTTCTGCAGCCGGCGCCCAACGCATCGAAATCCTCTCAGGCGTTTTTCTTCTTAACTTTTCATCCTTTCTCCTCTCTCTACCGAATGTTCCTTGTTACCGTAGCATCTCTTCGATGTTTCTTTTCTAACTTGCCCCCTCTCCTTATTAGCTAAAGAAGCAGTTTTTGTCCATTTTTCATTTGATTTTCTGTCGCCATTTCGCCCTCTTTTCGCCGAAGTCTCTCCCCCACCCCCACCCCACACACACATATGTATATGTATGTATATCCTATACATATACATATGTATTTATATATCCCTCACAATATCCCCATTTTCACAATACGCACATGTCCACTTACCAATTATCTTGCAATGACGCGTGTCAACAGTGAAACGTGAATACTTTATAATTAAGAAAAAAATGTTCCAAAGCATAACATTTGAAAAGAAGATAAAGAGAAGCTGAGTCGCCGGCTTTGCTTTAGCTCCTTATGAATGCAGACAGAGTGAGGCATGCTAGGGGAACATTGCTTTTCTCTCTTTCTTTCGCTGTCCTGCTTTTTCTCTCTTTCTTATGTTCTCCTGATTTTTCTCTTTCTTCTTTTCTCCTGCTTTATCTCACGGCGATTCCCGGTTTCTCTTTCTGTTTCTCTCCTCTCTCTCTTTTTCTCTCTCTTCTTCTCAGTGCTCTTCTTTCTTTCGACCTCCCTACCGCTAACTCCGTCTATTCTCTCAGCTCTCTCCTTCTTGTCTCGGTTCCCATCCAACCCACTCTTCATGCCTTTGGCACATTCTTGCATTCTTACATGGTCCTCTCATGCTCGTCTCCTATTCACTGAGATTCTGCTTTCTCCCTCCCTCTTCTCTTTTCCCTTCTGCTGCTTACGTTCCGAACCTAAGCCTGCAACGGGCACTTAAGCGCTCTCAGCGTCTTACATCAAGCTCAGTCTGTTTGAATATTTTCCTCACGGTTTTCTTCTGTCCCTCCCTTGTCTCTCTTTCTCTCTCTGTCTCTCTTCTCTGCCCGATGCCTTTCCTCTCTCTCCATCTCCCTATCCTCAGGCATGCCACAGCAGTCTGCTCTGGTCTAGCAGCTCTCATCAGAAAAGGTCTTCCCCTGATCCAATGAATGGATTTCATTTGCATATTGACTTACTTCAGTATTATGTTGTTCTTCTTCTTTTTTCATTTCCCTTTGTCACCTTTCGTCAGCTATCTTGAGAAAAATTATTGTACTTTTTGTATACATTCTTCGTGCAGATACTCATGGCCGATGCCACAAAAAGAGTCCTTCCGAACGCGAATTCATTTGGCCAAGTGGACGGTTGCTCGAATATGCACATGAATAAGTATAATCCACGAACGTGTATATGTATATACACATGTAGTATGTACATGGAATATGTATATTTATATACGGTTTCGTCAAATGATGTCAACGCTCTCCACCCAGAAGCATAGCCAAAAGCCGTAGTGGGCCAGGGTGCCCTCTCTTCACTAGAAGCTTAGGACTTCCGACAGCTCCTCCTAGCTCCTGTCTCGCTCCTTCTCCCTCTCCTACCCTCCACGAAGAACCCCTTCTGGCATGTTGATGAATGTGCTTCTTCTTGTGCTGCCTGCCCTCTCTCTCCTCCATTTACCCTCCATGATTCTCCATCTTTGGTTCCCAGCACACGTCCGGTTGCCTGCTCTGACGCGCTTTCCGAGTGCCACATTGCCTTATCTCTCTCTCTCTCTCTCTCTCTCTACATATCTCTCTATCTCTCTCTCTCTCTTTCTTTCCTTCTCTCCACTCTCTGCTTATTTCTCTTTTTCTCTTTCTCTCAAGCTCTCTTTCTTTCTTTCTCTCACGTTCTCCCTCCCCATTCTGTCTCTTTCTCTCTCGGTCTCCTTCTCAATCTCCTCTCTCGTCCGTTCTCTTCTCATTTCTTTTACTCATCTCATCACTCTCCGTCGCACTTTTTTACTTTCATTTATGTAGCTCTCCACTCGCTCCTCCCTTCATTCATTTTCGAAGGAAAGAACTTTTCACGCGCGTATTTTGACCATCCTTTCATAGATGCCTCCTTCTCCTTTTTCATAATTCTTCTTCATTGCTCCATGGGCGTAGAGTAGAAGCGTAGAATAGAAGCGAGTTTTTTTTCCATTTATTGAATAGTTGAAGTAATTTGGCGAAAAATTAAGTGTAATTTTTTTGATAATTCAGCAGCCCTCGACAATGGATGAGGACGACGAGCCGCCGGCCTTCTCTGAGGACATGCAAGAGGAGCGAAGGCGGCTCGCGAGTAAAAAAGGTTACTACACTTTTACTCTCTCGTCGTATACACATGTAAATATTATAAAGTTTACTCAGCAAAGAAGAAAATACCCCTTTGCCAACTATGGTTCTATTTTTCTTTGTTCTGCATTAATGATGTTAGTATTTATTTGCATATTTTAGCAAAAATTCTCGCCAAGTCATCGCAAGAGGCCTCCGAAGAAGAAGAGCGAGGCACGCGAGGAAAGGGGTCGACCCTCGAGGCAGCGAGTGAGGTATCAGAAGTCGTATCAGAAGCAACTGACTTAAAATCTGAGGTAATTGCTACGCTCAGCTAATTATCTCTTATGACAAGCGCACATGCGAATTATATTGCATTTCTGAGGAAGAAATGTTGTTTGTTTCGCGGGCAAGTCTTAATGCTTTCTCTCTACTTTTCCGGCCGAGAGCGTCTCCGGCCTTCCGAAAGACGCTGAGGAGCCGCGGCGACAGAGTGTAATAAGCAACGAAAAAGTAGAGACACCGTCAAATGTAAGTATTCTTTTTGTTTCTTAATACTTTTACTAGAGAAGATTTAATTGTTAATATACTGTATGTTCTCTATTAGTGCTCCTCCCTCTATTAGAATCACCCACTTATCCAGGTGTATGTTTTAAAATCTTTATTTCGCAAAGGAGCAACCCCGTAATATGGCAACGGCTTCTGAATCTGCACCGTCGGCATACGATGAGTCGGCCTGGGACCAGAGTACGGTAGTCGGTTCCGAGCCTGCCGCAGAGGCTTCCAGCGCCGGCGGCGAGGATCTTACCACGACGGCTGCAGAAGCCGGCGAGTGGGCGTACGACCCGAATGCGTATCCCGGCTACCGCTGGGACTACGATGCGCAGCAGTGGGTGCCCACTGAAGAGGGAGCTACTGCAGAAGGTTAGCAGAAGGTTGATCTACTTGGATACATTGTACATTGTCATTGGTCATGAGACAATCCCTCGATTCTCCAGGTTACGCTGCGACTGCCGAACAACAGGGGAACGATGCGAATGCGCAGTAAGTCGCATTAAGATGCTAGTCCAAGTTACATAGCGAGTTTCCTTTCAAATAACTCTCCAAAGCTGCGTCAACATTGAGATTTTCACCACCACAATTTATTTCAGATACAACTACGACTATTCGCAAGATCCCAACTCTGCCGAATACGCACAGTATTATCAGGTTCCTATTCATTTTGACAATTTTGACCTCCGAGTTTTTCATTTAATCATTATATTCTGTAATATTTAAAAAAGAGAATGTTGCTGCTGGGTACCAAACTTCGATAACCTTTCAGCAGGATGCGTCTGGAGCCTACGCTGGTTATGACTACTCGACTCAAGGCTATGACCAAGCGGCGGCGAGTGGAGCAACAAGTGAGGCCTTTGCACAAGATCCAAGCTACTCCGCCGGCTACGACCAGCAGCCGTATGATGCCGCTTCCTATCAGGTTACATTGTGTAATTACATTTAAGCCTCAATTAATTTTAATATTTCATTGCTATTTAATATTTGGAGTTTTTCTAAACTTATTTATTAATGCGGTATTTGAGTATATTATTGATGTAAATATTTTGCAGGGCTACGAGGCAGCGGCGTATGCCGCGGCCGGCTATGACGCCTATCAATATCCGACAGGCTACGATCAAGCAGGAACAACAGCTCAGGCATACGACTATCCGGTTAGTCGCCTGAAAAAGAGGGCTCTACGACAATTATTATATCAGCGACGTTTGTGCTTCTTTCTTTAGCAGACAGTGGCGCCGGACCCGGCGATTAACGGATCCTATCAGCCTGAGGCGTACTCTGCTGGCTATGGCGCCGCTGCCGAATACTATCAGGTAAGGAATCTTCGCGAAGAAAAAAAGAATGACAAATACTTAAGGGCTACGGCGACGAAGCTAACGGCGCCGTGGGTGCGGGGACTAGCGTTGGCGGGCTGACCGTTCAGACGGATGGCCACGATGGACCCTCACCAGCTGGCTCGTACATTGACATCCAGACAGCCTATCAGGGCTATGGAGGAGATCCGGGCATTGGCTTTCAAGCTTCAGGGTTAGCGTTACATTCTTTATTTCTTCTTGCTCCTCTTCAGTTCATACATACATTTTAATGTGTATTGTATGTAAATGCAAACACCATAATCCTTTTGTAGATACGCCTCATCAGCTTCGGTGTCACCATATCCTTGGGAAGGCGGAGAGAGTGCCGAACAGGCGTCTTCTTATCAGCCGAGTGCTGCAACTGAAGAAAGTGCAGAAATGCCGCCAGAACATTCCGAGCAGACTGAAGCGACGTCAGCTGCACCGCCACGGCGTATGTTTTAGAATTATATTTCTCCTTGGACTTTTAAATTTATTTCATATTGTTTACTATTTTTCATTAAAATAATAAATTATTTCTTTTTTTGAATGCTTCGTGTCTCAATTCGCAGCGGATGCTCCGTCCCGCCCGCCTCCACGTCCACCGGCCGCGTCCCCCGCCGCAGCTCGGCCTCCCCCTCCACGACCGGCGCCTCCCCCGGCATCGGATGCCGCTGGCGCCTCGCCTCTCTCCCCTCACCGACCGCCACCGCCAAAGCCACCGAAGCAGGCGCCGCCCCCAGAAGAGCCCGAGGAGGACGCGTGGACGAAATTCAACAAGATGACGGCAAAGGTCAGATTACATTTTAATACCATCTTATGTATTAAACAAAAAAATTTCTAAAGCATGTCTGTATTATAATATTATAAGGTGTCTGAGGCGGTGAAGGCATCTGAGTCAACGCTCAAGACACTCGAAGAAACAACCGCTGCAAATGATATCAAAGACGAGAGTTACCTGGCTGAAATAGGGTACAATTACATTCATTTTCCGATATTTTTGTGGATTTTTCTTTTCTTTGCCTCCACGATGATCACATTGAATAGCATCTACATTCTCACTAACAGTTTTTCCTTTGAAGTGGCGAACAAGGCTTCGTTCCGGCGCACATCCAACGGACTATTGTCGAAAAACAGCAAGAAGCTGCAAAGGCTAAGGCAGTCAAAAAGAAGATGAAGCAGAAGGGAAAGCGGGTCAGAACATTTTGATTCTTTCATTCCCTTGATTAACTCCCTCACTGTCTTTCATAACTTCCCAAATGCTATAGACACCATCTCCCGAGTTGGATATCGAGAAAGAAGATCAAATGGACCGCGCAGCAAAGGAACTGGCAGCCAAGCTGGCCGGTCGACTCGACTTTGAGGCAGGAAGATCTATTTTAAATTATCCTTTGAAATTGATATCTTTTAAAAAGCTTATGATTAATATATGTAGTGGAAAGTGTAATGAATCACAGCAAGGAAAGCCGCTCCCACCGGTCGATAAACGCAAGGATTCTGTCGTTTCTGGCGGCGCTAGGAAGGATTCGATGGCTGGCGCTATTCCGGCCAGCAAAAAGTCAGCTGTCCTTATTTCTTATCGTGTTCGTCACTTAAAAAAAGAAACTGCATAATTAATAAATGTTTTCAATATCTATATTTCACCAGGTCTTCAATCGTGGATGCACACCAGGAATCTTCGTCGCTCGATCTGCCTGGTCACTCTGCACTCAGCTTCCGCTGCAGCATCGACGGCGTTCAGCCGATTGGAGATTTGTACGTTTTTCTCCTGCTGATGCATTCAATCAAAACATTAAAACATAAAGGTAAATCAAAATCACTTATGCTTGCGTTCAGCATTAATTCTACAAATGTGATAGATTTTTGTAAATATAATATACCCTTGCAGACACCCGAGCGACCCGGCACTGAACGCTCCTCGATGGGCTGACTTTGCTGAGCAGCAGCTGCCAGTTTCCGACTCTGGATTCTTTCTCAAGGTCAATATTACATATTTTAGGGTTCATTTAGCATCTCGATGATTGACCTATTAATTCCCTCTTTTGATAGACAAAAACCATTCCGTTTGAGGCCGAAGCCGAATCATCTGATCCATTCGTTGTGAGTGCAACGTCAGACGATCCTTTTGCTCCCAAGGGAGGAGAAGGAGGAGACAGCCTGATTGATGAGGTTCAGTAATTATAACTTTATCTTCATTGAAACATGAACATGTTCATGGATATCTCGACATACATACATATGTACATACATACATATGTATGAATTAACTCTTTCTCTGCATACAAAAGCATGTATGTATCTTTTGCTCAACTTCATTTCACTGTCGCTCCGTATTCTTGTCATTGATTTTGACCTTCTAGCCCTCACTTTTTCAGAACTTTGATCCCTTCGAAGTGCGCCCGGTGGAGGACGTCGTTGCAGCTGCGAAGCAGAAAGCCGATGCGGTGGCCGCAAGAAGAGCGACCGCCGAAGGAGACGATGACGGCGACTATTTCGGAAACACTGATCGAAGGTTTCTTTTCGATAGAAGTTTGCCTTTAATTATTCTTGTGAATTCCACTTGAAGAAATAAGAATATGAAATAACATTCAGATCAATAATGTCAACGCCAACCGAACCGGGAAGCCCAGCGAATGGTCGTCCTGTCGGATTCGAGGATGAGTTCAAGCCAGACGTATGTAGCTTTTAAAATAAGATTACTGAACTCTTAACTACATCGTTCACTATAACAAATGAAAGAGCTATGAAATAAACTGATTTGTCAGGGGGACGGCATGAACACACCAACTCCATTGTATGATGAAGACGATTCGCAACCTCTAGAAGACTTTATCGCGCCCTACACGGGAGATGGATGGGAGCTCATGATTAGGTTTTAGTGTTTTTCCCTAAACTATGTATAAACTGTTTCATGCAAGTATTTTTTTACTTTTCTATTTAATTGTAAGATCGTATTGATGCTTCTAAAACATATTCTGCAGACATCCTCTGAAGAAGAAGCTAATGGCAGAGCGATTCTGGAAGCCGTGCTTTGTGCGGATTCAAGGCAATTCTTTGCTGATCTACAACGACAAGAATGATTCAAAGCCAATCCAAGAAGTGCTTCTCCAGGCGGCTTACTCACTCTCCGACATCACACTTCAGGTTGTCAATCAATTGTTGTTCGCTGCTCACTATGTTCATATGTTCATATGCAAGTGTATGGTTGGATATGTATCAAATTGCTGTATGTTATGAGTTGTATGCATACAATGACGAAGCCTCATCGAAATATTGTATGATAATCAATAAATAGGCGTACGACGTCTACGGGAAGCTCCACACCGTCAAGTTGCAGTACGTGCTCTACAAGGAAAAAGTCGGCATTAGGCCCGGTGAGTTTGATCTATCCTGTAGAGATTGCGTGAAGCTGCTATTCCCTTGGGTTCAGGCCAGATCTCCCGTCTGGTGGAGGGCCACATCACGAAATACGGCTTGCCACTCGAGCACACGGCGCACTGCACTGTTCTCGCCAAGTTTGGCTCGCTCAACATTTCTGTACTTCAATCGTCAGTTCAAAACCATATTCTTTTGAAATAAAAGTGGTACATTTAATCGTTTGCTCCATATTAAATCACAATTCAAAAATAAATTGCTCTATCAGATTCATCGCCGTCGTCGAGGACATCCTCTTCCACTGCCCAGCGAAGCGTGAATCGGCTCCAGTCTACAAGCAGGACGAAGTCCAGGTTTTTGTGATCTGTTTCCCAACCTAAGTAGACTATTTTGAAATCTTTATCTTGTACTTGCAATTCCTACTTTTCTCTCAATGCTCCCCCTTCAGGTGCACTGCTACGATGAGTACTCAGCATACGTCGACAAAGACGGAGTTGTCTCTGAGCAGAAGGTCAGTTCTTCACTCTTGTTCCTTTCTTTCTTCTCCTATTGCTAGACTTTCCTTTACCGTCCCCCCCCTTCCAACCTTCCTCGGCAGGCTCGAGTTCGCCTCTTCTGCCTTACTTTTGTCTCCGGTTCACCCTTTCTGGAAATCGGCTTGAACGATCGCAGTCGCCAAGGCAAAGTACGATCTGCTGGTTCACGTTACATTTTAACCACATTTTATGTTATGGCAAAGAAAAATTAGCGAAAAAGAAACCAACATACATATGCAGGAAATCGTGCGAAGGAAGGATATTCTGCCCATGTACACGGAGCGATGGATTCGTTTCGAAGCACTGGAATTCCACTCGGCCGTCGATCGAAGTACTTTCGAGAGGGAACAAGTCATCAAGATTCCGCCGCCAGACGGCTGCTTCTTTGAGGTTATTTCTTAATAATTACATTTATGTTTTAGATACATTTAATTTATGTAATAATTATAAAAAAATCAATACATATTCTTTGAAATAGCGTTGGATTACCGAAGAAAATAAAAAATAATAAAACTAATAATTTATGTTTATACTAGTGTTGACATTGGTTTGCAAAATAGATAAAAAGAGATTGTCGTTAAGCTGATGCGTTTTCGTGTTCGTCCGCCGCGGAATCGAGAGAAGTCGCTGACCGTGAAGTGTGTCATGAAGATTGCGGGCTCTAAGGTAGCAAAGCGTTGCCATTTCACTTATTTATACACAGTGGACATGCTGATGATAATTGTAGGTGGAGATAAGAATAGACGCGATGGCAGCGGCGAATGCGGAGAAGCACGGCGGAGGCCTCGCCACACGCCGCATGATTCCATGCGAAGTTAGTTTCGAATTTATTTTTAAGTTGCTTATCCTAACAGAACAAATACTGCTCAAATACGACTTGAGGACATCGCGATCCGCTTCCCCATCCCCGAGGCATGGATCTACATCTTCCGAGAAGAGCGTCACTGGGGCGTTGGCTCGGTGCACTCCAAGAAACTCAGGCCGGGCAAAGTTAAAGTCGGTTACTTTGTTACATACTATGTACTTTTTAATGCATTTTATAAAATAACGGCCTTTGACAGAATCTGAAAGATCGTCTTCTCGGTGCAGTGCAGCAGGTTGAGCAGCACCTCATCGAGTGCGCCATTGGTCAGCTTTTCGGATTCTTTACTAGCTTGTGACTTATACTTCTGTTACATGGTAAATGCCATCGATTTGACAATGCTGCATGGGCTGAGCTTTGTCTAGGCGAGGCCAAGTACGAGCATGTCTACCGCTCTCTCGTCTGGCGGATACCGCGGCTTCCCGAGAAGCATCACGCCGCCTACAAGAGTCACATGCTCAAGTTGGCAAATATTTCTTTTATTAATCAATATTGCTTCCAATTGCCATGGCTATGTACATACATCATTGCAACTTGAAATCAATAATCAATCAGGTGCCGCTTCGAGTTGTCTTCCTTCGATCTCATGCCTGACGAATTTCTTCCCAACTGCGAGGTTTGTGCTGACAACCCACAAAAAGTGATAATTTTTTGAGTTAACTTTGACATGAAACAACTTTGATCAATTTTAAAGGTAGACTTCACGATGCCACTTGCAACCGTCTCTAATACGGTGGTTCGTTCCATCTCAGTGGAGCAGCACGAAGATTCGGACCGCGTAGAGAAGTTTGTGAGATATGTCGCGCGCTGCCAGTACAAGGTTGGCATTCATTTTTTTTCGCCAACAATTAATTCTACATTCTTGCTATATAAAAATAGATAAGCATTTTTTATAGGTGGCGGTGGATTACATTCAATGCTCGGATCTCGATGAGAACATCACGCTGAATCCGACTCATGCGACAGATCAAGTTTGTATATATAGTAGATGACAGGACATTATTATTTTCTCGATTGAGACGAGGGAGTAAGAGATAGATGGGGAGAGAGACTAACGGCTCGAAGTGATATCGCTTCCCATAGGATTCCACGGGCGTTTCCGACCTTCACAAGCCATTGTTCCAGCCTCAAGCTGTGCAGGAAATGCACGAAGGGTGAGTAGCTAACTAACTCTCCCAATTTTTTTTCCAACTTTTTCTGAAAACGAAAAAAAATTCATATCCTGCTAGTATTTTATATCAGTCGAGATGATATAAAAAAAATTCAGCTACCGCATCGACCTGCCGGAGGGCAACTTCGATCGGCAGGAAGGAGCAGCGGCTGCCTTTGGAGGAGGAGACTCCTCCAGTGATGAGGAGGACGAGAGGGACTCGCACAAGATGCCTGTCATTCAGATTGACATGAAGAATTATGGATATTGAGAGGGAGGGAGAAAGCAATCATAGACAAATGAGATAGCGAGAGAGAGAGAGAGAGGGAGAGAGAGCGAGAGAGAGAGAGAGAGAGCGAGAGAGAGAGAGCGAGTGAAAGATGAATTAGAGGAGATAGAGCAGTAAAATTGCGAGAGCGAGGGAGAGAGAACAAGAAATCGTCAGAGGGCATTTGAGAAGTCTCGATCAAACATGCACAAATATTCATTTGCTTCGCGGTTCTCATTCGAATTGTTGCATTCCTTTTTGCATTACATTGCTCTACTTTCTTTATTCGTCGATTCCTAGAGAAAAGCGTAAAACGCCACATAGACGAAATAATATATTGACACCTTAATTTTTCGCGAGTTCAGCTAATTGTTAGTAATTTGAGATATGTATTAATCTACTTCATTGTTGCTACTCATTGAAACTTCCAAGATGTCACTTCAGAAAGTCTAATCACATCAAGTTAAATCAAAAGATCTCGTTGATTTACCTTGTATCTTCTTTCGCGTGATATGAGCGCTCATTCAGATCTCACAATCAGCAATATTCTTCTCATAAGAAAGACATCCAGCTTCAATTGATTATCACCATTGATCTCACATTTTCAACAACACATTCCAGCTTTTCCGTTTTAAAGCCGTTTTAGAGAATTCCCTAGCGGCTGCTCTTGAAGTGAATTCTGATAAGCTGTTCTGAATATAAATATGTTTGAAAAGGATTCAAATGCTAGGACCCCGACATTTTCCTCCTCGATATGTGTTCGCCAAAGGCAATATGTTTTATTTCTTCTGAAATGGCAAGCATCACTTCGTACGCATAAACGTGCAATTCAAGCGATAAACTCGTGTAATTACATCTCTATATGTTTTTTTTTAACATCTCCTTGTAAAAATTTACGGAAGAAAAGAAAACAGACAAATAAACGAAGGGAAAATGGAATGAGATTACAATAGTTAAGAGAGTAACAATCTGAAGCAGTGCCTAATCAGGAAGCTTAAATACCGTAGTAACTGCTCTGGAAGTCCGTAGATTATCCGCCGTCTTATCCGGTCTTCTAAACAGAACTTCACCAGTTTCTTCGCTTCTCTTGAATTCCTTCTTCTCCTTGTCATCGTAGATTGTACGAATTGAATGGACTTCCCGCCTCTTCTCCAGCCTGACGGCAAACATGTCATTATAAAATTAATCACCTTGTCCACGCTCAAGCATGTTATTACAGACATTTCTCTTGACCTAATTAGGGCACAAAATAGTGCAAAACGGAAAAATACATAATTGTAATGACTTATACGATTTGGTTCATATACAAAAAAGGAGCAAAAATAAATAGCTATACCCGTGTCGTTGCATCTTCTCTCCTCGATACCCGAATCCTTTCCGCTCCCTCCCAGACTGGCCTTCCTCTTCCAGTTCAATGGCGACTGGTTCAACTCGTCCCTGGCTGACCTTGCCCAACCCTACGCCCGAAGTCCAGCCCATTCTACAAATAAAAATAACTAAAAGATAAAATACTAAAATTTCCACGTTCAAAAAAGATATATTTCGCAGATCAAACATAAAAGAAGAGGTTAAAGCTAGTTCTAACAGTTTAACTATGAACAATTTACAAGAAAGCGAGCTATCAAAAGAAATCCAAGACTAACCTTTGCATAATGCGACTTCCAACTCTCTTGGTGTATCTTTCGACGTCTGCCTCTCTCTCCTCTGAATGCCTTCTCTTTCTCTGTCCTTCTCGCTCTCCGCGTTTCTTTCGGAATGCGCTTTCAACCAATTCACCGCGTCTGTAATTGAAGAACTTATAAGTGAAGAGCGTGAGCGACCTCGATAAGATGAAGAATGGAAACCTCTTGGCTTCGTCTTCTCTGATCTCGACGGCCTGCCTCGAGTCCACGTCCCCTGCCGACTTCCCTTCGTAGTACACCGAGTAGTCCACATCCCAGTCGTCAGTCCACAACCAGTCACAGTCCGTACCCTTCAAATATTCTTTTTCACTAATAAAAGCAAATATAACACCACTATTCACTAGATCAGCTAAACGTTGGTTACTTTAAAACTTCCAGTGAAGCCTATGTATGAATATTACTTACAAAACAAGGATATTCCAGAAAAAAGTAACAATGAAATGTGAATAAAAGGGAAAGTTACAGCCGGAAATGACCTTCTCCATCTCGTCCCACTTCGCCTTATCCATCTCCCACACGAGGCCCGGTCCACCTTTCTCCCAGGTAACCTAGAAATTACTTTTCTTTATTAACTGTTTCTGTACAGTTCCTTGTGCTAGTTTAGCGCTCTATGCATTAGAGATGAAATAAGGAGTAACCTCCATCTCCTCTTCGTACTTGCGTTCTTTCACTCTCTCGTGTTCTGTGACATCATCGTGAAGAGCTTCGTGCCTAGATGGGTAGAGATGTTGAAGAAGTAAGGTATGTGAGATAGATAAAGAGAGAGGGGTAAGAGAGTGAGAAAGACAGAGAGCGAGAGAGAAATAGAGACTGAGAGAGAGAGAGAGAGAAGAAACAGAGTTGCAGAAAAAGACAGAAAAGTCAACCTTTCCCACTCCTCGCACTCATCGTTATCCTGGTCGTTGAAGTCATCATTGTCGGGACCAAAATTGTCGCGTAATGCACGGTCCGTGGGATCCGACGGTGGCGGAGGCTGAAAATATAAAGCATTGGAAAGAAATACAGAAATTCGTCATCAGGTGGCACAAAGTTAGAGCGGGAAATTTTCTGAAGTTTTTCAAAGTCCTTGAAGTAAAATATATTTCCGCAATAATGGAGATCAGGTCAGATTTTGTTGAATTTTTCAAGATGCTAATGATGTGTGATCAATTCCTTTTTGCAATGAACTTTCGGACGAACTATAATTAGAGTTCGGTAATAAAATCTAAAGATAAATGAAAAGAGTAACAGGAAGGAAAAATGTGAAACCTGCAAGGAAGTAGCCTCTTTCGCTTCCTCTTCTATCTTCTCACTCTCCTCCCGAGCTGCGGACGCAGACTCCAGGTATGATGTCATCGCTGTAATGGCATGAGGAAATGCTCGTTAAGCTTTCGCTAAAGCAGGGCTACAAGGGAAGGAGAGAAAAAAGTAAATTAGTATATGTTTATTGAGCGAGAGAAAACGATAAAGAAAGATAGAGAGAGAGAGAGAGAGACATAGGGAGGGATAAGAGATAACGAAAGACAGAGGGCGGAAAGAAAGCCACTAACACTGCCCGTATCCACCGCCTCGTCTAGTCGCAGCAGGCGGAGGGACGGCGTCGTATTTCCTTCGCCGCCGAACAGACTTCAAGCCGAGTTTGGCAATCAGCGAAGCAGGCAGTGTACATGCTCGAATCTGAAAAAGTTCATTATGGACACCAAGACAACTGCTTCGTCAACATGAGTGAAAAATAAGCCAAAAGCTTATTGATGAGAGGCAAGATTATTGGGAGAAAAAGTCCGTATTAGCTGAACCAGTAAACAAAAACTATGCTCATATTGGTGATAAAAATTTAGGTTTGATAAGTACTGATTGTGAGACGACTTTGTTAAGAAACAAATATTGAAAAGAGATTCTAAATACCTGCTCGAGGAAGTATTCACTGGGCGTGCCAACATTGCCTTGGGGCATGGCTGCCGGGGGCCTCAGCTCGATCAGTTCTGCGGCATCCCCTTCCGTTAAACGGTTGCTGCTGCTACTTCCTGGTTCATCGGATGAGTCCTGAAGGTAAAGCAAGCTACCGTAGTGGGGAAGACAGTAACATCAATGTTACCGTATCCAAGGAATAAAAAAAATTGGTAATACAGAAACGGCAGCCCGATTAAGGATAAGAAGATTTTTACAAAGAAGAACCTCAGCGACTCGAATAGGAAAGACAGCACATCTCCGCGGAATCTGCCTGCCCTGCTCGTCCGTCCAGGGGCGGCCGTGATACTCCTACACATTAGAATTCGCAATTGCGACAAAATAAAACAACAAAAATAATAAAATCCGTTTAGAGTTAAATTTCACTGACTTCAATAAAATCCGCACGATCTTCCGGTGAATGAAAGCGAATGACGCAGCAAAATGTGGAAGGAGTGGACGAGGAGGAAGTGCTCGGGGTCTGCAAGATAGAAGAAGTCTAGCTTACTTGTCAGAGTCTGTTCCTGCAATGAGTATTTCCGTTCAAACTGTTTGATAAAGAAACTAAGATGTTTACACATGATAAAGGTAAGGAGAAAATAATAAAAAAAACTGACTGCAGCGACTTCTGGTCGATGCCTGAAGTGGAAGCACGCAAACTTGGCCTCCTCGACAAAGTCGACGAAGAAGCGACGGAGATGACGGGAGTGAATGGCAGAAGGGATCGAGCGGATGATGGCCAGGTTGCGGAGGGGAGCTGGGAAGGAACAGAGTTATCAGTAAAAGGAATATTCATTCTTATGTCAAGGAAGGAATAAAAGGAACGCATCGCATAGATCACAAAAATGTGTCAACCACAACCAAATTAACAAGGATATATCTAATCGCCACAATCCCCAGGCTTTAACCAACAATGAAATTCTCTATCCCAAAATTTTACTCTTTTTTCCAGAAATGTTCAGAGCAAATGGAAGAACACAAAAAAAACATTTAAAAAAATTGCCAAGTACCAAGTACCTTTTCGACAAGGAACATCCTGTACATCGACGTCTAAAGACGTCGTCTCCTCAGGCCTTGATGGGCCTGGCAAGGAGGAAGCATTGCCATCATCCGATTTGCCAGATGCTGCCGGAGTGTCCTTCCGGAAGAAGCGATCCATGAGTGAGCGATTGCTCACGGCATTCATTTTGATCGACATCTGGAAAGGCATTATTTCAATAAAGAAAATCAAGAAGCGAAGAAAATCAGAAAGTTTATTCGAATGACTTCGAAAACTAGCTTCCTTTAACAATATCTTCGACAATTTGATACCAATGCAGAACACGGTTCAAATACAACAAATAATCGAATCTCACTTCCGCTTGACGTCATTTCTTTCTCTGCACTCTGACGTTCGAGCCAACGAAGGAAAAGAAGGGAAAACATTTCATCCTCAGAAACAAATTAACTTGCTAATCTTTACTAATTACAAATATTATTCGTAAAGTTGACTCGAAGGTTAGAGTGCAGAGAAAGAAATGACGACATTAGATCCAATCGATCAAATGAATAAACAAATAGCAGGAACCTTATTTCGAGAAGTCCGGAGAAGTCTGCTTGCCAAGGATTTCAGCGTCCAACACTGAGACGCGCCCAGCTGTTTTCCACTCGCGAGTGTGGTTCCAGTCGAGGAAAATAAGCCCTGCAAAAGAAGAATGAACTGGCTACAATCTATTCTAACAAGCACGATTAAACTATCCTAAAACAAAGCGTTCCTCGTGAGAAAGCTCGAAGCTTTGTCCGGAAAGAATGGGCAACTATCAGGATGTTAAAGAAGGGTGAGATCTGTTAAAAACATTCCATAAAATAAAAGTCAATGAGTTGCATAATTTCAGGCTTAAAGTATAAGACGGTAGGCAGAAAAAAATTCTCGGAGATCATGGTGATAATACAGCAGCTGTGGTCAATCAAACCGAGGGGATCAAGCAAAAACAAGACAAAACAATTGGTCGAAAATCTCCGGCGACGATTGGCCAAGCGCAGATCGCCAGTCGAAGACGGAGGTGGTACCAGACGGGTGAGCAAGAGGCCCTACGACCACTCGCTTGCCTGATTCCAGAGAAAGATGTGCAAGTCGAACTTCGTCGAAACAGATAAGATTAGTTTCGTGGAAAACCATGGTTTCAACAAGCAAGGAGTAGTGTCGATTGGTTCACGGAATACAAGTAAAGCATTTGTCTTGCCTTGCGCACATTCCCTGAACGTCCAACAAACTGGGCGAGGAAACACGAGAATATCTAAACGTGAAGAATTGGCGAAAGCTATTAGAATTGGCGAATTTAGAGCTGAGTGGCTTTGTTTTCTCTTCTAGAACACAGCTGTTATCAAAGTAATTAATATTCCGCATTTCACAAAGATGTAACAGGATCCAGGAAGTGGTAAAAAAAGGTAAAAGAATATTTCTCGATAAACACAAAACAATAAACAGCTTTAAAAAAAGTTATAAAAAAAAGCACTAGTTTAAACAAAGGAAGCATTTTAGTGTGTTATCCAGAAAAAAAATTCTTAGAACATATTACAAATTAATGAAAAAGTTTAGCATAAAAGCGAATAGCTACCTTACATTTCGAAAAAACACAAAAAAGAAGAAAATAATTTTTATTATGGAGATTTTGGATTCTGCGTATGCTAACTAAAATTAAGATAATTATCGAACGTGTTGCAAAGAGGTATGCATGCGCGGTGTAATATCAGAATTGTTTTTTACAGTATGATTGGAGTCCGTTCGAGACGTCTGAGCACATAACTTGCATTCTTCTGTCCTCTATCACATGGATCCCCGTGTCCTTTTGCTGATTGCTTGGCGTCGTGGCGGGCGCGTGTGAGCCAGTGTCTAGGCCGCAGAGCGGATGGAGTGAGTGAGAGGAGGAGTCCTGTCGGTGGTGCGGCGAGCGGAGACCGGGCGTCCGCGCAAAGCGGGGCGTCACTAGGCGCCGCCGGTCGGAGGACGGGCGGGGCCGGGTGGCCAAGGAGAACCGGACGGCTCAGGTCCGAAAGGAAGCAGGCAAAAGGTTCCGCGCCTTGACAGTGGCCGGGTCGCGCACGCGAGTTCGCCCCCGCCGATCAGCCTCCCCGATACCTCACGACTCCCGCTCATCTTTTTTTTAAAAAACATTTTTTAAAAATCTAAATTAAATTTATAAACTTATATTTATGAGTTACCTTTTTTTTTTACGAAAACTACCTCCTGAGCAATCCAGGACCTTCTTCCTTTCAAAGTCCACATTGTCAAGTCTAGCAACTCTTGATTGATTTACGTGATGTCATGTGGTATATGAAAATATAAGAATAAAACATGTATAACATCATATGTATGCATGCGAACTAGCCATAAGGAAACGATGCTGATGACATGGAGGAGTGAGAAGAAGGGGAATTCAACATTTTTATTACTTTGAGCAGTGGAGATTTGTGACATAAAAAATAAATTTCTTTACGAACATTTCTTTATACAAAAAAATACACGGACATGGGAGCGGAAAGAGACGACGACATTTAGAAGACGAAGGAGAGAGCGAGACTTGCGGCATTCGAAGATGCGATGCCGAGGAGATGGCCAAGGATGCCGAGGGCCACCGGCAGAGGAAGGGCAGGGACCGCCTAAGGAAAGAAAAGGAGAAAGGAGGAGCAAGGCCACAGACGGTCTGGGAAAGGTAATCAGAGACAAGCGGAAAATAAAGCAAGGTAAAGAAAGATTTTCTATTATAAAACCCTCGACTACTTCGTCTTCGTCGATGCGGGCGTTCAAAGTGGCATCAAGGCCGACGACGATTCCGATGGTCGCCAGACCCGCCGGCAGAAAACCTGCAAAGTATCGGTTCTCTTTTCGTCGCAATAGGAATAACGAGTGGAATGGAAAGTCACCAGAGGTAAACGAGCGGCCGACAAGCAGGCTGAAGAAGATAAAGTCGCCGAGGCCGAGGTGGGCTGCAATTAGTAATTCTGTCACATTTATTGTTATCTAAGAATCAGTGACAATTAAGGTTGAAATAGAATGGAGAAAACTCCAACATCCTTCGTCGAGGATGCATGCCTTGACTGGCGGCTCTTCGCCCTCCGCATCTCCATCTGATTCCGTCTCACTCTTCTCCGCTTGCATTTCGCCGTCGCCCTTCTCCTTGGTCTCCTTGCAGTCAGTCTGTAAGTTTAAATGGTTTTGTAGAGATGAAAAACATAAATAAAAGTAACCAGCACTTCCTTCTTCTCTCCATCAATTCCATTTGTCGTCTTCTTTTCGCTGTCGTCTTCGATAACCTTCTTCATGGACTCTGAAAAATATATTCACCTTTAACTTTAATTTTTTTGCTCATTTACTGACTTGGATCCCAAGTCTTGTCTTCAACGACAACGGAGTAGACCAACATTCGAATCATCTAAATTTTAACTGGATTGATTCATAGATTTAATGACTGGCAAACATTTTCGACTGTCGCTCAAATCTTTTCTCAAAAATGAAGGGTTCATATATTTTAACAATTGTATTCTTTTTTTGGTACTTGGCCAGTTCTGACCCCTTCGCTGTACTCGGAGGCGCGTTCTTGCGCAATTCGAAGAGGGCCCCACGAGGAAAGAACCGCGAAGACATCTGAGAGGAATAAGTTAGTGAAGGTGGAAGTTATGGTTAGAGTAACCCCAGCAGGAAACGACGACGAGCATGCACCAAACAGTGTAAGAGGGCATCGAGGAGAGGTAGAAGAGAGCGACCAGGGTGCTCTGCAAGGAAAGACTCTTTTCACTTCACTCTTCATATTTCATGTCTCACCTGTAGAATGACAAAGTGACGCTTCAGCAAGGAACTGGCGCTAGATGTTCCGAAAAATGCCTGAAAGTCTTTTAAAATATAAACTTAGAAATGAATGATATGGATGAGGAAACCATGTAGGCAGTTGTGATGTAGACAACAGTGAAGGCAGAGGCGACCATGGCGATTGCTTCGTCCGAGGCTGAAGAAGTCACGCTCAGCGCGTCGCTGCAACCATTCAAGAAGCATTCCTTCTTTTTTTTTTGTAATCGGATACGTTCTATCGCATCTTATTTCATTCTTGTTAAGGTAACTCTGGAGTTCCATTGAGCACCTGCAGAAGAGGAAGGCCATGGTCATCATAGAGAGAGTGCCGGCAGCTGTGATCCAGAACTGAAACAATTTAGAGAAACTAGTCTTTTCGAATTAGTACTTCATGTGAAGAATTTGGAATCTTTTTCGCCAGCATCCTAATGCATTACTGACAGTGACAACTCTGCGGAAGTTCTTGAGTGCCAGAACCGACAGAATCAGCGAGAGAAACACAATCGAGCTGAGCATCATCCCCGCGTTCATCTGCAATTCAAATATTAAAATTTATTATAGCTTTCAAGCTATACATTTCATGGAGATTGTGCAAAACGAACCATGCCGGAAGTGAGATCGTCCGATTCGTGAAAGAAGAGGCTCTGGAAAAGAACGAATAAACCCGCTCATTCTGCGAGTTCAAGACGTGATGCATCTTCATAAGGCCGTCCACAATCCGTTGAACTCTGAACCTGTCTGGTCGTCGTGCATCCATAGATCCCCCACCAGAGCAGCGCCGTCGTCCAGATCGAAGCCACCACGTGGCCAACGATCATCGGGCCCTAAACCACGAGCCGATTTATTTGCCTACTATTTTTTAGCAGCAATATTTTAACATATTTTTAGTGTTAATCGTTTACCATAGTCATCACTAGGCATAACAAGCTCGGGAAAAAATATATTTTCGTCTGAAAAAATAATCGAATTTCCTCATTTACTGTTTCGCTCACTAATACTTTTTATGTTAATTTTTATAGAAATATTTAATTTCTTTCTGTATCAATGCGAATTTCTTACCTCCTGGCATCCACTCAAGAAGTCGCGGGTGTTGAGATTCTGCCTCAGACCGCGAAGGACATCCTGCATTGGCATTTTAGAGGCTTGGAGAGGTGTGAGAGAAGAGAAAGTCGAAGAAGCAGTGAGAGGAGATGATAGTGGAGAGCTTGGAAAGGCGCTGCCCTGCTCCTCTTTCCGTTTCCTGAGACGAAATAAGCGACCAGCCGCTTTGAGACGATGAAGACTGGAAGAATGATGAGAAAGATTCGGGGAAGCTCCTCATAATTTTTTTCTTGCGAAATCATTGCTATTGAATATGTTCTGCACTATTTTGGTTACTTGCCCTTTTACAAATCCCAATAAAGAGGGTACTACGAAAGCCTATTTTAAGACTTTCCGTTCAAATTGAAGCATTATTGGATGAATGAAATGAGTTCCAATTTTTTTATGAACGTTCATGTATGAACATTCATAAGGTCTGGTTCAATGTATGTATACATTTGTATAGTTTTTTCTCAATTCAATCATCAACCCCATGACGTAAAATCGATTCCCCTGCTATCTGGGGACCAGAAGAGATCTTTTCTTCGCCTTATCCACACAGAAAAATATTCTGTTGTATAGTACAGAATGAGGTACGAATATATCAGTGTAAAGCCGACGTTGCTAATTTATTCGTGAAAAGGTCGAGGAGAATTAGCATGTCATAGCAATATTCGTAAAATGTCACCGCGGGCAGCCGGGTCCCCCAAGCGCTTTAACTTTTTGCTGTTTTATTCATATTTTAAGATGGTTTTACTGAGTTTTTTCTAAACTTTTCTTGATATCCGTCTCTCACACAGTCTGCTACACCCTCTGTGTCATTCTCACACTTCGGATTTTTTTTATTTCGCGGGTTTTTAATCACTTTTGCACCTATTTATACCAATTTTCGAGCACACCTAATGAAAGAATCTATTTATCTTTCTCTCTCTTATCTCTCTCTCTCTCTCTATCTCTCTCTCTCTCTCTCTTTCACGGTTGTCCCATCATCCTGTGGATCAGGTTAGCTAATTATCCTACTTTTGCGAACGACATATTTCACTGCTTTTCATTCAGTGACGGAAACAACAGTAAAATAGAAAAACATTCCAAAAAGGTTCGCAAAAGTCGATAATTTAGCTAACCTGTGATCCGTTGTGTTGATGGGAGTCGTTGTCGTCGGTTGTACCTGGAAGTAGACAGAGAGAGAGAGAGAGAGAAAGACATTTTGCTCCTGACCGGACCCGAACCACCACCCCCCGCGCGCAATTTTCCCACGTTAACCACCAGGCCGCCAACCCACCCATTCACCTCTCGGCATTGGATAACCTAGTGATAGGGGAGGGGGGGGGGGTCATTTGCTCAAAGATGTTCTTCTCTCTCTCTCTCATCTTTCTTTCTCTCTCTCATCTCTCTTTCGTTCTCTCACCTCTCTTTCTCTCTCATCTCTCATCTTCTCCCTCTGTCAATCTCTATTAATGAGACTAAATTTTTTTTTCGAATCATTAAAACTACAAATGTAGAACAAAGTGAAAGATTTGTGTTTCGCCTTCATTCACAGCCTGTTAATTGTATGTTGTTTGAGATGCGTGGGAAGGGTAATTTGCATAGTAACAGTTGCTGAATGAGTGCAAATGTGCGAAATACTTTGCGAGTATACGTGCACTCATTGTCTTGCTGACTGCGGAGAGGGAGGGAGAGAGAGACATACAGAGAGAGAGAGAGAGAGAGAGAGAGAGAGAGAGAGAGAGAGAGACAGAGACAGAGACAGGCATAGACAGACAGAACGACAGACAGACAGACACAGACAGACAGACAGAGAAAGAGAGAGCGAGAGAGAGACAGAGAGACAAAGAGAGAGAGAGAGAGCAGCCACTTGGAAATCATATTAATGCACAAGGCAAAGAAGCTGATTGAGAATTCTAAACAACAAGACAGTGGATTGTAAAAGGAGATATGTACAAGACCATCGACCCAGACCCAGTTATTAACACCTTTGAGTACGTTTCTCTGTTCTGCATTTTAATGAAGAGTTTGCAATGGGAGACGAGGCATAAAGAGAGGAGATCGGTATCGGCACTGCGTATCTATCCTCTGAAGTCTCAACGTTTTCAACCCAACAGATAGGGCCAAAACACGTCTCAACGCTTTATTTTCTGGAATGAAGAACTATCGGCTGAAGTGTTCACAGCGTGCTCTATCAAATTCTCTCTCTTTCTCTCTTTCTCTCTCTCTGTCTCTCTCTCTCTCTCTGTCTCTCTCTCTCTCTGTCTCTCTCTCTCTCTCGCCCTCCCTCTCGCTCAGGGTCTCTGAACAACAACCCAATACAAGCCATGTTGTTCTTGAGCTTTTTAAACATTCCCGTTCATCCTTTCTCTTTACTGTCCTCTGAAAATCATGCTTCTCTTTCCACGAACATCATGCAGCCTCTTGGCTAAAAGGAAAAGGCGGGTGACAAAGAAAAGTACCCGAGAGAGAGTGAGAGAGAGAGAGAAAGAGAGAGCGAGAAAGAGAGAGAGAGAGAGAGAGAGAGAGAAAGAGGGAGAGAGAGAGAGGGGGGGGAGAAAGTAGGTAAGCTAGGCTATCCCCTTGTCGGGGTTTTCTTTCTCATATGATGAAGAGTAAGAAGTTCAGCAAAATGAGTGCCGGGGAGAGAGGCCAGGATAAAAAGATGCGGAGCCTGTAAATCAGCGTATTATCACTGCACGGAAACTACGAATTCTACTCGACCCCCATTCTGTAGTTTTGGCTCAGGCGCCAGCGCCAAATTTCACGAATTCTCCTCGACCTTTTCCGCCCTCTGGCGAAAACTACAGAATTGTTTTCTGTGTGTCCCGCACGAATAAAAATGCCCTCTATTTGGATTCCGGATAAACTATAAGCCGAGACGCACAACAGTCTGCCAGAATTTGAACACTCTCTCTCACTCTAATCTTTCTCGCTCTCTCTGTCTGTCTCTCTCTCTCTTCCTCTCTTCAAGCTCATCTCTCACACACAGTCTCTCTCTCCCTCTCTTTCTTTAACTCTTGGAATCTTTGTCCCTTTCTCTCTCGGCCTCTCTCTTTCTCTCTCCCTCCCTCTCTCTTTCCTTTCTTTTACTCTCTCTCTCTCTCTCTCTCTATCTCTCTCTCTCTATGACTATCTCATTATGAATGCAACAGAACGTCTACTTCTGACTCTGCTGGAAAGCCATGCAAGTCGAGCAAAACAATACTTCTTGACCCGCTGTCCAATTGACTCTGATCTTTGATCTTTGATCGTTGATTGAAGATATCTGATATAAAAAAATCGGCAGAACTGTGAGGGAGAGCGGCAAGCGTGCTAGCTGAAAGAGGAAATGAATTTTTGTTCTCTTTTCTAGAGCCCTTCTTGAATGTTTTTTTTTTGTGATTTTTTAAAAATAATTTTTTATTCAGTTTTTTAATATTCCAAGTTTTTGAACTTTTCGAATTCTGTTAACTAGGAAAGTGCAAAGCCTAAAGGACATGCGAATGAAATCTCTTCATGCCGATTTCCTGCCTCGTCTCATTCTACCCTATTTCACTCGTTGAGGATGGCCGAGTTTATCGGAAAAAGCACTTGCCGCTCGGAAAATGTTGTCCAAGGTTCTTTTTAAAAGAAATATAATTGTATTTAATGTGATTAGATGTTTTTTAATAGATAAAGCACCACTCTCCCTGAATAATGTTGCCGAAAACACTGTTGATGAACATGTATGATTAAATATAACTAGATACTATTAGTAAAAATAAAAGAAGAAAAAAAATAATAATAAGACTTCTGAATTTTTGAGATCACAGTGGGCTGTCGAAGCAGTCCACCTTGACCGGCGAAACGATTCAGCAGCTGGCTGCGCGTGTTACTTCTGGTAAAAAAATAAAAGCATCTTAGGAAAAAAAAGTTTACCAGCTCGATTGGTTGTTAAACATTATTATCGCTCCAGCTCCGCGTAGGATTTGGATATCTCTTTACCAATAAGCCTAAAGTACGATAGTATAAATACCGCACGCTGATTGCTTGCGTAAAATTATGGAACCGGAACGAGAAGATCCTTGTAAACCCTACTCTTTCTTTCGTTTTCTCGTTTGCTCCCGTTCTATCTCTACACTCTCTCCACATTCCCATCTCTATCTCACCTCTCTCTCTCCTCTCTTCATCTCGTTCACATCTCTCTCTCCAGCTCTCTTTATCTCTCTCCCTCTAGAATCTCTCTTCTCTCAGGCGACCATGCCGCGTTCGCCAAGGTGCACGGAGCAATCGTCGCGGACTCCATTCACATCAACGGATTCACGAAGCACAACATTTACGCCGCTGCGGGGATGATAAAGCCGGTGAGGGAGGAGTAAGAAACAGAGAGAGAGAGAGAGAGAGAGAGAGAGAGAGAGAGGGAGAGAGAGAGCAGGGGAGAGAGGCTCAGCAAAGTATTCTTCTTTCGTCCCTTCTATCACTGAGTCGCCTAATGTGCTATTGTTCTTGACTTCAGGCCGCTTGGACTTTCGTTTCTTTGCAGAAGAACCGCTTCGAGAACGCGCCGCTCTTCGATGGCGGCGCCGTACAACTTCAGCCGACGCACAAGGAGGACGAGGAGACCGCGTTCTCCGGGTACATCAATGCCACTCGCATCTGCAAGAAGAAGGGCGCCAGCGACTACGTCCTCACCCAGGTCGGCATCCCATCGAAGGGAGCTATCCTTGAGAACTGCTCGAATACGGCATACGAAATGTCAGGAAAAAGGCCTTTCAAAATAGAATGGTATGCGAGAATGCGAGTACCTCCTAACTCTAGAGCGAACGTGGCAATTCAAACCTCTTTAGGTGATCGTCATGCCTTAAATTAAACGATAAATAAAATATCTTTGATCTCAGGCTCCGCTTTCGGAGACGTTCGTCGACTTCTTCCGCATGATCTGGCAGCTGAAAGTGCGGAGATAAAAATTTTTGCTATTTTCGAATTGGCAAGAAATTTTAGTTTCATTTTGGAGACGCGCATCATCGTTTGCATCACGGACAAGATATACAATCAGTCCGCCGACTTCACTGCCTACTTCGACCAGCGAATCAAGAAGAAGATGAAGGCGGGATGGAATTTCTTTAAAAATTCGTAATTTTCCTTTTTGTGGCATCAAGAAAAAAAAATTAATTTTAAAGAAATGATTTAAAAAAAACAGATCGGAAAACGCTTCCTCGTGAAGACGATGTCAGAGAAGCGCGAAGACTCGCTTGTCACGTTTCACCTTTCTCTCGAGTGCCGTTACGGCGAGGATAAGGGCAAGAATCGGTGAGCGCGGCCCCGATCAGAAATAGATTCGAGTCGGTTCCGCCCACCCATAGAAAATGAATGATTGTTTGGATTATTCGTCTCAAGCATTCGTTCATTCTTTCTATCATTTCAGTGATCTCATTTTCGTGAACATCTACAACTGGCAGGTAAGGGATAATTTTAGCATATCAATCACCTAAAACAAATTAATATTAAAAAGAAATACAAATTTTCTCAGGGCGACGGGTACTTCCCTGCGCAAAGCCTCATCAAGAATCTCAAATTCGTCGATAAGCTCGCGAGCAAGAACGTCTGATATTATTCACTTTTTGGGTGTTCCCAATTGCATTGCACTTTTTGGATTACCGTAGCTCTTGACGAAAAAATTAATTTTCGTCAAGAGCTACGGTAATCCAAAAAACAAAAGTATCCGTGCAGGAGCCGCCAATTGTGGTGCACGGTGCGAGTGGCATCCGCCGCACCGGCTGCTTCGTCTTGGCCTTCATGGCCAATCGTGAGGTCCAAGAATATTATGGATTCATTCGTTTTTCTTTTAATAACAAAATCAATTTAATTGTAATGAAAGCAAATTGTTTTCTGTGTTATTTAATAATAAAAAAAACTGGTAAATATCCTTTCTTACGTTGAAGATTCGGGAGAAGATCCGCCCTGCAATCTTCGACGACATTGTCTACATGAGGAAGCGTCGCTATGGAGTCGTCTTTCAAAAGGTCTACTAATTTATCCGCATTGCATTCTTCTTGGGTTAAGCATACATATTAATTATATTTCTTCCTAACATAAGAATTATCAACTTAAAAAAAAATTTCCTGTTTTTGCAGAGCAAGCTCTGCCTGCTGCTCCAGGCGGTCATTCAGATGGCCTCTTCGGCCAAGCTCCTCGCCGAAGTTCCGCAGTCCGATATTGACAAGGCGATGCAGGTTTCATTTCTTCTCTCTCCGTTTGACCACATTTATTGGCTTTATTTTAATTATATAAATAACTTTGAAAGGTACTTTTTTCACACTATTCATCAGGTGCTCGATGCGATGCAGCAGCGGATCACAAAGGGCAGGAAGAATGAAGTCGGAGGGGTGCGTTGCTTGACTTGGCTTAATTCGAGATCCGATTAATCTGCCGTTCATTTTTTTAAAGAAATGACATTAAAATTAAAGGCAGTATGCCTTTCTTGATTTGAAATACCATGTCAGGGTGCCAAGCGAAACGGCTCAACAGAGAACAGACGAGGCGGCCAATCGGTCATGTCGGTGCTCGGTGGCCTGTCGAAGCGCGCGAGGGTGTCGAGACGCAGATAATCGAAGATGGCGTGAGGGTGAGCTCGCTCTCCAGAGGCCGAGATCGGTCTCTTTCTCAAGATTGCCCTGTCCGCTCGCTCTTCTGTTCTCCAATCAACATCCCAACATTCCTCTACGCATTTCCCATGCTCGCCCCTTTTCGTGCCACTCCTTTCCCATAAAGCATAAATGTTTGGAATTTAATTTAATGATTTGTGCACCTATAATTATAATCCGTTCTGAATCCAATGGAAAGCGAGGAAAGCAACTGTCTCCTGTGTGTTCCGGCAGCGAAAGGACTGGATTCAAGAGATGTGTTTGCATTAGCAGTTGATCACATAAACTCCACACTGATTAGCTGGCAACGAGGAACACATTCATAATCATGAAAAGATCAGTCGCTTAAATGCCACTCTCAAGAACTGCCCAAAGTCGTTTACAGACGTCACTTATTGAATCGAAGTGAAGATAAGCCAATTCAGTGCATACGGATGCTCAAACCACGTTGACTACTTGGTTTCCTCTGCCCCTTGTTATCTTCCTGGCAGCTTTCAAAAAGCTCTGCGGCCCGTTCCAGTGCTTGGCATACTGGTAGAAGTAGCTTCTCATCTCATCGCCCGGGTTTTCCGCAACCGTTGACTTTGGCCCTCCAAATAAACAAATCTTTTATTTTACTTTCTGTAAGAAATAATAAATGGATCTGCTTGAAACAAATATTCAGTGATACCATTAAGTTGAGAAACAGGTTCCTGAGTCGTGTGACAAATCCAATTTGCTGAAGCTCCGCCCACCAAGCCCGCTCCCGTCGTACCATAAAAAACATGATAGAGAAGGCAAGGCTGCAACACGTTACAGTCCTCCACCTACACTCAATGATTTGAAGGGCTCAGTAAAAGCACAGGGCAAATAGCGCTTTTACTTTCTTCCAAAAGATGTCTAGCAAATTGATTCATCGGCAGGGTTATCAATCGAGCCGATTTCTGCAGTAGGAAAATACTTCTACACTTTCCTTAAAATAGATATAACCCTGATTCTCAACTGTGAACTGTAATCAAGTATAACGACTACTTCTTCATATCCTCCAGGGCACTTTTTTCTTTTAAACTTTCTGCTCATGGAATACAAAAGTCAGAAAAAATTTCCTATCGGAAGGAGACTGCAGAGATAAATATGTGTGTTTTGAAATGTTGAGCAAACATTGAAAGGTAGGTGTCGAACAGAGCCCAGACGATATAGCGGAAGTTGAAGGTTGGCGGTGAGTAGAAATATAAGAAGTAGAGACCAAAAGCTGACAGTCCAATTGCAATCGCAGGCCGCAGACAAGCCATGCACGCCTGCGGGTGTGTTCAAAACATTAACAAATGGGGAAGCAAATAATAATATTTTTTTAAATAAATGTTAATTGAAATCGAATGGGGAATGTTTATCTTACATCACAGATGTGAATATTCTCTCGGATAACAAAACTTCTCGTGAGAGTGTATTCCTTCATCTGCCCAGAAGCTAGCTGAAGAGCCTTGAATGCTACTCGATTGTAGCGTATTACGTGAATGAACGCCTGGCAGCAATAGTAGCATCTCCGTAATCTCTCTCGATTTCCCTCGCTGGTGTTCACCCCTTCTCTCTCTCTCTCTCTCTCTCTCCCATTCAAGATTACTCCCTATCGATATTCTTCCCGACCGTGTATAACACATTCTCGAAATGACAAACCGCAACGCTGAGGCTGAGCATGACTTGCAGTAAGACTACGCTCACCGTCGTCGAATAAACTTCTGCAATATCTTTGAAAGATCCACGCTAATATATTTAGGAGACAAAATATAAAAGATAATAACTGTGAGCGAATGAATATCCCTTCAATGTGCATAGAATTTCCGTCACAATCAACGTCGCAGACATGACAAGAAGCGCTAGAAAATGTTCCTAAAGTAAAGCATGGCATATTCTATGCGCATTGCGTTGCATAAGCAAAAATATGAGTGTTGAATGTTCTGGGTCCTCCCAGAATTAGTTGTTTTCGCCCTTTATTCAGGATTCAGGGCATACATACATTTGTACATATGTAGTATGTATGTGCATTCACCACGATTTTCGTATCTTTTCAAAATGTCAATATTTTGTAATGAGAATGAAATTAGTTTCAGCGGACTTCGACCCGTGCTGAATATCAATGCTATTTGGTCATGGATGTCATCGGGTACCATTGTTGTCAGTAGACATCTACATACTAGCAGCATCCAAGATGGAGTGTTCTTTCAACTGCTGCATAGGAGATTCTATAGTCGTACCTCTTAAAACCGGAATAAATATGAAAAAAAACTAAACTGGCCTTCGAGTGGTAGATCAAAAAGCTGATAAGTGATGAGAATAATCCGGGCGAGAGTTTCAGTCACTACACGAATTGGCAGAAGAGAATGTTTCGGTGCAAGACTCGAGCTACAGAACCGCCCAACCACCAGGGGTGCTGGAACTTTCGCAACTTTCGGAAAGTTCCAAAAATATCCGATCGAATTGTGCGTTCCTCGATGAACGCACGTCGATTTGGCTTGCATATTTAGACTCAGGCACTCACGTTTTACAATAACCAACTGTTAAAATATCCCGATTATCAGTATTCATGCCTCAATAATTTTCCATTATTGACACTAAATTTGCATACCGTCTATACATTTGTAGTGTCGATGCGCCCATCTGGTATCAATAAAAGGGAAAGATTTTGTGACTGGCAATCGGTACATTTTAATGGTCGATTATCATAAAGCCCGAGTGCCTGAAGTCAAATCAACGGGCGTTCATCGAGAAACGCACAATTCGATCGGACATTTTGTAACTTTCCGAAAGTTCCGAAAGTTCCTTCACCCCATGGTTGTTGTTCCGTTCTGTATATATACTGTATTTCTAGGAACCTCAACAGCATAGAAACCGTAGAAGAGAACAGCGTAAGGCGCGACAATCGTAGAGTTGAGAACCACAAGGAGCGCGTGACTGGATGGCATCGCACTGTAGAAATGACTTACTTCTACTTGTTGAAAACAAGCTGTGATACTAATCTTGGAACAAAACAAACACAGTATAAACGTATTTTGCACAGATTGCACCAGCTTTCTTCGCCTTAAACGCGTGTTAGTTTCAAATTCTTCTACTTCAGTTTGTGCTCTATCGTATTCTATGCAACACCTGCCCTAGACACGAAATGACTGCAGCAATTACGATAAAGGTCTGGTCGATCATATGACAGTTCCCTTTGTCATTTGTTGATTGCATCCACATCCTGCGACGAATAATAAAATATATTGGCTGTGGCCCCAATTAGCAATGCGAGTGAAGCAAGATACCATTCATTGTACAGCCGGCGAATGACCCAGTTACATACTCGATTATCAGTCCAAAAGGCGAACGTAGTAAGGAAGCAGACGCTAAAAATGCACGAGGTTCTGAGGCTGCCAAATGTCCACAAGCGCAAAATAATAAAAATTAACTTCTAAAGACGTCCTGAAAAAAACTTGTTCAACTTTTATCAGCTGAATACTTGTATTAAAGATATTACTTATCACGAAAGCTTTGCGCAGTGGCGATAACGTGACCAATGAGGATTAGCCGTATTGCGTTTATTGTTGTTGAAAACGTTTCCCAAAAAATTGCAAATTGCAACATGGCTCTTTTATGAGTGTGAAACCTACCCAGCACTGTTTGCATACTTTTTCTTGCTCAGACAACTATACATTAATTGTAAAACTGTTTAGTACCCTATTTTGTCTCTTATTGCGAATGTTTTATTAGTACTATTCCCAGCATTATGTCCTCCGAGACAGCCGAAATAGTACACCTCTATCCAATAGAAAGCCCCTCTAATTCTGCCTCGAGGGAGTCGTTTGCTTTTTTAGTCATTGAATGTAGGAACTGTGATAGTAGTGGTGCTCATATCACATTGATGACTCGGATTCCTCCGCCCGCCGGCGCCTTCCTCGATGAATCCGCCGGCGGCCCCTCCCAGTGTCTCGCATACTGTTCGAAATAGCTTCTCATCTCCTTGCCAGGGACATCAGCAGCAGTTATGGCATCTGCTGCTCTCGAGTCTGCATAAAAACCCCGTACCTTCAACTCGGGGGCAAGAAAGGATAAAAGAAAATATGGAACTTTATGTAAAAAAAATTCAGCTAACATACCGGTAGATTTTGTAGCAGCGTTAAAGATCTTCTTGAGCAGGCTAATAGAAGTAATACGCTGAAATTCAGCCCACCACGCACGCTCGCGATGCACAATGACTAGCATCGCACTGAAGAACAGGCTGCAACTCATCCAATACATATTTGAATATCATGAAGAATCTTTTATAGCTCAACTCTAGACAGCTGACTAAATTTTAAACTAAATTAGTCTTGGTGGTATTAAAATGTAAGAAGTTTCAAAGAACGATTACTGTAAAAGCACACATAGCGAGGTAAGTGTCGAAGAGAGCATAAGCAATGTAACGGAAGTAGAAGTCCGTTGGCGCGTAGAAATAGAGGAAGTAGAGACCAAAGGCAGGGAGGCCGATGGCAACGGCAGGCCGCACGCAAGCATGCACGCGCAATCCCTTTTTTTAAAAGTAGATTTAAGAGGAAACTGATAAGCAAATCGACTGAAGATAAATAAACGTACATCACAAACTCGAATGTTCTCTCGGATGATGAAACTTCTCGAGAGTGTATATTCCTTCGTGTGCCCTGAGGCCTGTTGGAGCGCTTGGAACGCCTTACGATTGTAGCGGATGACGTGCATGAATGCCTGAAACAATATCCTCTCTCACTCTTTTCTCGTCCCGGTATTCCTTGGATATAAAAATAGTACCGTAGCGCAGAGGACGAGCATCCCAAGGAGAAACACTATGTTCACCGTCGTCGAGTAAATGTCTGCAAGCGTTTTTTGAGAAGGGAACTAACATAAGGTAGGCCAAAAAATAATAGAGCAATTACTGTAAGCCATTGCATATCCATTCCACGTTCCAATCATTTCTACAACAAATAGCGTCGCCGATGTGAATAGAAGAGCTGGTAAATGTTCCTGTTAAGGCAAGCAAAGTTATTTCGTAAAGCAGGAAACACTTTTAAATATTTTTCCATGCTTTAGGAAGTGATTGTGTTAGGTATATTGGAAATAGTCCAAAAAAGGAGACGTTCTCGTGTGCTTGCCAGCCAATTGTAGCAAGTCGACGGTCAATCGCAATGCAGCCAATGCTGAAAGTGCATTTGTGCATTCTTTTTTGTTGTTGTTTAATCCCGTGATCGTTTCAAAATAAATTACGAAATGGAATTTTCCAATAAGCATTCTGAGGTAAACAAATGAAAAAATAAATAATAGAATTATAATGCTGATAAGCGGATGGAAATATTGTAGTTCAACACACTAGTCTCTTAAAATTCAACTCCATTATGAAATCTGATGAGATACGTACAATCCGCAGCAAAAGCCAAAAGCGGCATCTCTGTGATTATTGGCCAGCTGAAGTAGAAGGTCGCCATCTGAATAGCTAGGCAATTCACAATCCAATTTTAAACAGTAGGATCTACTGCAAATGTCGCCTTCGTGCATTACATGTAAAAATGTTCACAACCCTCTTAAATGACTTTTCAAATATTCATAATAAATAAATTAACTTTTTAATTTTCAGTAAATTTTAGAGCTGATTTTTCCGTGCATAGAATATATGAATTTCTGCAAGAACCGAAGACAAGACCAATTATTATTGAATCGTTTTTGGCAGTCAAAAAGTGGAAAATTGAAAATAAAATAAACCACATAGAGGTAGATCAGAGAGCTGATAAATAATAAGAATAATTCTGGCGACGGTCGCTGTCATGGCTCGAAGTGGCAAGTAGCAGAAAATAAAGCGAATGTTTCGATGCAAAACTCGGGCTCGTCTGACGCAGTGAAACATCAATGGAGCCAACACAAAACAACTAACGATGAAGAGCCACTGAAGTTAGGTTATACTCTTTTCAGGGAACATAAGTTCGAATCCATAAAAGGTTCTTATTTTTATGTTTGTAGTATTATTCGAATAAAGAATAAAGCACAAGCTCTCTCTTATAAACATGTAAAGTGTTTTGAGCAAAAACCCTTACCTCGACAGCATAGAAGCAATAAAAGAGCGCTGCGTAAGGTTCCGTGATTGATGAGTTGAGAACTACCAGAAGCACGTGATTTGATGGCATTATTCTCGAAATGTCTGGAAGGGGAAGCAATTTCAAGATGTAAAGAACGTTGGCTGATGTTTCTGTAATTTAAAGGAGCTTTGTATAGAGCCTAAACTGTTATTGTATTTTTGCTAAAATAGTCCGGCCCAATTAGAAACATCGCTAGGAATGGACTATTTTTTAACCACAAAAGTAAAGGAGTTGATAGTTTCTCCCCATGCACCCTCTCACATTTCCAGAAAGAAGGCGATAACTACATAGATTCAAAGGGGAATGTCACGCTGACTGGCGAAGGGAATACAGGTAGATGGAAAAAGACTCCACAACTGCAGTTTATTGTGGCAGTTACAAAGAACTGCCCAAACTTTTTAAAAGATCTTTCCGAAATTCAAAAGTAAGTTTTGAGATGCAACACCATAGATAGTTCCTCTAAATCTATACGACACATCAATTCAGTAGAAATTATTACTAGTAAATTTAATACTATATCATTGGGCATTTTGTTTAGTTACATTTTGTTATTTTACAAAATAAATCATACTTAACTACATACGATTGGAGTATTAGTTGCTACTGTGGACAATCGTGCGTGATAACTAAACATTTGAATTAGTAAATAGTCTCATTACAGTCTTGGACACAAATTTATAATTTCTTAAAGAGAGAAAACTAACCCTCAACTGCTTCAAGAAACACCTGTCTCCTCCCCAACTAAATGCCAAAGAACCGTTGTAATTACTTGCGGAAAAGAGTGACGATTGAGAGGTGTTCTATCTAACGACCGATCTTTCATGTCATTTACGTATGTCGGCAAATAACAAATTATATATTCTCTATGAACAGCAAGTGGAGCAAAGATACAGTAGGTGGGTGGATGGATTCCGACTACGAATAATGCTTCAGACACCAGAGATGCAATAAAGGCTATTCCGATAACGAGTGTACTATCAGTGACCGATTATCAGAGAACGAGGGCTTAAAAATCTCTTTTTATATGTACGACACAATGTACAAAATGCAAAGAAAGATCTGTGGCAAAAGAAAGTATAACACATACAGTCCACAGCCGTAACAGAAGGTAGCGTCACTGTGAATGTTGCTGATCTGCAGCAACATGTCGTTGTCTGAGAATTCACATCCTTTCTAGCACAATTCGTTATTTCATTTCAAATGAATTTATTTAATCATCCAATTATTGCTTTTAGAGAAATATTTATTTATTTAAAAGTATATGGCGCATGAAAAAAGTAAATTTGAACCGTTTCGCGGAAGATTCGAAAGTTGATAAATAATTAGAACAATTCTTGCAGTCGTTGATGTCTAAATACGAGGAGGGGAGTAGAAAAAGATAAATCGAATGTTTCTGTGCAAGACTCGGACACGTCAAACGCAGAAAAACATTAGAGGAACCATCACAAAGCTTCCGGATATGAAAATACACTTAAAACTAATTGATCTGCATTATCACAATTTGAGCGAAAACGACTTTGTAATTGATGTTTTAATTGCTGAAAAGTATAGCAAAGAATATAAACACGAAAAAGATGTTCCAGTGATAGAAAAAAAATTTAAAATAAGAAGCATTTGGGAAGTAAAATGCAAAAGTCTAGTGTTCTTTCTCAGCTAATTGGAAGAATATATGGTTGACGGGCACTAACTAGCTGAATGAACTACCGCATTTCAGGCACTATTATTGCTAGCTCTACTTGGTTCAGAGAAATATAGCCTCAAAAAGAGCCAAGATATATGTAACGCCACTCACTCGTGCCATCATAATTCACGGAAACCCACCGAGAGGCTATTCACAGAAAGATGTCAAACACACGAAGTGTCAGTCTATTCGCTTTCTTGTGCCGTATTCCAGCAGACTTCGTGACAAACAATCATAAGATCATATAATATGCCTGCAACTTATAAATGAATCATAGGCTGTTGGCCAGTTAAGAAATATGTACTATAGTATGAAGTCCAATTCATCTACAACGAAGTTATCTCAGAAATCAGCGATCAAATACAATTTTATAAGTCAAACTTCTCTTCAACGAAAGCTTGGCAAATAAAACGCGAAATATATGAATTGATTTAAGGATACATAAATGAAGGGCTATATGCAGTTCAAAAACAGCGGCATTCGGCTTGATTCCTCTATTCCACCGACTCTTCTTCATTGGCAAAAAATTCCCACTAGGCATGAAAGGGCTGGAGGATTTTACAATAAAAGATTAGCCTTTTTTTATTGTAAAATCCTCCAGCCCTTTCATGCCTAGTGGGAATAGAATGCGCAACAAAATATTTAAATTATTCTTGAACAATTCATTGCATTCTACGGTTTGTCCTGTCCTAGTGAAGTGTGCTCGAATGCGCGTGAGAGAGTGCTTTCACTGATGCCAGTGATTCGAGAGATGATCTTGCGCATTCGAAGGTATCGGCGGGACTTGGAGCTGTCTGCGCTGGCCGGTTTCGGCTCCGGAGTGATGCCAGCTTCGACTGCGCAGACTCGAACACTGGAGCTGAGCCAAGACACGGGCGACGCTCGCCTCGCCTCTCCTCCTGGCTGTATCCTCCACTGCTCTGCGTACTGTGCAAAGTAGCTGCTTGACTCGCGCGCTGCCAACTCTGATGCCGAAGCCGTCGATATTCCTTCTGCCACCACGTGGTTTTGTATCCGACCTTAATCATTTATATTTTAAATATTATCCAATTCGTTATAATCCTTTTTATCTGATACTCCTACGATTTGTTTTGTCTTTTCTTACCTTGTTTTTTGTGAAACAGACGCTTGACGACACAAATTCGCTGAAACTCAGCCCACCAGGAAGGCTCCATTCGAAGCATCAACAACAAATCAATTGCAGTGAACCTGATGCATGCGTCAAATTTACAAAAAAATCCTTCATATTAAATAATAAATTACTCAATGCGCACAAAAGAAAATGACTAAATAGAATCGCGATGATCTTGCTAACATTGCAAAGTAAGTGTCGTAGAGACCAGCGGCAATGCATCGTAAAGGCATTTGATAGGGAAGGAAGAATCCAAGGCCGAATAAGATAAACGACGGCAAGCCGACGGCAATTGACGGAACGAGAATGCTGATGCAAGCCTGTCACAAATGTAGGCACATCAAAGTTTTTTTTTTACATTTTAAAATATTTCTTCATATTCTCGGAAAGAAAATAGCACATTTGGCTTAAAGTTGAAAATGAAAATTTATTTGTTTTTACATAAATAAATAAATAAAAAGTCTGTGTTAAGATGAAAGCCCGTACGGCGCAAACGCGAAGATTCTGACGAATGGCGACGCTCCGCGCGAGTCGATAAGCGGTCTTGACACTTTTGCCTCGGTGGAGATTATGGAAGGCCTTCAGATTGCTCAGAAATACCAGAACCAAAAGCTGGAAAAGATTTAATGATTCTTCTTTTTTTGCTTCCATACAATAACCTTCCTTTTAATAGAAATAACTCCACTAACAAATTGACCTTATTACATTGATTTTAAATGAAAAAAAACCAACCGAATCGCATGCGATTTGCGTTGCCGTGTGAATTGTGAAACTGACGGTTACTGAGTAGAAATCTAAAGGTTACACTTCTGGGTATTCAAAAGATTTTTCCCTAGCGGAATATTGAAGAGTAGAAACGTACGATGTGTCCATGAGTACGCGTTGAGCAAGCCGGTCATCTCCACGAAGAGCAGCGAAGAAAGCATCACCATCACTGCGGAAAAGCGTTCCTACGCCAAAAAGTATTATTTCCATTTTTAGCTTAGGGGATTAAATGATACATTTCGTCCGATGATGTGCTACCATTAGTTACAGAGATGTTTTATTGAATTCTGTTTTCTTTTAAATACTTTTACCAATATAGTAGAATATTCCGTTTTGTAATTACAAAAGTATAATATTTCTCTCTATCGCTTTCTCGCTCTCAATCCTTCCTTCGCTCGCTCTCTTTCTCTCCGTCCCTCTTTATCTCTTTCTCTCTGTCAAACTTGTTCATGAGCGCGCCATCCGCTGGTTGCAATAATGCGGTCCAAGGCAACGAGTCCGACACTGAAATTGTTTTTTGAAATAATTGATGACAAAAAATATGTAATAAAAAATTAGTTTTAATAGCTTTCAGCTTCATACAATGCACAGTAGTATCCGAGTGATGCATCGCGATGAAAACTTGTTATGTGCAGTAAGAGATCGTCATCTTAATATACAAACTTTTACAATTACTTGTTTTGTTGCCAAATTTGTACACTTGAACATGCAAATCGACAAAACAACGACATTGATACCCCATGCTAAAAGGCGAATCTCTTCCCTCGTTGCCCCAGCGTATTCATTTTTATCAATAATTGTTTCTCAAATTTGGAGAATGATGTGCATTGTGCATGCATGTTATAGCTTTTGCATGCTGACAAATAGAGAGCCAACTCTTTGAAATGTTATCCAACCGGATCGTGGTAGATCGCGAATCTGGTATACTAAGAGAATGCATCGGGCGATGGAGAAGGTGACGGTGCGCAGAGGGAAGGAGCAGAAGAGAACTCGAATGTTTCGATGGAGCACGCGGGCGCGGGAAACGCTGAGGAAGAAGAAGGGAGCCAGCACAAAGTTGCACAAAATGAACAGGATCTTAAAGTGATTTTATTTAAAAATAACAATAATTGGTTTCGAGTAACATTTCTCTGTTCTCTGAACCTGAACTGATCATACAAAGTATGAATGTAAATATGAGATACAAACCTCAATGCAATTGAAAAGGAAGAAAGTAGTCGGGAATCGTTGAATTTGTGAAGAATTTACATAGACGGAGATCAATATTGATGACGTCATCCTTGCTCTAAAAGATGCGCGAAACTAAAAAAAATTACAGAAATCTGAACGGGTTGCATTTCCCCGGTCGTTAGCGATGCCTGCTGCATTCTGAAAAAAACTAGAATATTGTTATTTGTGATTATTCCGCTATAATTTTGCTTTTATTGTGCTTGTGGGACGATTTCATAATTAACAATCGCTTTCAATTTAATTTTACACCACTTTTATGGCTTAAAGAAAACCACATGAGAATGCGTCCCCACTCCACAACTTGAGTTTGAATTGTTTAAATTAATTTAATTAATCCGATTAATCGGATTAATCCTATTAATCGCGGGGCCCAACAATGTTGGACGGTACTGTAGATACACAAAGAATGTTCAGATCAGAAAAAAATTGCCAAGTAAGAAAGTTCTATTATTTCGTATTTTATTGTATCAAAAAACGTGGGCATTCAAGAACATGCCGGAAATGGAAACAATGTCTGTACAAAAAGAATGGTTTCTTGGAAACGGGAGATCTCGCACAACACAGCCATAAGAAAGCTATTTGGTTTGCTGTTTACGAGAAATCACGTTAGAAAGCTCTCCATTGAACAAGACGTTCCTACCGGGAATAGATGAATGAAAAGAAGAGATAAGGTAAGGGCAAGAACGGTAAAGTAAATCTCGTGAGAAACGCATTGCTTGTCTCCTTGACAATTGAATTAAAGAGTGCCTGTCTCAGTCACCCAAATCACCAATTAATTTATTTTCTATGCATCGATGGCTTTCATAATTCTCTTTAATATTTTCTTGTTTTTACCTGTAGGAGAATGCATTTTGGTAAAATGCCAATTTCACATTAAAATTGATGAAATTTATAGTTATATGGAGGAAACGTCGTAATCACCTAACAGATGTCCTAATGGTGCGCGCAATATGGTTGTTAACCACGCGTAAATTCATCTGTAAGAGAGAATAGAACATTAAAATGGAAGAATGTAAGTACTTAAACATTCTCATACATGTGAAAGCGCCTTTTCGATTTTGCAGACTGTGTGAATGTTGCAACAAAGAAACGTGTGCATTGTGCCCAAATGGCATTCACTGCATTCTAATTGATTCAAAGAACGGTTACAATGGCTTTTCAGACAATGCCTCGAGTTCATATATTTCACTTCCTCTTCTTGACGAGTTCAGAGGTAGTAAATATTCAGAGGAAGTAAAAAATATGTATGCACGGGAGAAATTGTTTAATTGTAAGTACGATGGCTTTGAACCTCATTAATAAGTCAAGAATGTTTAGGCGTACTGTACAATTGTCATTAACACATGTGGTAAATGCATACACGTGCAAAGGACTATATCAAAAGGACTTTTTAGCTAACGTACCTGAAGCATGAAAACTTGCACTCACTAAGAGAGCGCATACGAAAAATATTAAGTCGTGCACTTTTAGATGTGCTTTAGTTTACAATTTGGCTATTTGACGTAGTCGAATAAAGTAATTTTTCTCATTGAAGACTCTTAGAGCTTCCATCTTAAGGTAAATGATAGCGTTCTCTGTCAATATAAACAATTGTTGAACACATTTCCACACCCTACGTTCCCAGAAACCACGTGAGAATGCGTTCTCACTTCCTTGATCCGTCATCGATAATGGGAAATATTCTCGGTCCCCTTGCGTTAATTTCTTCTTGCTGAGTAAATAGGTTTTGGAGTTATTTCAGTGATGTCATCAATGCACGAATTCAGTGCCGACGGCGTGCGCCACGTTGTTCATGGCCTTGCGGAAGATGTCGACGAGGGCGCTGACGCTGCCAACTCTTGTGAACCATAAGGCGAGCAAGCCAGCCTTCGAGTTCGGCAAGGGCAGATTGGCGACGGCGGAGGGCGGGCCGTTCCAGTGTTTGGCGTACTGCGCGAAGTAGCTGATAGCCTCACGCTGAGCCACCTCCGCAGCCGACGATTGCTTCCGCCGAGATCATTGCTCTGAGTTGTTAAATTGTGGCATTCTGTCGTTGTTAGTCAATTATTACCGCTTATATTAAATTTATAAGGTTATTTAAGAATGAATTTCAGTTAAAATTCTCTCCTATGGTTTGGGTCTCTTACCTTGATCCGGCTCGCCGTTAAGAAGCCGCCGGAAGAAGACGACGACGCCTATCCTTTTCAGTGTCTTCTACCACGCACGCTCCGATCGCAACACATGACTAATGATGGAAAGCACACCGAAAATGAGCTGTTTCTTTCACAAGCTCTCACACGGCAAAGTAAGGGTCGTAGAATCAGATGGCCAGATTGCGAAAGAAGAAGCGCTCCTGCATGTAATAGTACATGCCATACAAGGCAAAAGTAGGCAATCCAAAGTAGACTACCGGCCTCACCACGGATAGCAAAATCTGGACTTTAATCTTTGTTTATTATTGCGATTGTTTAATCTTTATTTATTATTCCTATCACAACAATGAGATGTATGGAAAAGCTAAAAAATAAAATTGCAATTTTAGATTTACAATGATTCGAACAATGCAAAGCGAAGATTCTCTCGGACGACGAAACTCCTCCAAAGTGTGTAATCCTTTACACGGCCTGACGACTGCTGAAGCTTCTCGAAGACCTTGACGTTGTAGTGCAACCAGGGATCTCCAACGCGGGCCGAGCCCGGCCCGCCTCAATATTATTACCATTGGCCCGGCCCGGGCCGGGCCTGCAATTTGAAGGGCCCGGCCTAGTGCCTTCTCTTACCAAGTCCCTTTCGGGATATTTTTTAGCATTCCACACTCTTGCGGTTAGAAAGAATTATGATTTTAGTTTTTTTTACTTTTTAGCTAAATCTTGTTCTTAAGGATACATATGTATGCATCTAAGACCATTGCAAGTGTAGTTTGGCACAACTTCATTGTTTTAGATGTATACATACATACAGTCCCGTCCAACATTGCACACAGAAAAAATATTCGTAAAATTTGTGATCCGCCGAAAGGGCTAAGTAAATATTCGTAGAATCTAGCTTTTCGAGCGCGGACGTTTGCGCCCAAAGGAAGTATTCGTAGTACGTAGCACAACAAAGAGGTCAAAATTACATTTAAAAATTCATTACTGGTAAATGCCTGAAGTAATTTTATAGAATGAAAATTAATCCGATTAATCCGATTAGTAGGATTAATTAAATTAATTTAAATAATTCAAACTGGAATTGCGAAGTGCTGAGGACATGCCGTGCGATTTCCTCGGAGGGTTTTATGTCTTTTTTCATTGCGCATAAGCCTTGAAAACCCGTTTTCCAAAATATGCCGTAATGACAAAGATCTGACAATTTGACGAAGCTACGCTGTTTAGTGAAATTTTTTCCGAGGTGTTTGGCTGAAAAACGAGCTGGCTGAATCCAGCAGCCAAACTACAAACAACAAATTAGAGTGAAACTTTCTAAGCACTTCTTATTTTGTTTGAGTATCTTCCTTTGTTTTGCTTGAGTTTCTTATCCTATTTGGGTATAAATGAGAAGAAAAATGGAAAATAAGATTTTCTGTTGCGAGCAAAAAGTTCGTTCTTGAAGAGCACCGAACACCAGTCAGAAGCTGTCGCAATACACCACACGCAGCTTGAGAACGATGGAATGTACCTTTTCTATCCTGACCGAACACGACCAAAAATCAACCAAAAAAACAGTTATCGCCTTGAATGAAAAGTGATCGAAATAAGAGGGAGAGATAGTGGGAGAGAGATGAAAACGAGACTGAGAGAGATATACTGAAAGAGAGGGAGAGAGAGAGAACAACAGAGAAAGAGAGGAGGGGATAGATTGAAAGAGTGAGAGAGATTGAGAGAGAGAGAAAGAGAGAGAGTATGTGTGAACGAGAGAGAGAAAGAGAGAGAGAGAGATAGTGAGGCTGCGGATAATGTGATATTCCTTTTCGATGGAGCTGCGTGTGGTGTATTGCTACAGCGTTTGACAGCGAATCTCAAGGTCCGGTGTTCGATGCTCTTCAAGAGCGAATTTTTTGTTCGCAAAAGAAAATCTTATTTTCCATTTTTCTTATCATTTATACCCAAATATGATAAGAAGCTCAAGCAAAACAAAGGAAGATACTCAAACAAAATAAGAAGTGCTTAGAAAGTTTTACTCTAATTTGTTGTTTGTAGTTTGGCTGCTGGATTCAGCCAGCTCGTTTTTCAGCCAAACACCTCGCAAAAAATTCCGCTAAACAGCGTAGCTTCGTCTAATTGTCAGATCTTTGTCATTACGGCATATTTTGGAAAACGGTTTTTCCAGGGTTATGCGCAATGATAAAAGACATAAAACCCTCCGAGGAAATCGCACGGCATGTCCTCAGCTCTTCGCAATTCCAGTTTGAATTATTTAAATTAATTTAATTAATCGGATTAATTTCGTACCCAACAATGTTGCACGGTACTGTATGTACATACATACATGTACATACATACCTGCTAAACGGCTGATTTAAGTGGTGAACTTCACAATTAAGAAATAGACGCAACTCTCGTCTCGCCCCTCTTTCCATACGTTAATAGAATCGTATTTACATAAATTCCGCTCGGTAAAATCGTTCGAAAAATCCAATCTTGGCCACCTGAAAATGTACAAGCATATGTATGAAACCTCGATTTCATTTCTGCACTCTTTATTGTTCATTCTTCTTTGATCTCGTAATCCTTTGATGGCAGCGGCTCAGAAACCACACATTTCCTATTGCTCTTTGTTCTAACAATAAATCATGGTGAAACATGAAGGAATTTATCCAGGAAACACCAATATAGTTTTCTAAGCAAAACGGGTCTATGCATGGGATTCAACATTATTTGGCTTTTTGCTCAAAAAATAAGAATGCGTGGATGTGTACAACGCCGAACGGTTTTTTTAACTAGATATTCTTTTTGTTCTTATGGCTAGAAAATGACTCCTTTGGACGGTAACTTGTTGACAGTCGCCATGCGCAACCTCGTGGATGTCGGTTGTCTTTCACTGCTCGGCGGTCCGCTCCACTGCCTGGAATACTGCTCAAAGTAGCTCGAGGCAGTCTGTTCGGTCGATGAAGAAGGAATCAGTCGGGGTGCATCTGAAATGACAATTCCAGCCTACGAGACTGGCAATTTTTCTCTCTTAAATGAACACTAGCAAATAATTCGTCACTGTTACAGGCTACCGTACTATTCCACCCGATTAGATAACCCTGAATTTCCGTCCTGTCAGAGACACTTATTATGCAGTTTATGAGTTGCGTAGTAGTCAAGGAGAAATAATCGGTAGATTGGGTAGTTTTATGCATGCATTATGTCTGAGAGGTATGGCTGATGTTGCAACAAACAGATTCGCCTTTTCATACACTGCCATTACTCTAACGTGTACCTAATAATCACTCCAATTTAATCTGCCAGCCACATGACTACCTCCGCAAAGCAATTTTAGCAATGCTGAAAGAAAGAAGTAAACAAGAAGCGTGCTAAATACCTTCGTTCAGCTGCAGCTTCCTCATTAACCACGCTACAAAGCGAACTCTTTTTGCTGTGGCTCGCCAGGAACGTTCTTGGTAGATCAGAACGAACGTCATGCTTGAGACAAGGCTACAAAACATCCACTTTAATTAGGAAAGGTGTTTTTCTTTTCAAAGAATTTATTAACATACAAAGTCATGCTTACATTGCCCAGTAAACATCGTAGAGAGCTGCGGCGAAGTTGCGAAAGTAGAACTCGGGCGGCATGTAATAGTAGAGACCGTAGAAGAAGAGGGAAGGACTTCCGCAAATGACGAGTGGACGCATAAGGGAGATGCAGATCTCAATGGAAAATAATTGTACTTTGATTTCTGGTTTTGTTTAATTATTTACTTGAGCAAGTTAATTAATCAATGGAAGCAAAAAAGGAAGCCCACTTTGCAAACCCGGAGATTCTCTCGAACAATGAAGCTCTTCCGCAGAGTGTACTTGCTTGCGCAGCCAGCTGCACGCTGCAGTCTTTCGAAAGCCTTCAGGTTATGGGAGTACACACTTATCAGGGCCTGGAAGAGACAGATCCACTCTCCAATTTTCTTATCTGTTTTTTTTTAAATCACAAACCGCAACGCTGAGAGTAAGAAGAACAATCCAGAGCATGAGGTTTACAGCTGTTGAGTAAACTTCTAAAATTCCTAGTTTCTTTAATGTAAATGCATGTATGTATGTATGTACGTATATATAAAAAAATACATCGGGTTCAATGCTTATTTCTAAAAATGCGATTTTCATAGTGTTTGATAGCAATAATTGTCTCTGAATCAAGGTGAGTACATGAATGAACACACTGTATGCCCAGGCGTAACCATTCCAAGTGCCGAAGACTTCACAGGCTAGAAGTGAGATAACAGCGAGGACAAGCGCCGGTAGGCGTTCCTCAATTGCAATTCAAACATACAAAAAATTAATCTTACACGTAATCTATTCTAAAATCGTTTGTTAAAATTGCGGACTATGTTTTTATGTTTTACATGATGTATTCTAGCGCCCTGATCGGATAATCAATAGTGGCAAGATACAACTATTCATTATCTCATCCTTGGTTCAGCTGGCTCACTTTCTCATGCGCCCTCCATCCAATAATCGCGATTCGTCGATCGAGGGCAAGGCAGCCGGCACTGCAATATAATCAGAAGAAAAATATTAAAGGAGCATGAAACTCAATTTTTCATGCCTTAAGCTATAACAATAGTCGGTCTATGTCCTTCATGCGAACCATTATGCAAAAGACTCATAAGTACAGCATTAGCGTGAAATTGCATACAAAAAATTTGTCTGTATCAGGGAAATTTTTGGTGCGATACGATATATTTCTGTTCTTTGCATGTTATGCAGAAATTTAACTCCAGAATATTCACCACCGGAATGTTGGCGGGAAAATATTTTTTTAATATCTTCTCTTGCACTGTCAAAATAAATTAAAACTGCCATTTTCAGTCCTTTTTTCGTTTTTGTTTGTCACTCCGGAGTAATATCGAATGATCGAATAAAAAATTTCACTTTCAAAATTTTTCTCAACTTTTTACGAGTCCGTATGCACTGTTTTTCGCTACAAATATTATAATAAAAGAGAAGAGCATTACAGTATCTTGGCAGTATCTTACAGGTTTTTCCGCGAAGGAGTTTTGGGTGTTCATGCTCCTTTAAATACAAAGATGACAATGTTTTCAGCATTACTTGTAAAGCCTTTTTTTAATCACTTCATTTCCAGGATTTGTTTGAACCAATTATAAATCCCAGAGAGGTCACCACGCTCAAATCGTACACAGAAGAGTATACAAACATAAACTATATTAACGTACGTTTGTGATTAATCATATTTGCGGACAACCAAGTTTGTGTACCATAAAAAGTAGACAGAGAAAAAGTGAAAATAATCAAGTTGACTAACAGGCCGGCATAAACTCCCCAAACACTCGCACGGTTAACATTGGCAATCTGCAGCAAGATGTCGTCGTCTAAACTCATTAACAATATTATTTTACATATCATCATTTCGAAGTTTCATCAGACGGAAATAGTATTACTTTCAGGAGGTATCCGGGGAATAATTAAGATAGGTTTTATCTATGTGGATAAGTTCATCTTGGGGTATCCAGAAAGTTTGAGCGATTTTCTTCCATTACATTCTGAATAATAGTGACGTGAAAACTGGTGGGTAGAGAATTAGTTACGGTAGTTCAGAGCAGCACTCCTAATTCACATGCTCTCTCGACCGAGGGACATGCAACTTAATGAGCGCGCGCATCCAAACTGGTTCTCTAGCGCTACTGTTTAATTATTCGCTAGATATTTCCTTTAAAGGAGAGCGATCACCTTAAAATTATGTGATATTTCAAATCATTCGCGCGTGCTATTTTCATGCAGCGGGTTTGTGCGACCTGCGAAATAGCACGCGAGAATGAGAATGAAGAATCACAGGGCAGACGCGACAATTCGAACCTGCATTAAATAATTTTCGGTGATAACCCTCCTTTAATGGACAAAATCTGATCTAACTCTTTAAAAAACATTAGAGTTCATATACATAAATAATCAACATAAAGGCTTTTCTTATCTTTCTTTGGCAGTTCACCAAGTTGGTACACGACGAGAATGATTCGTGAGAGAGTGAAGCAGAGAGTACGCATGGGGAGGAGAGTGAAGAGACAACGAATGTTGCGATGCAAGACACGCGTCTGCCACACACTGAAGGCCAGCAGAGGCGCCAGCCCCAGAGTCGCCGTCACGAACACGAACTACGAAGGAATTCATTCGCTTTCTGTGGCACATTTATGCTATTTTTATCGAATCTTTCAATAACTTTTCAACTAATCGAATTCTCCAAAATGCTACAGTTACTGTTGAAAATTCCCTGCAAAAATAATTTTACATTTTAAGTTCCAAATAAAATGATAAGCTTACAAACCTCGATAGCATACATCGCGTAGAAGACAAGCGAATAAGGCGCAGTAATCGTGCTGTTCAAGACGATGATAAGTTGAGGAGAGGTCATCTTCTCCTTCACCGATGCAACAGTTTAGTTTGATATATTCATTTTTTGCCACGAAAAATTAACGCAGCGCCGTCAAACGTACGCCACATTCCTATTGTTCTTGGCAAACCTCGAGACACTGACAGTTGATTTTGAGTATCATTTGTCCAAACGAGACTATTATTGGCAAAAATAGTTCTTCATAGAAATGATGCACTTGTTGAGGGTTTTTATTCATTGGAAGAAGAGTGCGGCACAAAGACTAAATGCAACCATGAACTGTGCAGCCAACAAGCGTCGTATGTATTTATTCCATTTGCACGGCGAAACTAGAAAATTTGCGTGCATTGAACGTGCGTGATAGCGGCTAATTGACCGTATTCGAGATCTTGGAAAAGACTAAAGGCCATCTCAAACACGAGAAAGCTTGGCCTCGATCTCTCTTCAGCCTTCAGGCATAAGCAAACACCCACCTTGTAATCAGGGAGACTGCTCCTTTCTTTCTTTCACTATATTACTTCAAATCACGAAGTATCATGAGAAAGTAAAGCAAATTGTGCATTGAGTGAGTGTAAGAGCAGAAGAAATCGGAAAGGTCAACAGTCGAGAGAATGTTCTCTCTTCGAATGACGTGCAGAACTTGCGGCGGAAATACGCCAATTAGTGAGAGCTGAGCATTTATCCAAGGAAAGAAGAGGCAGACATAGGGGGCGATGGAAAATAAGAGTAGGCTTTGGCTCGCGGGAAAATTGCTCGGTTGGTATCAAACCGGGCAAAGGAACATTGGTTTTGCACGGAAAAATGCATACATATGTATGTAAATGAGTACATACATATTATTTGTATAGAAAGTTAAAACGTCCATAGGGTATTCAATGAGACCTTTGTTCTGAGGTGATCAGCGACCGCTTCACAATGGAACCGCCACATCAAACGGCAGAAAAAAAATAAGTCTCACTGTTTCAGCTTGCGGAGTTGTATAAATTTATGAAAGAACATCCCATTTAGGCCATAGATTTATTTTGCTTATCTTCTGATAAAGCATTTTGAAGTTATGGATACATCTGCAACTAATTGAAGAGCGGAATGCACATGAATCAATCAATCTCAAGACCGCACTTTTATATGAATCTTTTGTGCGCATCACATATTTATAGCTAGAAAAATCAAATAAATAATAAAGGGCCGCCAGGGAAGACGTCAGTGACTTTTCCTCTTCTCTTCATTATTCCATTGATCAGAGAGTTGCTGAAAGCGGAATGCCGTCTCGTCAATACTTTCTCCGCTCTTCTTTGACTTCGTAACAACAGGCAGAACTCTTATAGAACGCTAAAATTTATATGCATGAATATCGTTTGGTTTCTGAACTCACACGGGAAAATGATAAGAATAATAAGCAGTAACGCCTACGGTACCCATAAGCTGCTAGACTAAGTGCATAGTGCAGATGAATTATATACACGGGATGCACTTTTACTGCCGACTAATAATGGGGGATAGGGGGGAAGGGATGTTAGCGGAATGGATGATTTAGCAAAGTATCAACTGCTTATAAATAAAGATAGCTATTCTTTAGCTTTGTTTAATTATCCAGCAGGGAACAGCAATAATATTGCCTGCAAACTGCAGTCGATTAACGCACCTTTCGAAGAGACAACAGGGAATAAAGAGATGAGAGCCAGCGCGGTTCGTAGTAAAAAGTCGATATCGTCACGGCAATAATAAACCTGCAGAAAGCTGATAATTTGCGGCGAAATTTTCAATCAGTGGTCAAAAATTGTTCTGTTAATACAAATTTTAGTCATAATGAATACGTTCAATCTATATGAATTTAAAAGGCCGAATAATTTTTGAATGTGAAAATAGTGCGTGTATATAAGTTTATATGTGAACGGCCAACAACAACCACAGAAATTTACGATAGAGGCGATATGCATTTTTTTTAGCTCCTAGCTTGATAACGAACGGAAAGATCATTCAAACTTTCAGGAACTAAGTTTTATACAAATGCTTAATTATGAACATAAAATGTATGTTTTAATTATTCCGTGGGGGCTCCTTTAATTGGAACGAACAAGGTCAAATTGAGATCGAAGAGCGAAATGACGAAATAGCGAATGAAGATGTCGGAGGAAATCCAAAGGAAAGCGCCGTACTCGAGGAAACACGGAAACCCCACCGCGACTGACGGCAAGACAATCGACACCAGAAGCTGGAGGAGACCAACCATTTTGTTACGATCAGAATGTTGGTATGTTTGGGATTTTGGAGGCCAGCAGTATCTTGTTCAATCAGGGATTTGAATTTGTTATCGATCAAATAAACATTTTAAGGGTTATCTCAAGATTTTAAAGTTCGTTTTACATAAATATTTTTAGATTCAAATTACCCGGCAAACGCGCACGTTCTCTCGAATGCGAAAAGAACGTGCGAGAGTGTAGAAGTCGCCCACTCCGCCGTTGCCGATTCCCTCTTGGCAAAAACGCACCAGACGCTTATTAATTCGGTACAATAAAATGAAGGCCTAAATTTAATTCTTTATTTTGTTAAACTATTTGTATGAAAAGGACATATGCACGTACATAGTTATGTGCATACGCAGTATGTATGAAAATTAAATTTAGAAAAAAAAACTCGATTGACTCACTATTGCAGAGGCCGAGAAGAGTAGAAAGACGAAAATCAGTAGTTCGAGTATATCCACATAATCTAGACATTTATTTATCGTTTCAAATGTTCTCATTTGTTAAAGTCACATTCCCGGTAAACTGTTAGAAAGGAAACTAGAAAGGAAACAGAAAGGTACAATAAGTATGAGCAAAATGAGCATGTAAAAACTGACAAAGCATCGGTTATTGAATTCACAGTAATTTCAAGGAGGAGCACGGGCGGGAGAACAACGGCAAAGGCCGCACGCGCAGACTCGCGCTCGTGATGCGGCCACTCCAGAGAGGCCACCGCACGGTCTACCACCATACAGCCAAGGCTGAACGGGCGAGAGAGAGAAGGATATTAATGGAAAGAAAGACAAAGAAGGGAGAAGGAGATTCATGCATATGTACCAAGATATGGGCAAATACAAACGGAGGGGGAAACGTGAGAACATATGTGAGAGCTGTAAGAGACTTCTTATTGTTAGAGGATGTTGGGGAATCTTTAGCTCTAGTCAGCCAGCCTGTCTCGTCATCGGAAACGCCAACTTTTTCAGTTATTTGAAGTTATGCATTATGTTATGTCTGATCAAGCCTCTGCGATAAACACATACATTTCTAATTTAATTTTCACAAATTTGTCTCCCTCTTTTTATGATGTTTTCCATAAAAACTATGGTATACTCTATGTATTAAAAAGATGATCGTCATTCTCTTTTTGTAGTTAATGTATGCAGTTTGCCGCCGAGTGGCTTGTTGATCTGAACTCTTCATCTAAATTTGATCCCATGCCTAATTCCATTTCCAGTCATAATCAAATAGCCAACACTCCCGTGACGAAGCCGCAGCCGCCTAGGCGGACGAGCGTACACAATTGTAGTAGAAGGGCCATTCCTGACATAGGGAAAGTAACTTTTCTCATAAAAAATATTAAAGATATTTAAAGAAAACACTAATAAATTACCATTACTCGAATTTCCGTAGACAAGCGAGTACAGAATTGTAATGCGAGCAGCACAAATCGTAATAAGACGAAAAAACTGTAAATATGTACATTGCCTTTCTATTATCACAACGCTTAAAATTATTAAATTCCATATGGCGATTCTCCAACTCTTGATCACTTTAAATTTAATCCTGGCTTGTCATAAAGAACGATTGCAACCAACAGAGATGACGATGATTAGCCGGATATTTAGATGGTAAAGCTTCACGCGCCAAATGGACAAAGTGAGGAGAGGCAGAGCCAGCAGAAGAAGAGCACAGCACAATCCCTGTGAATACTTTGCAGATATTCACATAGACATTTTACTTTTGTCACAAAATATTTTTATCCCAACATCTGTAGAATATTTCATAGGCTTGAAAAATCCGTAAGGAAAATTTATTCCTCTTGTGAAATGCAAAAATGCATGGAAAGAATTGACACGTAAGATTTGTGTGATGTATATTATTTACAGGAGGATAGATTGAAAATGTCAAGAAGATTATGTTCAAAATGTGTTAATCTTCAAAGAGATAACTTGACCCAGTCTAACCTCGACTGCGAAGACGGCGTAGAAGAATGCAGGATAACAGGCAATGATGGTGCTGTTTAGATTGACGAAAATACGAGGGGATTCCTCCATCACTTCCTAGGAGATAGAATTAGGTATTCTAAAATGGGATTATGGATATAGTAGTAGTTCATAATTATCGGTTTAGGCGAATAGGAATATATTCTGAGAACAAGAAGCGAGAGAATGAAGACGCTGGTGTGACGAAAAGAGAAAACAAAAGATCAAGAGAGCGAGAGAAAGCAACATAGGGAGGGCGAGAAAGCATGATAGGGAGAGCGATCAGAGAGAGAGAGAGAGAGAGAGAGAGAGAGAGAGAGAGAGAGAAAGAGAGATTGGGCAACTGCGAAAGAGACAGAGAGAAAGCTAGAGATTATAAGTGACCAAACGTCGGTTGTCACATGACACAAACTAATTACATATTAGTACTAGGCGCACCGTGCGCCCAAGGTAAATTAGTCACAAAATTTTTCACTTCTAATACATTTGAGAAAAAATAATGCTCCTATTTTGAAAAAGTGCATGTATTTGGTTATTGATGTATAACAAAAACACTTAAAGTAAATAAAAGAACTAAAAAAAAGATGACTCAATTATTCAAACCAATGGAAGCGAAATGGAAACCAAAACCAATGCAAAATAAGGCGCAATTTTTTTCAACAACAAGGATATAAAGACAGCCATAAAATTTCATTCAAGCATATGAGTACTAAAGCTTTTCCACTTTTAAGGAAACGGTGACCATACATTCAGAATACTCAAGGAACTTGCCAGCAAAACTACTTTGAATCACGAGGCATATGTTAATTCTAACCATAAATTCACGTTTTCCAACACTATTCACAGAACTCTAAAGCGTAGTATTCAGCTAACATTGAAATGGTGGCTGCGAAACTTTTATGCAAGGGAGCAGCACTTCTTATAGTTCGTGTGAAAGATGACGAATAAGTGTACGGTCGACAATTGTAATTCTCATGAGAAAAGTGTCGTGAAAGTAGGAAAAAAGCATATGCAAATTTAGATTTTCGGAAACAAAGATGAGTGGAGGCAAACGAATAGCGGCTGAATGCGTGCGTCAACGATCAAAGGTTAATTGGACAAGAGTGGCAGGGAATGGGCCATGAATGTTATGTTTTCTTCTGAAGTAGATCTCTTCATAACCGCTCTTTGCAAACTAAGTACCCCGTATGACTAAAGAGACCAAAGGGTACAACTTTGAGGGCGTTAAAAGCGTACGCGAAGCTACCAACACTTTTCAGTATTGCATGAAACATTCCGAATAACGATGTGAAAAATTGCAACATCATAAATTTTCTAAACTTTCTAATTTCGTTTTCCTTAGCGTTGCTTTCTTAGAACTTGCTTGATTCGATCTCCAATTTGCTGTGATCTTTGTAAAATGTGAAGGGTGAAGGAGGTTGCGAATCAATTACTGACAGAACGTTAGACTTTACGAATCTGCTAGTAAAATTTCAAATGATATGGCGTTAGGGTCAAAATCATTTTATTTCGATGGATTCAATCGGGCTGGATAACAAAAACAATTTATCGATTTTTTTGCTTCAAAAATTTTTATATTTTCAAACGATATGGCAAGGTCTTCCCTTCAAAACAACTAACAACAATTCAATCTTTGCAGTTCATTTTAATTAATGAGAGAGAAAATTCCTTTATTATTTTCTCTAATAAATGGAGAGCGAATATTAGGAAGATGTATACATAGTATGTAGTTTGTATGAAGACCATACTTATGAAAGAAAAATGCTCAAAAATATATTCTATAACATTGCTCTTCAACTAAAGAATCGTTATCCCATAAATGAACTTAAATCAATTAAGCACACAAGGTCTAAGCTTTCATTAATACGCAAATCAATACACAAAAGCAAGAGTATTTTACATGTGCGTGTGGATACCTTGCATAGAACAAAATGACTTTGGTTGATTATTCCATTTTTCTTCCGGTCTTTTTTGGCTAAGGAACAGAGTAAGACATTGTCCATATGTATGCCAACTATGTTCATACATATGTACATAGTATGTATAACAGCATTTTTTCTTTATAAAGTGTCGCAGTATTGGCGGAGGATTCGGGAGGCTCCCACGTTCCGGCGCCTTCTCCCGACACCCACGACCACGATTTGCCCAGTCGATTGAGATCAGGCAGGAAATTATTTCTATTTTTTCAAAGTCTCCCCTATGAGGAGACACTCGAGTTCTCATAGAGAAATACGGCGCTTTACTACAATTACAGATTTAAAAAACTTTTTCTAATAACAGATTTCTGGACTAAACTCGGGGATTAATCCAGGGCAAAACATCGACCAGTCCGATCTCACCATTCACTGAACTTCAGGGAAACATCTTTTCCTACTCATCGCTTGATCTCTCGAGATCCCGACTATCACCCACTCTCTTTCTCGCTCACTTTCTCTCTAGCATTCTCACTTTACACAAGAGAGAGAGAGAGACAGAGAAAGACAAAGAGAGAGAGAGACAGAGAGACAGAGAGAGAGAGAAAGGAGGAAGAAAGAAATATGGGGATAGGGAGATTTTGTGAGCCTAGCTTTGATTAGCATGGCTAATGCGTTTCAAAGCAGTCGCCCTCCATGCAGATTCGCTCTCATTTTCCAGCATGAGGAGTAATGAGCAAGGCAGGCGACGTAGCAGAAGATCTTCTCACGACTCCTGCGGGGGTTCATCCGACTGCCGGCTAATAGAAATCCCCCCGTGGTGGATACGTCCGCATGGCCGTTCTCATCTCCCTTCCCTTTCTCTTCTTTTCCACTCTCTCTTTATCTTTTCTCTCTCACACTATTCCACTATCTCTCTCTCTCTTCTTGTTTCTCTCACTCTTCTCTGCTTATCGAGTCTCCTATTTCCCCGTGAACTGTCACTCTGCATCAAGCTGTCTTCAGCAGAGGGTATTCGATCTGATTGCCAAACGAGATTATCTCTCAGGCTCACCTGCCAGCCCTCCTTAAGGTTGTCAATGCTTGACAACGTATTGATAAAGTAAGGAGTGGATGGCCCATGTTACTAAGTTATCACACGTATACATTAGCGAATTCATTTGCAATTAGTATGTAAACTTCCCCGTTCGATGAGGCATCATTCAAGATCCATAAATTAGCGTTACTTTATCTGTAAATTTTGATAAGGAATTTCTGAAATGCAGAAAAAAAATATCATCATGATTCAAGAAAAAAAAGAAAGGATTTCAATTGAAAGGAACTACTTAATTCACATTAATTATTCATTCTGTTAATGCAATTATCAGTTTTGAGCATAATGCTAAAGTGCTTATGGCTAGTTGTTAAGAAAATGTTTTAAATAAATATGAATATTTTCTCCCAACCGAGCCGTAAAATGCTAAGTTTTCTTTCCGTTACTTTACAAGCCTGAAAATGACTAAACGTGTAATCGTATTCATCTTAATATGAAAGCTACTTAGCAGCATTCAGATGTGTAGAAGCAATTTCTCAAAGAATCAGTATTTATTTGACTAGTAGGAATGTGTGACTTTCGTTGATCACACTCATCCGCAATCGCCTTATTGGTATTTAAAACGAGGAACTAGAATGTTGGATTCAACTTCTTCTCATGCATATATATTTCATGTCTGCATTCTTTCAATCAATGTCTTAGGCTCTTTCAGGAAATGCGACGAAATGATTAACCAGTCTACTCTTCTAAAATCCTAGGCTAATCTTGCCTTCCCTTACTGATTAAATTTTCTTGAAATAGTGGAACGAGCTTATTCTTGATCTAGTAATTAGAGCTGGCTCAAATTTCTGGTTAACTGTCTCATGTACGTAGTATTTTTTACACTAAATGATAAATAAGCTTATACCCAGCTATATTGAACGAAAACACGATATGACACATGATTTTGCGAAGGACAATGATCACATCACTAAATGGTAAGTCTTCTTTGAAAATCCCTTACAAAATCAGATCCGGTCATGAATGTTGCTGCTTGGAAGTGCAGGAAAATTCATTGGAGAACTTGTGATTTGTCTAGATAAGACCGAATGAGAAATGTAAAATTGAGGAAACCAGATGTTTGAGAATTGGAGAGAGAACACTCTAGTGATGTTCCTTGGAATAAAAGAATGCCAACGCATGTAAGGAAATCGTCGAACATGACGTTATCGCAAAATTCATCTAAATTTTTCGTTGTTCTCGTCATTTCTTTTTAACGATTTCTTATTTTCTTATTCGTTCGGATTCTCTCTTTCTCTCCTCTCTGCTCACAGAAATCTTTTAGTGCTTCTTTCTTAGACGACTATTAGGAATCCTCTCCGACACCTTTGATGACTCGTCCCGATCTGTCGTCTCACGTCCAATCAGGCTAATGTATCAGAGGAGAAGAGAGATGTTATAGAATGGGAGAGAGATGGGGAGAGATGGTGATAGAGAAACGGAGAAGGAGAAGTAAAGAGAGAAGACACAGAGAGAGGGAGAGAGGAAAATTGAGAGTGATACCGAGGGATAGAATGAACAGAAAAATTCAAGATAAAATGCATAACGAACACTTCCATCAAGGGGTAACATCGTAGGTTTTAGAGTTCCCTCCCTGGCAAAGAGAGGAGTAGAAGAGGAAGAGAGATGTGCATGTGAAGAAAGAGAGAGATAGTAAGAGAGACAGAGACGAAAAAGAAGCTGATGTGGGCAATTATTTAATTATTCCTAATATATCCACCCCCGACAACCAATTACATAACTCGCAAATTAATGTCTCTTTTGGAATGCTTGAGGTGGAATAGGCGCATATACATATAGTTGGTTATGGTAATCGGAATATAAATGTGTTCAAAATGTGAGTTCGGGCACGAAGATATATATTGTACCACGGCGGAAATTGAATGAATATCCAAGTTTGTAAAATATAGAGCGGCTGAAGCTCAATCAGGTTTACATCCTGTAAAAAATAAAGAATACGTTCATGTTAATTTCGTTCTAGATACACTATGGGCGCGTGCTATTAAGAAGTTTAAAGTGCAAGCACAAAAATCCTCTTTCTCATTTCCCTATGATGCAATCTCAAATTCTCTGGGGTGCAATGGTAAATATTAGAATTAATATTTTTTGTATTCCGTCTTAAAATATGCGAAAAACGAGCGAGTTCTCTTACACGCTCATTTGAAACTCTCTCTGTGTGTAGTTTGTTCGTTCGACCGAAGATCGTGGTCATTCCTTCATCGTTTCCTGGTTTTTCTTCAATCGGACAACATGATAAATGGCTTCTTCCTTCCTCACTTATTCCATGGCATCTAACCACCTTCACTTCAATTCTTTCGAAGAGTCAGACTTCGTGTTCTCCACCCTCTTCTTGACAAATTCACTTCTATAAAATGTACATTTTCATACCTTGCGAAATTGCTAGATCGAATTCATATTATCATTTATTCATTGTTTGTGCCGTTTAAACAGTTACTTCATGGAACAAATGAAACTTTCACCTCCTGCTCTGAATTCACCTAAGGAGAAGACAAACATTTCAGAAGAAACACATTTAAAACAAAAGGTTTAAAGTGTATTCATGCATTTAACGAAAAAGGTCTTCAGCAAAGAACAATGAAAATTGTCAATGCTACACACACTTTAGCACTAAATCTGACAATGGAGATGAGAAAAGCTTATTTATCAGTTGTTTAATGAAGAACAAAAGATTTATAGAATAGAAGTATGAAAAAACAAAACTACATCTACACCGCAAGTAAAAGAGGAAAGAACAATGAAAAGCTGCTGTTTGATACTTAAGATGGCGACAGTTCCCTTAATCTCTTACTCATTTGTCTCTCTCACTCTCCAATACTCTCTCATATTCTACCTCTCTCGCTTTGGCTACACCATTACTGGTAAGAAAATGTAGGAAGTAAATAAATTGGAATCTACTCATCCCGTGATTATAAAAAATTTAAATATAGATGAAAACAACTGGAAATTCCGGGTCAGTAAATAATGATTATGTAGGATGAAATATGTCAAATTCGGCACACTTTTAGATAATGATCAAAGGTTACAATATGGACAGAGAGTTGGACTGAGGGAAAATTTCAAAGGAATCTGTAAACATAATCCTTTTCGTTAATTATGGGAAACACTTTATTTTCAGAATGAAAGAAAATATTTTTCTTCTTTTTTTTTGTTGATTAAATTTTAGTCAGTCTTCTTTCGACTTTCTCGGAGTCTCTTCAGCTGAGCACTCCATCCAGGGATGCTTGCTTGAAAGAAAGGTTTTCGATGGAGGAAGTGAAGGACTCGCAGTCGGACTCTGCGAGTTGCTTGAGTCTGGACTGAAGGGCGCGGGGGATCGAACCAGCACCGCCGCGTGCTCCGCCAAGGGCAGGAGAGTTGGTGGCGGAGCAGGAGGAGGCGCAAGCCGCGCCATTGTTCGGAGTGCCTGGCTGGGTGGTCTGGGCTGACGAAGTGACGGTGGAGCCAAGACGTCTTCCGGAGAGAAGATCTGGGCAAGAGTAGAGACGGCGGAAGGGAGGGGGGACGCCGCCGGCGAAGCGACCGATTCTCTTGGGGGCTCCGACCGACGAGCCACCGACGATCTTCGACGCATCATCCACGGAGGGAGTGCGCACGATGGAAGAAGCACTCAGAGGGCCTGCAAGCAAGAAGGGACTTACAATCTTTCACTCATTAGCAATGAAGGGACTTTCAAAAGAAAGATTGTAAGGCTTCTCCAACCCACTCACAAAATCACGAATCAAAGTATATTAATCTAATATCAATTTTTATCGTTTCTTCAAATTAATTCAACTTTTTACTTTCCAGGTACGATTTTTTGGTTAGTTCCATGTGAATTTCCCTTTATAGGATTCTCTGGAATGAAGCTTGAAATACATAGCGAAAGAAAAAAAGACAATCATGGCTCTCTGATGCGGTCACATGTTTTAATGTCACCTTTCAATCTTCACCTTATTTCGCGCATTTGGCGGCTTATCTCGCCAATGTCTGATGCTTGCGAACTCTATAAATATCTAAAGCTTTTCTCTTGCCGAAGATGGGAAATGTTTTTTTCTGCAACATGACACGGTTGCATGCGTAAAAGGGTTGATGGCAGACATGCGAGAGTTCCAATGTCTTCAGTTTACTACTTCCTTGCAGCTCATTTCAGCCTTTACTATCATTCTCTCCCCTCCCTTTTTCCTTCTTGGACAAGTCACCCGCTACGCTGATTTAATGCCTCTCGTTGAACAGCATCTTTCTCATCTTTCGGCTTGGAGGATAATGTCGCTAAAGAGAGAGAGAGAAAGAGAGAGAGAGATCGGTGTTAGCCAGAGAGAGAAGGAAGGTAAAAGAGAGAAAGTATTAGACATTAGAGATACGAAGAGTAAAATAAATTGTGCATGAGACCCGTGACGTTTACGGATAAAAGAAGCAAAAAGGGTGGAGAGAGTAGACAAGCTGCGAACTTTGGGATGAGATACGCAGGAAGGGATGCATCTCTTATTCCAATACTTCTCTTGATCTCTCTGCATGTCTCTCTCTCTCTCTTTCCCTCTCTTTGTCCCTCTCCCTCTTTCCTTTTTTCATGCATAATGCACCACATGGCTTCATATCTGCACGTTCTGTCACTCGGCGCGCCAAAAAATTAGCACACCAATGACGCATGACACGCTTTTTTCTCATTGAATCGGATACAGCTGAGAGCTTCTGTTTCATCCCGAACCCAGTAGTCGTTCTTAATGAATGATACGTTTTTTTCGCAAGATTTATATTATGTAAGAATGAGATTGGAGCGGCGAGACAGACGAAGAAGGGAAAAAAGAGAAAAGAGAATGTCTGCGACTGACACGGAAAGTACGGCGAAGGCGGAAGTAAGATGGGCTTTTTCCGCGAAGATCTAATTGTGGACTGCTGGCAACATTCCAAAAAGGGAGCGAACACGTGAATGTGTGGGAGTCATTGAAAAGAAGAGAGAGGATCGGCGTCAGACTTGTCAGCGACAGAATTAGAATTGCGCAAACAGGAGAAAGCAGCTGATGTCTTGTAGACTCACTTGTTCGCAGAGTCGTCCGTGACGGTTAACTATCCATGTACGTAAATAGACAAATAGCATGTTTCACATATCTTATGAACCCTTCTCATTTAAAATATTGAAATAGAGTTAATATTTTTCATCAAAAACTGAGGGGAGTATGCTTACCGGCTCGGCCCGAGGGCATGTCCATGAAGCCGCAGTCGCCCTGTCGCGGCATGAAAGGCAGACGCCCGAGACTCGCCGTGTTCAGCGACTGCTTACGCCTCTCGGGGAAGCGGTCGCAGCGTTGGCCGCCGCTGAACGTGCCGGCGAGATTGCCAGTGCGGCCCATGGAAGGGAACTGGTCGAGGGGCATCTCGAAGATCATCTTCTGGTTGATACTTGAGAGTGCGGATACTTTCAGCAGCAAGCTTGACGAATACTCGGAGAGTTGACTGGAACAAGAAACAAGATATATAAAAGTATGGTCATAGCAAACAACGGACAGGGAAAGGCGCGGAAAGTAAGTGGCAAATGAGATTGTGTTGTGACGTAAGTGAATCTGTGTATATTGTTAAGAAGTACATATGTACATACGTACATGTCGCGTGACAAGTAATGCTAGAAATGTAGAAATGTTGAATAGGTGAAATGCAGGACTACGGTAGTCCTAGTTCCCCCCTAGAGAAAGAGAACAATGGGGATGGGTAAAACGAAGAAGAAGCAGCAGAAAGAGTTGTCAATGGCTTTGACTTGAGAGGCGACCTCTCAGCCCTTGCTCCAGGCGTACTCTGCTCTCCATTCACACTGACTGATAGGGAAAGGGAGGAGGGCGGATACGAGTCGGAAGCGGGGATAGGGGCGGATTGCCTGGATGATCGCAGGTCCCCTATACGCTTCTAGGCTGTGAAGCAGAGAGAGAGGGTGAGTAGAGAGAGAGAGAGAGAGAGGCAGCCTAATGAGAGAAAACGAATCTTCGAGGAATGACATTCACTTTGGAGAATTACGGAGTGGGCAGAAGGGAGAGTCCGCCTTCTGATAACTGACCGGGAATGAGTGGCTAGGAGGATGTTCAATTTGTAGGCGGCGCTTAGCGTGATCCGGGCTAACTACCCCCCCCCCCCCGCTGATTCGTAATTGGTTCCAAATTATGACAACTCTAACTATCTGCTCGTCCCCCTCAATCGGATAATCTGATTGGCCGATATCTTATCTGCTTTCAGGAGATGGAGCAGCGGAAAAAGAGAGAGAACACCAATAGAATCAGGTGCATTGGCATCAGACAGAGTTAGCGTCAAGAGAGAAAAAAGGGTGAAGCTTCTTATTTTCCCGCGTGAGGTGGAGCGATTCGACTGATTGTGAGTGTACTCTTTTTGCTGTAATCAGACCGTTAGGAATCCCTACAGACTATCAAGCGGGTTGTTGTTTCAACAGGATTGCGGTGAAGATTAGAAGACAAACAACGAACAAAAACGATTAACATTTAAATCCGCATACAAAAACAACTAAAAAACGGCTCGTGGAACACGATGAAACTGATATGTTATAATGAACCTTTAATTGTGGGACATTAAACAATTTTTTGCCGGACAGCTAAATCAAAAACTCCACTTGTAGTGCTACGAATAAGCATGAACACACCTTTAAATGTTATTCGTTGTTACATGAAATAACAATAACGAACAGCCAGAAATTGACTTTAAGGCCTACGAGAACTAAGTGAGTTAAGTGATTCTAATGCTAAGTTTGTTTTTTCAACTGAATTTGTGATATCAAGAGATTATGTTTTTCCCTTCAATTTCCCAGCATTCATCTGTCCTCACTCCTCTCTCACAATCAGTGTCTATAAATCAGTATCGGAGTAGGCAGACAGCCGATTCAGTTCCATAAGGCGGGTTAGAAGCCATAGCTTTGTACGAACACACTTCAAAATCTGATCTTTTCCCAATCTCAAAAATCGCTCACTGATTCATCATCGAATTTAACGCCTCGTGGAGAAGTATTGCGAATGGGAGAGAGGAAGAGAGAAAGAGAGAGAGAGAGAGAGAGAGAGAAAGAGAGAGAGAGAGGGAGAAGGAGTATGCCAGGGAAAGAGGGAATCAGACAACGAAGAAAAGACGGCTGATCAGGAAGTCTTTTTCGCCTTATTCTATCTAGATAAATGGAAGCTTATGTTCTAACAAGGGAAGCCTCTTTCCATAACCCAGCCAATCGTGATCCAAGTAAGTTTCCTATGTAGTCCTTCTCGAAAGATATGTATTAAACTATTTTAAAACTGCGCTCGTCGCATTTGCGATTTTATATGAATTTTTGAAAAATGAGTAAAATTTACATACGAAATGCTCGAACTTTATCAGTCGTGGTTTTGACTCTGCTAACGTGGCGTTGGCAGCGTAGTGGGTTGCGCTCCCGCCTTCAATTTTCGAGGTCTGGGTTCGATTCCCTTTGGTGACGAATTTTTTGCTGCTACTGTTTTGTTTATAGGGATAATAAAGGGCACTCTAAAGGGTATTTTTAAGCGATTTTGAGTGTATGCAAAACCTTATTATAATACTTTTGCGATGTACTCTATAAGAAAATTTTTCGGCAATATCTTACTTCTCCAAGATTTGCGATCCGAAAGAGGCCGTCCCAATAGGGGAAAATTTTTCCAAAAAAATTTTTTTGAAACTTTCCCCAGGGGGTTATTTGATGCCAGGAAACCGAATCTGAAATTCGTTTTGCTCGATTTTGCCGTTTCCAAGAGTTACAGTAGTTTTCGGTAATTGACATATTTGCTTCAAATTGGCTAGAACTCCCTAATTGGGGGATATGTGTGTCGACTAAACCAAATATGAGATGTGTTTTGATTGATTTCGTAATTTTCAGAACTTGCGGTATAACAGTAAGTATTACCATGCCCGAGAGAAATTGACTTCACGGAAAACCTGCCGTAATTCTTGGAAACGGCAAAATCGAGCAAAACGAATTTCAGATTCGGTTTCATGGCATCATATAACCCCCTGGGGAAAGTTTCAACAAAAAAAAATTTTTGGAAAAATTTTCCCTATTGGGGACGGCCTCTTTCGGATCGCAAATCTTGGAAAAGTAAGATATTGCCGAAAAATTTTCTTATAGAGTACATCGCAAAAGTATTATAATAAGGTTTTGCATACACTCAAAATCGCTTAAAAATACCCTTTAGAGTGCCCTTTATTATCCCTATAAACAAAACAGTAGCAGCAAAAAATTCGTCACCAAAGGGAATCGAACCCAGACCTCGAAAATTGAAGGCGGGAGCGCAACCCACTACGCTGCCAACGCCACGTTAGTAGAGTCAAAACCACGACTGATAAAGTTCGAGCATTTCGTATGTAAATTTTACTCATTTTTCAAAAATTCATATAAAATCGCAAATGCGACGAGCGCAGTTTTAAAATAGTTTAGTACACATCTTTCGAGAAGGACTACATAGGAAACTTACTTGGATCACGATTGGCTGGGTTATGGAAAGAAGCTTCCCTCGTAAGGAATAATGAATGAGGAGAATAGGAAAATAATTCCTGGAACTTTTCTTTTGTATTGAAGGCACTTATTCGGGTTAGAATACATTTGCACTTATTCGGGTTAGAATACAATGAAGCCTTCCTGAGGATGGAAAGATATTACATAACAATTATTCCGCCCACGCAAATAAAAAAGTGCTTCTTTTCCAAGTACAGTACCGTCCAACATTGTTGGGTCCGAAATTAATCCGATTAATTAAATTAATTTAAATAATTCAAACTGGAATTGCGAAGTGCTGAGGACATGCCGTGCGATTTCGTCGGAGGGTTTTATGTCTTTTTTCATTGCGCGTCACCCTAGAAAAACTGTTTTTCAAAATATGTCGAAATGACAAAGATCTGACAATTTTTCAATTGTTTCGCTGTTTAGCGGATTTTTTTACGGGGTGTTCGGCTGAGAAAGCAGCTGGCTGAATCCAGCAGCCAAACTACAAACAACAAATTAGAGTGAAATTTTCTAGGCACTTCTTATTTTGTTCGAGTTTCTTCCTTCATATTTGGGTATAAATGACAAGAAAAATGGAAAATAACATTTTCTGTAGCGAGCAAAAAATTTGCTCCCGCAGAGCATCGAACACCGGACCTTGAGATTCCCAGCCAAACGCCGTCGCAATACACCACACGCAATTTGGAGGAGATGGAATGTACCTTTACTAGCACATTGTCCGCAGCCTCACCAACGAAGCGTGGAGGATGACGATTCAAGGGGCTTGTCTGGTTAATTTTTGCAAAGCGTAGACCTCCCAACGCACTGCAACGCTTTTCATTGAAACAAGTAGACAATCTCTGCCATCGACCTCTCTCTCTCTCTACTGTCTCTCTCATTCTCTCTCTCTCTCTCCCTCTCTTTACTGTCTCTCTCATTCTCTCCCTCTCTCTCCCTCTCTTTACTGTCTCTCTCATTCTCTCCCTCTCTTTACTGTCTCTCTCATTCTCTCCCTCTCTTTACTGTCTCTCTTTCTCTCTCGTTCACACATACTCTCACTCTCCCTTTCTCTCTCTCTCTATCTCTCTCACTCTTTCAATCTATCCCCTCCTCTCTTTCTCTTGTTGTTCTCTCTCTCTCTCTCGTTCAATATATCTCTCTCATGGTCAGTCTTGTTTTATCTCTCTCCTTCTCCCCCTCTATCTCATCTTATTTCGATCTTCTTCATTCCAAGAGATAACTGTTTCGGGTCCGGATAGAAAAGGTACATTCTTCCTTTATAAAGTTGGGCGTGGTGTATTGCGACAGCGTTTGGCTGGGAATCTCAAGGTCCGGTGTTCGATGCTCTGCGGGAGCAAATTTTTTGCTCGCTACAGAAAATCTTATTTTCCATTTTTCTTATTATTTATACCCAAATATGATAAGAAACTCAAGCAAAACAAAGGAAGAAACTCGAACAAAATAAGAAGTGCCTAGAAAATTTCACTCTAATTTGTTGTTTGTAGTTTGGCTGCTGGATTCAACCAGCTGCTTTCTCAGCCGAACACCCCGTAAAAAAATCCGCTAAACAGCGAAACAATTGAAAAATTGTCAGATCTTTGTCATTTCGACATATTTTGAAAAACGGTCTAGGGTGACGCGCAATGAAAAAAGACATAAAACCCTCTGACGAAATCGCACGGCATGTCCTCAGCACTTCGCAATTCCAGTTTGAATTATTTAAATTAATTTAATTAATCGGATTAATTTCGGACCCAACAATGTTGGACGGTACTGTACAAGCAGACTCATGTGATAGCAAGAGAATAACGAGAACAGGAAGAAAATAAAACATGTGAATGTCTGAACAATTTGTGCAGCAAAAAAGATCAGCACCTGAAAGAAGAGGCGACAACGCGGGAGCTGCTGACCTTCACGGTGTTATTTTTACGTCGCAGACCCGGTGCATTTCCGTTTCCTGTGACGTCTCCCGAATAAGCTACATATCTTCCCAAGAATAGAGAAATGCAACTGAAAACACGTGCTATGCAAAAGAGTCTGCTCTGGATCTCTTTCGCAGACGCGTTTTATACCAGCTGAAAGAAATTTCGCACACCCTCATCATCATATTGTACCGAAGGATAACTGAATAAGAGAATGTGCGTTGGCAAAGTGAGAAAATAGAACGCGATTGCAATTACAGCTGTTGTTTCACTTGTACGAACTTTTTTAACAAGCTTACAATACTATAACTTTAGCAACACCTACGTAAAAATACTGGAAGAGTTCTGTGATGATGTGAGACTGGAAAGGGTCGTTACTCATGGCCTCTTCTCAGTTATATTCCCTTCCATTTGCGTAACTTCCAGCTGCGGAACAAATCAGTTTTGCGATGTTCGCATTCCGAGGTGGAATTACATTCGTTGCCACGCGCGTTAAGTCGCGCAGTTTAAAATAAACGGATGTACATATGATATTAGAGATTTCAGGACAATTTCAAAATACAAACTTCAAACTTCAGATGGAATAGAAAATGAACATACTCAATACTCTACAGTTACTGTGCAAAACAAAATGGCTCAAAGCTCTTTGAATGAATGATTGATATAACATATCGATTTTCTGTTCACTGTATCCTTCTGGTCATGATAGGGCATCATGATATTCAGACGTTTCGTTGACTTCATTTAAAAAAGAGATGGAAATGAAGCTTCCGGCCAAGCGAATCCTCTCAAAGTTTGCCAACACTTTTTAGTGCTTTATCTTTTTCCTATTCTCTTAATCACTTCTTGTCCATTCATATTAGTATAATCCACGTTTCCTTTTTCCCTCTCACTGTGGAGCGGAAAAAAGATGTTGACAACTTGTCCTAGTCGAGCTTCTATTGAAATGAAGTCTTCTATTTCTCTTTGTTTTATGGATGGATGTTTGCACTCAAATTTCCATTGAATAAAATAGTTTTTATTCACAGAAAGTCATGGGATTGTAACAGTGGTGCAATACTCGTGAAAATGATTAACCTTTTTGATAGTTGTTCTACAGACGGAATGCTCCACAGCTTGTAATATTCTACAATTTATAAAGTACATATCACAAGTTTGCAGACGAATTAACAAAACTCACTTTTTTGCGGGTTAATAAAGGACATTTAAGATCAAATATTCAAAAATCTGCTTTTTGAAATTTAATACATGAATGTACTCCACATTTGTGGAACTAAATTACTATTTTAGCTCAAAGGATCTGAAACGGTGGAAACGAGCGTCTGTAAGCAGCGAGCAGAGCAACTTTACAAAATAGGGATTATTATAGTTTACCCATAAGGATACATTCACTAGAAACAAGCACCGTGTTCAAAAACAAAAGACCATAATCTGCGTCCAAAAGTTATGAATTACCAGGAAGTATACTTAATCGAGTTTTTAATACATTTTGCGAGGTTTCTTCGTTCTAGCTAAATCTGCGAAAGCGAAGACGCTTTCTTGTATTCATGCCTTCAATCTGTTCAGTAGACTAAAGACGATGAATGCGTGGAGGGAGAAGGTGAGCTCGCGTGCACTTGAGTTCCCTTCTTCCGGATCCGGATAATCGAGTTGGAAGCTCTCATCGCGGGCGTTCCAGTGCAGCAGTGCGATCTGGTTGGATAAACAAGCTGAGACTCTGTTTACTCTTATCTCGATCTAACCCTTCGCTTGTCCAGCAGCCGCAACGCGTCACGCGACGCGTCATCCGCGAACGCCGCTCGCTTCTGGAGTGCGCCGCGCGTATTGCAAAAGTTGCCTCGGCAGACACAGAGAACATAGTCGAGAGGAGGCTGATCAATGAACAGAGGAGTCGAACGAATCGCGTAGCATCTAAAAATCCAACAAATAGAGACGAACTCTTTACATGTTAATTAATTCAATAATAAATATGTAATTAGGAATTCAAAATGAGGAAACCCTGGTTGGTGAAGGAAAGCGTCCTCTCTGTAGTGATGACGAAGAACCGTCTCGAGACAACCACGCACCACGAACGTTCCGTCTGCAAATAGAGTTCATGTATGCAAGGTTTTTTGTGATTCCCCTTCAAGCCGGGATGTTTAGCAAAGAGGCTAACACACTTCTCCAGGCTAAACTTCTTGCAAGAAACTTTTACAAGTGATATCAGAGCACATTTACTTCAAGAAGGTCAATCACCCCATTCACAAACTGTTTGAAAAATGCGGATGGGAAGGGTGCCATTGAATGGGAGGTTTCCATGGCATTTTGTTGTAATCCGGTGCGTTCGGAACAAGCTATTTTTATCACTCAATTGCATCGAGAAAAAGCAATAATCTTAGCGTTTTCTGGACGACATTCCAATCTCGAAAGTTCTACTTCGAATAGTTGATATAATATGTGCACAGATAGACAGAGATTGGGAAGCAGGAACCTCACTCTAATCATTGCCAAAAACGAAGAGGCGAACTGTTTCTTATTGTGATATCGTGCCCAATCAGCTGAATGTCATCTACCAAAGTAAGGAAGAACGGAAATCCCAATGTCAGTTTGCCTCAACAAATATTATAAAGCGAAATGAAAAGCGATATAGTGGGTCAAGTCCGTACACACATTCCAGTTGCTATTGCTTTTCCGGGAATTCTCAATCGAACTTTCTTCTGGAATCTATTAAAGAAACAGTGTTTCAGTGTCTGTCTACGCGTGAAATTCAATGGTCATCTAATCTTTCGACATCATACACGTAGATACATTGGTGTTCATAGCTTTGTGCCTCTTTAATCCTTCGAGTAGAAATACTCTTCTAAATACCATTTTAGGAACGGCTTTAGCAGTTCTTATTTCTAACCATAAGTGGATTAAAAAATGCATTAAAGGTCAATCAGATCAGCCTTTACTGGCAATCTGAATCATTCTTGAGAGTTTGATTTTTTTTTAGAATAATGAAAATTTAGTCAATTTTTTATTCAAAATATTGAATAAAAAAAATTGGTAGAGTCGAAAAGAGTTTAGTTTCCTTCATTAATAAATGCACGTACGTATGTACATATGTACATATATATGTACATACTATGTAGTTGTTATAAATGATGACGTTCCTTCTTTGAAGAAGTTTCATAAACATTGAAGGCATCCGGTGAAACATCAACTAGTACATCCTTTCTTTCACTTCCTTTCTTCTTACTTTTTACACAGCTAGACGTCAGCAAAGAATATGAATTCTAGAAAGGCGGATTGATGGCATTTTCAACCTTCTTGGGATTTGCGGATTTTCAAGTTTCTTAATTTTATAGATCCCGGTCTGTCAAATCTGCAGCGCGTGTCAATCTGCCAACGAATAAGCTTCAGGGATCAGTGAGATATTTCAGAGTTCAGTTCATCTCATTTCATAAGGATTTGGGGACAAACTTACCCTTTCTACGTATCAGAATCCCGGCTAAAAATACAAAGTACATTGAGAAAACGAGCTTAGGTCTTGTGAGAGATAAATAGAAATTGAAGAAAAAACTTTGTCTGTCCTACAGCAGCAATCCCAATATACAGGGTGACTAGAACTGATTGTGAGAGCACGAGAAAATCGTCATAATTCTCTTCATATTGAACGCATTGTGTGTTTCCTCATTGCAACAAGAATTCAGTGATTTCAATTTCATGTCGTTTTTCTATGTCTTGCTACAAAAGGCAAACCAGATGACCGCGGGTAGTTGATGCAGAATTTGAGCTAGCTATTATTTCATGAGCACTTCTTGCCGTTCGCCTCCGCAGTTGTTTACAAAGGAGCTTCCCTTGTGCATGTGATTCCACTTGTTGATTATTCAGACTAACAGAAGGAGGATCAGCTTATCTCTTCGTGTCACAAACAGGATCCAGCATATCCCATTAACATTCCTGGTTTCCCGCTCTTCCGGAGAGTCCCCAGAAGGGATTAGAAAGGGCACGTGGTGTCATGTGTGCTCGAGGCACGTTGCAAAACAGAAAAGAGGAGAGAGCGGAGAGAGGAAGAGACAGAGAGAGAAAGAGAAAGTTAGAGCGAGGGAGAAATAGCATTTGAAGAGTGAAGAATAGTAAAGATGAGAGAAAGAGATGAAGAGAAGAAAAAAAAGATAAGAGCTGTGATAGGAGGGAACAATAAATTAGAGACAAAAAAAACTGTCGTGTTGATCAAAATGAGGAACTGTGCGTGAGAAACATCCAAAAAGGAGTTCGTGATTTAATTATCATTTTTCACAAGAGGAGAAAGCAAAAAAAAGTTTTATGAAAATAGCAACGCGAAATATTACGCTAGCATTCAGGCCGGAAAAGGATGCATTGTAGGAGGAGATGGATGAAAGACGTAAAAGAAATACAGAATAAGAAAAAAAATCTTTAAAGAAAGAGGGAGAGTGAAAATGGCATAGAAATAGAGTAGCGAAACATCATTCATGGCATGTGGAAAATCGTAATGCGAATCAAGGGACGAAACGTGCTGTAGAGCTAATCAGTATAAATATGTACAAACTCTGCAATGAAGATGCCGGCAATAAGGGGATGTATGTATGTATATACTCATATGCTGATGGTGAGATAAGTCATAATTTAAAACCCCGCAGATCTCTGTCGTGAACAGAGACGTGCAAACACATAGGCACCGGTGCAACTAAAATGAAAAAAATTCTGTAGCTGACTGGGAAGATTAGGCTGTAGAGTGACGCAGAGCTCCCTGCCGCTGAACCCTCCTCCACTGCCGCAGATGTCCACTCGCACGTCGTTCAGAGCTGCGGGCAACGCCTCCGAGAGGTCGGCTGAGCACGCGGCCGAGCGAGACTGCAGCTGAAATATAATTCTCATCAAAACTGCTTTTTTTATCTGCTTTTAATTCCTTCATGAATGCATTACATTTATTTGTATGTATGGATATATGTATATATGCATGTACATATGTATGTATATATGTTTTGGCCGCTTTGCAAACAGTGCAAGCGCCAAATAGGGTTTCCCATGGCACCGAATTTCGTGCAAATCTGTGCTCGTTAGGGAAGACCTACCGCGATTTTTGTTTCAGCACAGTAAGTATAAACATATTTAATTAATAGAGCTGGGAGATGAAGAAATCAGAAAATGTATTGAAAAAGAAATACCTAGAATTAAAAATCTTTTTTGTCCCTTGGTAATCTAAGGAGCTTAATAGTTTAATGAAAGAAAACGTTACATCTAAGTGGAAATTTTGAAAGGGAAAAAGAGTGAGTAATGAGACCGGATGGAAGAAGACGTCGGACTGCGCGGCAAGAGCGAGCCGTGCCTTGGGGTCGAGTTCACTCTCAGGCGTAGCACACAAATAACAGCCGTGTCCTGGTTAGAAGAAAGGAACGGTATTCCAGGAGAGTAAAAAAGAATATTTAGCAGTTTATAAAAACAAAGACATTTGGATCAAGAATATAAAAAGACATAAAAGGTTATGAGAATAAACATTTCAATAATGAAGAAAGAAGACTTCTCCAACCTTGAACACCAAGGAATGATGATAGGAACACTAATGATATTCGGGAAAGCATCGATCTGCATGAATACTTTTATACTTTGATTCAAAAAGGCAGAGAGCGAATGGAAATGAAATAAGCGAGTTTACATGTATTTCACAACATATTACTCCGGAGTGCAAAGAAACCAGCGGAGTGCGCGCATGTTTATGTTTCCGAGTCTGGCCAGAGATTTTGCAAGAAGATCGAATAGAGCAACGAGCAAGAAGAACGAACGGCGAAAGAGGTCATCGGAGAACATGAACCGATATTATATCCTTTAGTATTTTCTCTCTCTCTCTCTCCACTCTCTCTCTCACTCGCTCACTCTTTCTTACATTCTTACACACTCTCTTTCGCGTCTAGCCTACAATTCCTTTTCAGGCAATAGAAAGGAAGCTGTATTCCATAAAAGGAAATAAAAGTTGGACATCCGACCAAAACAGCAGAGGATCAATATTCGGATATGCTCAACAGAAAGCAAAGGGAGCATCCGTCTACCCTCCCGAGTACAGCTATGCATCTCTCCCTCACTTTCTCTCTGTTATTTCTCTTCCTCTTTATCACTCTCTCTCTCTCTCTCTAACTGTCTGTCTCCCTTTATCACTCTCTCTCTCGGTGTCGTTCTTGGTCCCCAAAGTTATGTTATACTGGTGCATGTTTGGGCGGAGGCCCCTCTGCCAGGCCGGCCCCGGGGGACCTGGCCAACCCAAGGCGTCAAAACGTGTCTTCCAGAATCGTCTCTAGGCATGCCATGTGCGAATCCTTGACGGCCATCTCTCTCTCTCTCTCTCTCTCTCTCTCGCCTTCTTTCTCGCGCTCTCTCTCTCTCTGCCTTTTCTCACTCTCCCCTCCATCACTCTCTCATTCTCGCCCTCTCTTTCTCGCTCTCTCAGTTTGTAATGTGACATCCCTCTGTCACTTCCATGATAGTCTTCCCCAAAGAGCAATAAAATAGCAGAGCAGCAAGAAGAAAATGTACGACCACAGCAATGATTTCGATGAGGAACGCTTAGTTACCGCAGGCGACATGACAAAAAGAGACTCAGTTGAGTCCAGCTTCTCACATAAGAGCAATGAACAAAAAGGAAGCCAAATATTTCGTCAGCTACAATAATAGTCGAGTCTACCTTTGCCCAAGTGAAGAGCGTAAATAATCTCAAGCACAATGGGAAATTTTTTGCAGAGAGAAAGAGGAAAAGGAGATGGACAAAAGAGAAATGGAAAGTCAATATGAGAGAGAAAGAGAAAAAAATGAAAAGAAAGGGAAAGCGAAAGGGAGAAACACAGAACAACAAGAGATGTTCCTCCAACGAAATCCCTCGTCAAATATTCTTTGACCTTCCCCACCTTTACATGCGCATGGCTGATCCGACTCTCTCGAGTGAAGTAGTTGACTTCTCCGCATCAAAACAGAACAGTTGTGGCCACTTTTAGTTGGAAGTCATTGACGCTTCAACAGTTTTGAATAAGCAAAACACACACTGGGCAGCCTATGTGAAGAAAGAATATTGAGCTGCAAACAATTGGCAAAAACATATGAAGCAACTAAAAAAAGAGGCCGGCATGGCGGGCGACTAATTTCTGGCTCGGCTTTTTTTTATGCTCTGCCATCCAATTCTCCATCTTCTGTTCGTTGTCTTCTTCGTTATCCCAACAGCGCGCGTCTCAGTCAGGAAATGCGCAGAATTTAGAATTGGCCCTCCCCTCGAGTCATTCCACTGTCTCTGTCTTCCCGAGGCAATCATTAATAGCAGAGAAGCTTCCACCACATTCTGAGTGATGAGAACGTGTGTTCTCATCGGTTTCTCGTATCTTTTCTGTCCGTCTGAATCCACCCAACTCTCTTCATTTTCCTTGCTCTCTCGGTGTCATCTCAGCAGAGCGCCATGGATGTAAAGAATGGTCGGTTTGGTTCGAAAAAGGAGGTCGAACTCAGGGAACCGGAAGGGATAGGCCAATTTGATTGAGAGTGCATACAGAACCTGCGATGTTGACGAACTTTGAAGGGCGAGATACAAGCGGCCAAACAAAGGGGAAAAACGCCATCCGCTGGTCTGACATTTCATCGACAATAACTCGCTGGGTTCTTAGGTGGCAATGAAAATCCTGATGAAAATGTCAAAACTAGAACAGAGTCCACAATAATGTGTATGGAATTTCTTTTATGATTTCAGCATGTTACAGAATGCTACTTCAAAACTTCAGATGACTCAGACAATGACAAAGTATAAATAGTAGCAATAGAAACACGCCGCACAACAAAAGTACTTAAACAAACCCTTTTTAAATGAATGCGAAATATGGGAATTTTGAATTTCCTTAAATCTAATCGAGAAATTTCAACTTCAGGCTTCGGCGACTGCGATTTTCGCTCTCTCCTTGTACTCCTAAACAAATGAGGCTACATTTTTAACTTTGCGGATAGTGAGAAATGTGATATAATCCGAATTTTTTTATCTTTGATGCATTAATAGAGAAGCTGCCGGCTTTGCGTTGTATTGTCTTATCTCATATCTTACTAAATATATTTCACGATGGCGATAGCGTCTTTCTGACCTGTCTTTTCGCCACAGGAATCATTCTAAACTGCTGAATGCAGAACTTGGCGAAGTCCTCGTCTTCACCAGAGAACTGACTTCGGAGGTCTCCATCATTCTCTTCCTTCCACAGATCGAACGCGCTGAAACAAAGAGAAAATTGTTTTTCTCCTTCAAAATTGTTCTAGGATTTCATGCAGCTGTAGTTCAACAACATTGCAGAGAAGAAATTTATCTTTGCAGAGAAGATAAATTTCTTGATTTATCAGATTGTTGCGCGAGTTGTCAAAAAAAAAACTTTAAAAAAACAACAGCAAATACTTGCACTGTTACATTATAAAAGACACAACAAAAATTGTGCTCCTAACCTTTTGGACGTGGAAGTCGATGTATCAGAAGTCTTGCCTGCCGCAGACCCAAAGTTCAGCTTCAGCTGCTTTCGCGCCTGAGGGAGAGTCTGTAAAAATAAGCTGTATACCCTCATTCTCACGTCACTGAATCCCTAACTCTGATAGGCAGAAGTCTCACCAATCATGATGTTTTGATGTAAGAAACTAATACCGAATTCTGTGTTTCCTTCATGCGTTTTCGCTGGGGGACCGCAGAGCGGTCAAGTTCATCAAAAAGAGAGACGGAGGAGGTGTCGGCAGCACTCTCCTGAGAGTCCGGCATAGCTGAGTCATTCTCGTCCGCCGCTCCTCTCTGCAAGGACATTTTTACAATGGGAAGTAATTTAACAATGGGAATTAAGCGAAAATTAGTCAAAAGCTGTCAATTTTATGTATAAAGGAACGGGCGGCATAGAAAATTCTGAAAAAAGGAAAAGACACCTTGAATGGATTCCTCCGAGAAACAAGTGGAGTGGCTGCCATGGGAAGGCCGTGGACAATGGAACTCGCCATCGAGGATGGCTCCTCTTCTTCGTATTCATCTAGAAAAAGAAAAGTCATTGTAAGCATAATGGCTTGATGTCATGTCATTTAAAAAATTATTTCTCCTTGAAATATTTTATTACCGCCAGTAATCTACACTATTTTTTATGAGATACAGTACCGCCAAAAAGTCTATCAACTTTTGATTTTTCGGGCATATTTTCCTTCATAGTGTACGAAAGTAAATGAAATTTTCAGGGTTGCTTCCTTATGCTGTCAGACCGCTAGTAGCAAAATATTGGTTTCATTGATCCACAATAAAGCTATAAAAAAATCAATAACTCAAATCACCCGAGTTGCACATTTAGGAGTGCTGTATTAAATGGGTTATTGCTTCGATATTCGGGTAGCTTTTATTGGAGAAATGGTTTAGATGGATTCTTAGACATATCTACGATAAGTTTTTGGTCTAATCGATATTTAATCACTTGCTTTGACAGGCTGCCTGCCTTAAGCTCGTGATCCATGCACTCGGCCTGAGATCCTGAAGGTTCAGGAGAATAAAATTAATCATGTACTGCCATTCTTATTGTAATAATGATGTCCATATATTCAGAAGTGATAAGTGAACAAATTCAGATGGTTGCTTGGCCTGTGGAAATTAGATTCTAACTATTTATGCACACTTTGACTACCACTGTCAACTTTCGTCTGCAGCCAAGACGTACTTAAAGTGATGCTGTGCAGGGGTCCGTGTTTCGAAAAGGGTTTCACTTGTCTAAAATGATTCTTAATAGAGTTTTCTGTATTCTGCAGCCTTATTTCATCCATGGCTTCATGAGACCGTAAGGGACAGACGATCATTTGAATGTACCCTGGCATTGAGTAGTGCAGTGTATTGACAGCTGTCTGTTATAGATCAATTACAACATTAAAATGGCTAAATGGAATTTAGACTATTGCAGAACAGCTGTTTTATAGATTAAAGTGATATTTGACTCTATCTAAAACTTCTCGGGATTATTTTCCTACCTTATACGGCACCGCACCACTTAACGCCAGGGTACATTCAAATTATCTACCCCTCCCTATGTAGGCCTCATGAAGCCAGGCATGAAATAAAGCTGCCAAAGATAGAGAAGCCTATGAACTATCATTATGGGTAGGTAAAAGCGTTTTCCAAACAATGATACCTGCACAGCATCACTTTTAGCATTTCAGCGTTGTGGACCGAAGTTGACCGCTGTGATCAAAGTGTGTACAAATAGTTATAATCTAATTTCCACAGGCCAAGCAACCACCTGAATTTGTTCGCTTATCACCTCTGAATATATGGACATCATTATTACTATAAGCATGGCAGTACATGATTAATTTTATTCTCTTGAACCTTCAGCATCTCAGGCCGAGTGCATGGATCACGAGCTTAAGGCAGGCAGCATTTAAAAGCAAGTGATTAAATATCGATTAGACCAAAAACTTATCGCAGATATGTCTTAGAATCCATCTAAACCATTTCTCCAATAAAAGCTATCCGAATATCGAAGCAATAACAGATTTAGTCCATCACGTCTAAATGTGCAATTCAGATGATTTGAGTTATTAATTTTTTTCGGACTCTATTGTGGATCAATCAAACCAATATTTTGTTACTAAAGATCTGACACCATAAAGAAGCAACCCTGAAAATTTTATTTATTTTCGTACACTATGAAGGAAAATATGCTAGACAAAAGTTGATAGACTTTTTGGCGGTACTGTATATGCGTTCTCAAGACTAAAGATAATGTTTATCTTTTACATACTAAGAACTCAATCATCCATAGATCAGAAATAGACTTTTTCAAGAAGGAAAAACTGACCATGAGTGCTTGTTTGCGAGAGAGCCGATGAAGATGGTCCCCCTGCATTCTCTTCGGAAAAGTCCCGACTGTACGATGCCTACGATAATTGAAATACGATGTCAATTTTCTTACAAAATTTCAAAATCAATTCATCTCAAAAAGAGCCAAGTAAAGTGAATGGGCTAACCTCGCTTGCCCGCAGGCCTCTTCCGATCAACGTCGATGAACGTCGGAGAGCAACCTACAAACAAAATACTATTTTATTCTTGAATTGTCAATCCTTCATCTTTTTTTCAAAAAGGTTTTTTTGGCATTGCACTCCTCCTCCCCCCCATTCTGGAGTTGTGCACCGGGCCTTGTTCAGTACTGTTTTCCACAGACTAGCTGAAGAAGATTCAAGGAACAGAAAATGGCGTACAATTTCTTTAAGAATTTTTCAGCCCGAATTTAAAAAAGAGGAAAAGATGGAAAATGATCAATTAAAGATCTACTTATAATAACACTAAACAGCACCTTCTTCGCAACGACTCGTTCACTGGTTGGCTGTTGGAATGAAGATTCCAAGATCGACATGCTGGAAGCGGGTCGGTAATAGGCGGGGGCCGCCTACAATTGCTACTGTTACTGTTTTCATTCAAAATGGAAAGTCAAATGTGGATATGCAGTATAAACAAAACAAGCATAGAAACAGATGGGTAGGTTTTTCAGTAACTCCTTTTCTTTTTTCCGCGAAGCACAACCTATAAATCAAACCAAAACTTGACAGATTGCAAACCATTCTCATGGTGTCTGCTGCTTCTGCCTCCGCTTCTTCCAGCTCGGCGAGTGCACGACCAATTTCGCCGACCTAAACAATTAGCTAAGTATTCTCAAAGTTCTCAGTCTCTCCTTTACCACACATTCTGTCTATCTCTGACCTTGTCTGCCAGTTTCTGTCTCATCAGCTTAGCAGCATAGTTGGCCAGAGGCTGAACGGCCTTGCTTGTCGTTGCGAGCGTCGCAAGTTCCGCTGCGCGAGTTTCCCTTTCTGCCTGAACACCCAACAAAAGATGATATTGTTTACCTTATGCAAATAATACTCGAAACTGCGCTCCAAGCATCACCGCATATGCAGATCCTAGTTTCCCCTAACCAATGGGGGTATAGCTCAGTGGTAGAGCATTCGACTGCAGATCGAGAGGTCCCCGGTTCAAATCCGGGTGCTCCCTCATATTTTTGCCGTTTTTATTCTCGCAAAAGTTGTTATTAATACCTTGCATGCGAGGGAGAATAGCTTCACAAGGTTAACGAGATGTGAAGACGTCAGTTCCTAAACAGAATATATGACGCATCACATCAATCAGCCTGAAAAGCGTTTCATTACGAGGACGGAAATAATCGCATAGTTGTCAAATTTGATGACGAGTCAAAGGAGGTCCGAGGCGAATAAATAGTGTATTAGTTTTTTCGCATTATTTGGTCAGGTTGAGCTAGAAACTTCGATTGCAAGGGTCCCGAAGTCACAAAAACCCCTCTGCACTTAGGAAATAAACAGGATTCTCTGCTTTAAATTCGGGAATATTTTATTTTCCCGCCATTTTCAAAAAATTTTAACAGAGCAACACTGCGGCCGATGGGGCCATTCGAATCCTGCACTTAAAATTTATATATATGGGGCGCGCAACCAACATTGGCCGGATTTTGCTTAACACGTGCGCACACCTACCAGTTGTTCTAGCCACTAGTTTCTGTGGAGAGAGGCAAGGGGCAGTAGCACCATTTCTTCGGATTCTTCACACCGTACTTTTTACTGATCTGTCAGGGACTTCGTGGTAGGAGTTTTTCCCTTATGTCTCCTTTAACCTTGTTCTCTCCTCCACTGGAAAGTGCAATCGCGAATTCGTTGAGTATTAATTCTGCTTCAAGTTTCGTCTTATCCGTTTCCTGCAATAAATCAAGACGAACTTTTCGGAAATTTTTCTTTGAAATTTGTGCACTCAATATCCTTTAAAAAAAAACTATGTTTTTTTTTGTTGTTGTTGAACATTCCCCACAGAATTCTTGAGTTCATCTTTTTTAGCACGGCGGTATCATGCGAATCAAAATCGCAGACTGGTGGCGACTGGTTTCTCGATGACTACCCAAGAAGAAGCTCATGGTCAGTGATGATTGTTGGAGTAACCGACTGCATGATTAGATACACTCAGATGAGTATTTTGAACGAACCTGATTGCAGAGTGAGAGAGTCCAAGGCGACACGACTGGATGAAGTTTGAGCGTCACCATCGGGTACTTGGCACCCTTGCAGTACACGTATCTGCAATTGAACAAGTTAACTTAATCACACATCAAAGGTCCTCTCCTTCCCCACATCATAAGCCGTCTAAAGGAACTGTAAATTAATAAAGTTTCATTTTGATCCGACAAAATGTGCAATGATCCAGGTGATGAAAAGTAATTGCACAACAATCTGTTAACTACTAGCCCTGACCTGATCTGCTTCTGCGGTGAATCCATAACTGCGAGAGGCCAGACAGCATCAGAGGGAGAAGTGACTGCAGTGCTGCCAGAGAAGATTGGAGACCAAAAAGGGGGCAAGGAAGGAGAGGTGACCAGGAAACGGACCGTGTCTGCAGATGAGGAATGGCTTAGATAGAGGAAGAGATGTAACAGAGAATAGAGAAAGAGAGCAAAGGACAAGGAGTGAATATGGAGTGAGAGAACAGCTATCAAGTGGCAGCGTGGTAGGCAAAGGATATGGATAAAAAAAATCTGTTTGAAGATAAGACACTCTAGGTTGAAAAGTAACCCTCGGTTTTACAAAACCATCCCGATTTTGAGCCGCCCTGGAGCCCAACCCTCCAAATACACTGATGTTTTTGTTTAGTTAAAAATTCAATTGTTGAATAGCCAACCCCAGTAATAGAGCAAATAACCACGTAACCCACCCTGCCGTTCCAGGACCTTTTGGCACTGGCTTTTATTCGCTGATAACACTAACAAGTTGAATCCAGTGTAACCAGATGGCCACCATTGGAATAGGACAGCCAGAGAAGTCTAGACGAGGGCGAGAGAGCAACTGGGAGTGGAGAGTGCAGAGAAGCAGATGAAAGACGGCTCTTCCACCAAGATGCTGGAGGTAGCGAGTACTCGTAGATAGCGAGCTTAAATGGTCACATAATTTATCTTTGCAATTTATGGCTAGAATTTTTTCCCAATTAACTGATTCAAATATGTAACTGTGGTTATAGTGTGGAAAAAAAACAAGACAAAAATAATCCTAAATGTTCGGACCGGAAACTCGGGTTCCTCTCCATCGGCTAGAAACATTGCACTGCCAGTGTGCGAAGCAACTGCGATGCGAGATTCGAAGGCGGCCATCGTCAGAAGAGGATCTGTATTTTTAAGCATGCACAGCTCATAATTTACAAAATCTACTTTCCGAAAACATTCTTAAATTTATTTTCGATTAATAATTCCAAAAGAAAAAAAAACATTATTTTATACATCAGAAAAGAGCATACACGGATGAGTGACAACGTGTCTCTGAGTGCCCGCGTGAGTGAAGACACGGAGAGTTCGCTGAGAAGTTGCCAGGACTATCAGCTCGGAAGAGACGGCCACATCCAATGGAAGGTCACCTGCACTGACACATATTAATTCAAGCGCCAAACTGAGGATCAATAATTACGCCACTACTTGCATTTAACGTTATCCTAATCACAAAAAATCTTTTAGTTACGAAAAGAATATTCAATTTCCACCAAAAATATTTTTTTCCAAATAGAGGAAAACAACTAAATTATTTTATACAACAAACAAAGAATTGTCTACCCGCTGGCAGATCGACAGTCCACTTTGCACCGTTCGATTCCCAGGAAGCAATATGGAGAACGTGCAGCTGACTAAAATATCGGTTCAACAGAGATCAATAAATATTCAGGCGACCAATGCGAAAGATAAACGAGATGTCATGGTATGTAATTTCTTAGTTTTCTAGCGTTGTATTCAATGGCTGATGAGGAATGAATCCTCTCTCTTCTTGCAGACCTGCTCTCCGACTTCTTCCGATTGGCAAGAGCAACGACGAAAGCATTTAAATCGGCCAGACAGAATTCAGTCTCTCCATTCGGGAGAAGAATGTCCGCGTGGATTGAAGAATCGTGGAAGTGCACCTCAAAATATTCGTATTCTCATTATCATCTATATTACTTATTGTTAGTACCAATTGTTAGTTAAAACTTTAATAAACATTTCAGGTAGTCAATCAAAACAATCTTCATATCCACGGAAAATCCATTTTATTGGATTATAAAATCATAGGAGCTCAGTATGAAATTTTTATAATCCGTAAATAAATTACACATAGTCTTTGAAGCTAATTTCTTTTTTCGTTGTAAACATAGACATACCTCAACGCTGGTTTCACTCTCGGAGTCGTAGCTGCGTACGGTACCGAAGCCATTCCACTTCTATAAGTACTGTACTTGAAAGCACCTCTTGATGATTGGCCAACATATCGAGATCAAAGCAACCAAAAGATGGTAAACCCCCCCCCCAGAATTCCCACCAGATATCTCTCGCTCAAGTAAGCAGGAGAGGCGGCAGAGACAAAGTACTCCGGCAGCTTCGGTGGTTTGTAATCAACGTAAGTCGTAGTAGATGGCAGACCGACATCCAACCTGAAATTACACAAAGTTACATTTCTTTCTTCTTTTGTGCTGAAAAGATCATGTTTTTTTTCATAGAATATCAGTGTAGTGGTGCATAAAGCACAGTATTGAAAATTCAAGAAGGATTGTTCGGTAGCGGGCGAAACTGGCAAAAGACAGGTCTATCTCTCCCAAGTGCTGAACAAGGTCCGGTGCATAAAAAACCTGCTAAAATCAGTAGGCGGACGCGGTCTTGAGGGTTCCCGGTTGTCAATGTCGTCCATGAAGTCCCTTTCCGGCTCGATCTGCAAAAATAGGAGAAGTTTAGGGTTCAAATCGAAAATTAGTAATTGATAAGCCCCAAACAAGACTTTGTATCAGACAGAAGCAAAAGAGTTATTTCATTCGATTAAATTTTTTTTTAATTAGGCATAACGTTTCAAGAAACAACTTGGAAACAAAATTACCTGCAATCATATTTTTCTTTCTAAAACTTCTTTTAATATAACTATTTTTTCATGATGTGAACATGAAGACAGTAGTAAAATATGATTAAAAATAGTCAAGAGAACCAACCTGGTTTCCTTCGTCGTCATAACCGTAGGTTCTTTTTATCGCCCCAATGCTAGTTGACACTAAAATAGACTACATTTCGTCTGGTAAGATCTCCTTGTAATTTGGATACAGAGCTGAATATAAATTAGACCCTCTGAAACCAAACAAATGCTGTAGCCATCTCATAATAGTTTTACAAATCAAATGTTTGATAGATGCAAAAGCATCTAACTATTAGTGTTCTCGTCGTCATCGTCGAACATTGCAGCGCGTCTCCTTGTCTTGCTCTTCACGATCTCTTCATTGTCTGCATCTCTGTCGTTTCTCTCTTCTCCTTCGTCTCTCTCTTCTTCTTCTTCTTCTTCTCTTTCATCTCCTGCTTCGTCATGAATGAATCTCGAATAAGCCGGGCGAGGTCGGTCTTCTTCCTTCTCTTCTGTAGGAATGGCGTTTGACAGAACGCAGATTCCTTCCTTAACAGCATAACTTCCCCTCACACAAGAAATGGAGTCCTTAAGAACCAAAACCTGATAATCAGCAACAACTAGATGATGAGAATTCTCAGGCAAGAAGCAGATCGAAGTAATTGTAGCATTTCTGAACGGATATGGTTTCCATAGACATGATCAGTTACTACCCAAACAGAATATTAGCTCAACAACTTCTTACTTTCAATCAAACCTTAGTCTTCGATAATCCTTCTTGGTGAGAACCTTGCGATCCTTCAGTCTCCAAACAACAATCTTCGAGGACACTGTAGAAGCGGCAAGATATTGCCCGCAAGGAGAGACCGTGCAGACGCTGAAGGAATCCTGAAATTTAGATATAATAAAAGTGAAGTATGAAACAAATGTACACGATTAAAAAGAACATTAACTTATTAAGACAAAAAAAATGGATGTCCGACATTCATGGTTTCATCGCAAGTGAGAGGCTGCGCATAGGACCATGTAGTCCGCTTGACGATTTTGACTGATCCAAGGGCGGGAACAAAGAGATCCAGACCATCGGGAGACCAGCAGAGAGACACTCGAGGCTGGCTCTCACTAAATAGGATATTCATGGGAATATAATATGATAATAGGCAATATTTCATAGAACATTATAGCGACATAATACATACTGTAAAGTACGTTGACTAAATTGAAGATAAAGGCGTAGAAAAAGATGGAAAAAGTAAGAATACTAACTCAAGGTCGTTAAAATAAGGAAAGCATTCCTTGAGCTTCTTGAGAGGTTCTTCGGCTTCAAAGTTGTAGAAGGTGACCACTCCATCACAACTTGACACGGCAAAATACTATAATGGAGCAGGTATAAGTTCATGTTCTTTCATAGACTGTAGAATGATTAACTTTTTTACTTAATACATTTAAAGGACATGTGTTCAACAGAATACAGGTTATAAAAAAAATACCTCTTCTTTCGGATCGATTGCAATAGACAGAACTGGTGCTGCACATTCGTATCGTTCATAGTCTGAATCTTCCGCATGCCAGCGAATTCGCTTGACTGTGAAATCCCTGAGAATATCGTAACCATTAAAAAGTCACAGACTATGGTTTTCTTCGGCAAGACAATAAATTAATTCATGAATAATACCCGAACAAAAAAAAGTTAAACAAAACCTCTCCCCGACTACAAGGAAGTTCTCAGAAGCATCAATCGCACTGATTTCAAGCGTAAAAGTTAGAGGAGAGGCAAGTGGAGGCCCCTTGAGTTTGTTCATGTCAAAGTGAGATAGAACCTGAAATCAAAAGTTTCAAGAATACAATTTATATTGATAAATAATATGAAAAAGCTAACTTGTTCGTCGATACTAGTAAGAGCAGCGGTGCGAGTGACGCCAAGAAAGAGATTATCGCCCTGGAAACAGCTAGCTTTAAAATGCTAATTGCTAGCGGGAAGTGACAAGGATCCTTTTTATATCCAAAATATCTTTCCTAATTTGGAAATCTTATAATCGCCTATTAGAAAAAAGACCAAGAAGAGAGTGGATGGATTTACTAACTGTCCATGCGATAGAAGCGTGTGTAGCATCTGCCAGGTTGTCGTACTTCTCTGGGTCGCGCGCGCCCAGCAAACTCTCCGCATCCCATGCGATCACCGATCCATCCGTGCCGCATGTCAGGAACTGCAAGGCAATCACGAACTTAGTGCTGTACGTCTCACAACTATTACTTTCCGTCTTCAAGCAAAAACTTTCCTACGAAGAAACTTTCCCAGTTAAGATTCCTTAACACTGCATAAAAAAAGTCGGAATGCCTACAATCTAAGAAGCTTGCTGCCAAAACGAGAAGTGACGAACCTTTTTAGAGTTGCCCGATTTGTCTAAGGCGATCTGAACGGTGCCCTTGCAGTGTGCATTCTTCTTGTTCGAGAAGCCGATCGCATTCATCTTAAATCAACTCAATATCTACATTTTAAAACACAATCTTCGGAGCAACGGTGAACCTTTTCATCTCAATGTCAGAAAATCTCAAGCTTGGAACAATTTTCCCGCGGGACTGCTTCTTGGCAACATTCCAAATAAAATTTCCCACCGTTCGGACATTTAAAAATTTGCTAGTTTACCGTAAGGGAATTCTAGTATGAATCGTAGCAGCCCACATTCCTGTTCTTTTTATGAAGGAGCTGGGCTGCTACGCAGTTCAACTGACAACCGTCCCTCTGCCTGCCCTGCAGCCTTATTCTTTGAAGCTCGCGCGTCGTTGACGTCCCCGCTTCAACACTTCAGAGTCGGCCATGACGAAAGGAGTTCGTTCTGTTGTTCTAGTCATCATTTTGTTCGCTCCGAATGGGTTTTGGCTTCATTTCACGGCTTAAATTCGTTGAAGAGATTCTAGATTTATCCTAAAAATCATTACTTTGATCCCTATTTTCGTTCTTGCAGACGCTCTACGGCTCGAAGTCGTCGTTCCGGACGCAGAAGGTGCTGATCGCGGCCAAGCTCGCCAAGGCCGACGTTCAGCTTGCCGGCGACCATCCCCCGGAGCACAAGTTCCCCTTCGGTCAGGTCTGTTGCCTCATCATTACGTGCGAGGAACAGCTTTATTTTTTTTATTTTTTTTAAAGTTGCAAATTTGTATAGACTCCCGCGTACGAAGAAGGCGAGAAAACGCTCTTCGGAGCTGATGCCATCGCTGCCCACGTCGGTTCTCTCACCGTGGTTAGTCCTCTGTCTAGTTATTGTGCTAGTTTGTCACATTGTAGTCTTTAGGCTAAACATTTTGTTCGGCTTAGAAATTGAATCCTTCAGTGCCCTGAAGTCGCCCAGTGGCTCCAGTTCGCAGAGGGTTCTCTTCTTCCGAATGTCCTCGGATACGTGCTCCCCTCCCTTTCAGCCGCCAGCCTTGACAATAAGGTTCATTATAGTTTTTTTTCTGGTTTGGTGTACCGTGCTTATCGATTTATTTTTCTTGTAGATCATTGCTTCCTACAAGGCTGAGCTGTTTGCCCAGCTGACCGCCCTAGACAAGGCTCTTCTTACCAAGACCTTCCTCGCCGGCGAGCGCCTCAGCCTGGCTGACATTTCGGTCGCCCTCGACCTTCTTCCTGCTTTCCAGGTTGGGGATCTTCTTGCTGTTTTATATTAGTCAACTAATGGTTCTGTCAACATTCCAGCACGTCCTTGATGCTGACTTCCGCAAGTCACACGCCAACCTGACCCGTTGGTTCCTGACCATCGTGAACCAGCCCGTGGCCAAGGAAGTCCTCGGAGAGATCAAGCTCGCAGACAAGGTCGCCCAGTTCAATCGTCAGTTCAATTTAAATTGTTTATCTATCAAACTCAAGTGGGGAACTCACGGACATGCGACATCCAGTTATCTTGGAATATGTTATCTTGACAAGAATAGTGGGTTCCCGATGCCATCAACTAGTCAGCAGTCCGTGTCCAATCTCCACGGCCGGAAGGTGTTACATTGATGGGAGAAAAAAGCGCGCCGCCGCTGATTCGGTCGTTGTCCGGGCGCAGTTCTTGTGCTCGGACATTGTCCAGTCGGCATCTCAGGCGTGCAAGAGATGCTGAGAGTTGAGCAAAGTGACTGTCGCCGCTGCTTGGATGTGACCACAACTATGCTCTTAGTGCCTATCTCGAACATCCTATTTTAATGTTACCTTAATCGATTAGTTTATTATCTTGTGTTAAAATGACAATTTACAGAGGCTGAGTTCGCCAAGAACGCAGCCAAGGTCGCCGCCTCCGCGCCCTCGGGCAAGAAGGACGGTTAGTATTAGGTGTATATTGCCAATTGAAACGATTAAGGGTATTGTGAAATGACCTTTAGGTAACGCAAACGTGTGTGTGAAATGACCTTTAGGTAACGCAAACGCAAACCCAAGCCCACCAGCTGCAAGGGTTGAGCGTTCAGAAACTGCTGAGAGTAATGGGGCAGATAGATAGCAAGGGCAAAAAGAAGAGTGAGTTTAGGATGTTGTGCTTGTGGCTAATGTGATGTGAACTGGTGAAATCTGGTGTTAGATTGGTTAATATTCACGGGTCTGATGTTCTTTTCAAAACAGTTTGGTTGTAGACAAGAAGAAGAAGGAGGAGCCCAAGAAGAAGGAAGAGCCAAAGAAGAAGGAGGCAAAGAAGGTACGCTGTTTTTGAATATTTCTTGTCAAATGGGGAAACTATTTGAGTTTAATTGATGTTGTAATTGCATGTATCCTCAGGAAGAAGAGCTGGACGAGGCTGACGCTGCCGTTGCGGCCGAGCCGAAGCATACTGACCCCTTCGCCGTGATGCCCGCCGGAACCTTCGTCCTTGATGCCTTCAAGGTCAGTCTTGAAGTCTTTGGAGGGCGAGAGAGTGGTGCAGTTGGCTCCTGCAATCACTTACCAATTCATCTTTTAGCGTTCGTACTCGAACGAAGACACGGTCACGAAGGCGATTCCTCACTTCTGGGAGAACTTTGACTCTGCGAACTGGAGCATCTGGTACTCGGAGTATCTCTACCCAACCGAGCTCACGCAGACCTTCATGACTGCCAACCTCGTTAGCGGTCGGTTATTTTCTCTTGCGAAATCAGTTCATGTCACGGAAGGCACATTATTGTTAGATAATAAAGATCTCGCATTTCAGGGATGTTCCAGCGTCTGGAGAAGCTGAAGAAGAACGCCTTTGCGTCTGTGTGCATCTTTGGCACGAACAACGATTCGACCATCTCGGGACTCTGGATCTGGAAGGGACAGGATCTCGCATTCACCCTCAGCCCCGACTGGCAGGTCAGAGATTTCTCCGAACAGATCTGACGCTTCATAACTTCCTTTTTTCATATCTGTCGTGATAAAGACTTCTGATCGTGCAGGACTAATGATATTTGATTTGAGGTTGACTACGAGTCGTATTCCTGGAAGAAGCTGGACCCCGCCAGCGACGAGACGAAGAAACTCGTCCATGCGTACTTCACATGGGAGGGCTTCGAGGGCCAGAAGCCCTTCAACCAGGGCAAGATCTTCAAATGAACACCTCTTCCATCTCCTCTTGTCCGCCTGGTTCCTGCCCATGTTTTAGTGTTATTGCTGGCGATTGAAAAGATCCTATTGTTGATTTTGGCACTCATTTGGCAAGTCGCCTTGACCTGTTTTCTATCGGATGCTATGTCAGTTTCGGTTGTTTTTCTATTTATATTTTGATGGTAGGCAGAGAAGACGGTTGAAGAGAGTATCCGGAGGGACGGCGGGGCTTGGTGATATGCTAAATGTCTGTTGTTTTTATAAAAGATGTTGGCGGTGTACCACCATATAGAGAGTGTCACAGAGGAAACATAATGAGAAGTAAAGCGGGTGATATGCATTCTTGTTTTGAGGAAAGAAAATCTGATTGTGAGTGAAGTAGCATGGAGCAAGGAAGAAAGGATCAAGATGCGGCGAAATGTTAAATGGAAAGCATGTACTTGCGAGGTGGAGATGTTTGCTTCAATGCTTTAGCAATTTTACTTTCAGATGGTTATGAGAACGGAATTTCATAGGATTCAATTGGATGGCTTTAGTATCGTAGGGACCGCCAAGACAAAAGGGGAATGCTTATTTTGCTCGGCCGAACAGACGGAGCAGAATGAGGAAGATGTACATGATGTCGATAAAGATCTGAACAGATGCGAAGATGTACTCTTCTGGCGAGAGAGACATCCGATGACCACCCATCAGAAGCTGGAGAAAGGTGGGTTCGTGGATGGAGAGAAGTCATCAAAGAGTACAGTTGAAATCAATGATATCAAACCTGGATATCGATGGCGAGGTAGATCATGAAGAGAATGCCCGCAATACAACCGTACACTTGATATGCCCAGTAACCACCGTACCTGTAGAATGAGTTAAGGGTATGGGTACCTGTAGTGTGCAACCCGAGGGCAACAGATTAAAGAGTTGCGGGAGCCATGGAGTATAGGAAAATAAATCATCAGAATTAAGCTACTAACCAAAATATAAAGCCGCACGAGAAGATTGCGCACCAGAAGAGGTAGAGCGATAGCAAAATGGCTATGCCAGCGCAGCTGGAATGAAGGCATTCCATTCTTTTCTCCTTTTTTCGATGAATCAAAGGCAAGCGGACAATTAAAGAAAAATCATAAAAATTAATTAGGCACCTAACGAGAGAAAGAGAGGCAAGAAATATCGAGGAGAGAATGGCAGAAAGAAGGAGAGAGAGACAGAGAGAGAGAGAGAGAGAGAGAGAGAGAGATAGAGAGAGACAAAGAGAGAGGGAAAGAGAGACATGCATAGTGGAGGTTGAGAACTAACCAAGTAATGTCAAACTTGACTTGTAGCGAGAAGATGATAATGGTGCCGCAAGAGACGACGAGAAGACAGAAGCAGAGAAGGACGGAGTCCGCAGTGAAGTTGGTGCAAAGGAACGAGAAGAGGTAGCCGAGGGAGACCGCCTGGGAAAGCTTGGTTTAAGCGCTCAATCTTAGTGGTTTAAGAAGAGCTTGGTCTAAGGGTTTCAGAAATACAGAAATATATTATGATTGTTCTATTGGTGTCTCCGGCATGGTTTGTCAAATTAAGAAGAATAAATATATGAACCAGCGCAAAGCAGGAGATCACATTGATAGGAAACCAATAGCGCAGCCGTTCTACGCAGATTATTGCAATGTAGAGGACGAGAAAGACGACGCTGAACATGTTCGGGAATTTATGACAAACTTGTCCACAGTAATCTCGGTCAAACTGGACAATGAATAACAACAATTTATTACTCTCACAAAAAAAGAAAAAAGAAATGAACCCGGCAGTGATGGGTGCCCAAATAGTGGTGTTGACTGCTTTGTAGACGGCTGGCGACATGAACGGCAGTGCGACAATCACACCGACTATCGCTAGCTGAGTAGCAAACAATTATTCATTTTACAGCAATTTTTAAAATAGTACAACAATGTAAAGTGCTTGAATATGCAGTGCACACACCATGAGGCCGACGAGCGCGAACACCTTTCGGATGAAGGCTGCACGGATGGACGCCTCTGAGAAGGCCAGGGTGTACTTCCCGGCATTCCCTTCAGAAGGTGGCGCCTGGCCCGGCGGCAGTTGTCTCCCCGCTTCCACATCGCAGTTGGCTGTGGTTTACATAAATTACTCGATTTATTTTTTTCCCGTTTTAGGATCAACATTAATCGACTGATACTCACAAACATTACAGTGCACAAACCTGCTTGTGGCGGAGGCGCGTTTGGTTGAAAATCAGCGTGAGGAGGCGACTGAGCACCACCGGAGAAGCCGGGGTTATGTGCAGGCTGCCAAGTAATGTCTACTACGCATGCAGCCGTTTTCTTGAGTTGTGTTAATTACAAGGGCTTTTAATTCAATCTACTGATTTTGGTGAAATGGGAAACGATTGTAGCCAAGAGCCAACCTGCATATAATAGGGATTAGTGACAGCTGTAGGAAAGTCTTGGTGCGCGCCGTAAGAAGGAGGCTAACAAAATTAATATTTCAGGACAATATTGCCTATGAAGACATAGATTCATTTCTATATTCGGCTCATAGGAAAAGAAATGAGAGAAAGAGACAAGAAAACGAGATACCGGGAATGTAAGAGAAAAGAGCACCTGATTTGCGTACGCATTGGCCGAAGCAGCATTGGACATCTTGCACGGCCACCACCTTCTGGCAAATCAGATAATACACTGTATAGGAACACAAGTGAGAGATATAGACAATTTAACAATGCCATGGCGCTTGCACGATGTCAATAAATGTGCTTAGGTTCAATTTGATGGGAGTGGTGACTAACTCGAAGGCATCTCTATCTCTTCCCTCCTGATAAGGAGCGCAGCCTGCGTGAGAGTCATACTACATTGCTCGCTTCACGTCTCCGTCTCATATCTCGTGTGTGTTTTGCGTCCATCTTTCAGTAGTCACGTGCGGTTTAGATACATATGTATGTATGTACGTACTGCAGATTATGCAGAATGATCGAGAAATAAAGGAACATGAAGGACATCATGACGATCAAGGTGATCGCTTATCGTAATCACCATGAGTCATGTGCTGCATACTTGTCATTATGACGTCAACGATGGCACTCTCCATGAAGAGTGTCCAATCAATGGCAGAGGAAAGTGTTGTAATTTGTGCATGCTTGTGAAGAGCTCAATGTATACTTGTGACAGAGAAATAGAAAATGTATTTATTGGCAAAAATCGAGAGAATTGAATGAGTTCGAAAGTTGCAATCAGCTTGTCTATTCTCCGTTCTCCTCTCTATGCCTGGTGGACGGGCATGGGGCCGGGGCCGAAGCCAGCCTCGCGCTTGCCGTAGTAGCCGTAGTACGGGTAGCCGTAGCCCTAAATGTACAATTAGGTCTTGATGGCTCTCATCCATGACAAGTTATTCAAGTGATTCGTCTGTATATAAAAAAAGGTTTTTCTAAACTCCTGTATCCATACAAACACTGGCACAAATGTTGCTCAGTGTAAAGATTTAAATCAGAAAGTAATTTGAGTGAAATCAATTTTCATCGCAATTAAGTGGGTTTAAATTCAAATGATATGTATACATATGTACATACATATATTAAAGTGTTTAAAATAAATACATTTAATGTTTATATTTAATGGGAAAGACAAAGGCTTGAAAATGTACTCACATATCCGTATCCGCCGTATCCTGCCCAGTACTGGGCGTCTCCGGTGGCGACGAAGGCGCAAAGGACAACGACGAGAGCGAGGAGGAGAGAGAGGAGGGAAGACATCTTTGAGAGGAGTGAAGAGGATGGGAACCGAGGGAAGGCTACGGCTTTTATACGGGCGCCATCGTGAGACAAAGCAAACAAATTTTTTTTTCTTGCCACACGAGTTCATGCGTTTCTGTGAGCTGTGGAAAAGCATTGTCAAATACATACTATGAAGAGGTAAACGGAACAAAGTTGGAGTCTGCAACACGAGAAAAACGGCGCATTCCGTTGACTTGAGATCAGGGGACGGGAGAAAGTTCGGAAGGCAGAAAGACAAAATCAGCTAGTGTTTTTGACCTGCTTCCCAGTTGAAGTGAGCTGGAATTTGTATGTGCATGTTGACGAGCAAACAAATTGCAAGGAGTGAAGAGATTAGACCGTTGGCATGCGCGAGCTGTAACGAGGTGTCAAGGGATGGGAGAGAGTGGGGGAGAGAGGAGAGCAAGAGAGAAAAAGAGACACAGGATGCAGAGAAAGGCGGAGGAACGAAAAGTAAACATGTACTACTTGCTTGAACATGACACTGCATGAAGAGTGAAGCAGCAGGAGTCTGCAGAAGTAGTATAAAAGACAGAGAAGAACAGCTGACTGCATCCTGGTACTTCCACGGTCTCGAAGATGTCTTCCCTCCTCTCTCTCCTCCTCGCTCTCGTCGTTGTCCTCTGCGCCTTCGTCGCCACCGGAGACGCCCAGTATTGGGCAGGATACGGTGGATACGGATACGTAAGACATCTACTTTTCTCTATTCGAAAATTACCTTCCGAGCCACTTCTTTCAATACAACCGAATCATTTGTCATATATGAGAACTGGCAAAGATAATTGTACTTTGAGGGCTACGGCTACCCGTACTACGGCTACTACGGCAAGCGCGAGGCTGGCTTCGGCCCCGGCCCCATGCCCGTCCACCAGGCATAGAGAGGAGAAAGGAGGAGTACACGAAGAATGGAGAGGCTGATTATTCCATCATCTTTCCACCTCTGATTTTACTCAATCACGAACTCCCTTGCTGACAATGAGCTTTCAACAATAAAAGCCCTTATCTAATTTCTTCTTTATCATTCTGCAATTCACAGAAATTGGAAGGATGATATCCGCTGGCACATCTGCTAAACTTGACTATTCGAATTTTGAAAGTGTAAGGATCTTTCAGAAAAATAGTTACTGCATGCACTAATAATGAGTACATTCGTAAGGAAATATAAAGGAAAAGTGCAGGGCTGAGGCTAGCCAACACTTCCATTTTCGTCGTCATTTCTATTCGTCACACGAAATGGGACTGGCTGACTTGCTTGGTGCTTTCTCCAAAGAAGCAGTCAGTTTGTTTTAACTCTTACTTATAATCTTCTATTATAATATTTGTTGTAGACATTTACCAACTAAAAAAAGATCTACAATTATAGAACTTTAATTTTCTTATACCAACAGTGAGGGAGTTTTGATAAAATAGTTAATCTTTTTTATTCACGAAAACAATGCTTGCAGCCGGTGTCCGATGCGTCTTTCGCAAGCGCGCTTCAGATTCATGGACTGACTAGCGTCTTCAGCTGCATCCTCTCATTTATCCTCTCCACCGCCGCCCTCGTTCTCGCCGTCCGCAACTTTTGTGTCGTTCGTTTCAAGGTTTGAGAGAGAAAGAGAGAGAGAGAGAAAGAGAGAGAGAAAGAGAGAGAGAGGAGATAGGAGAAAGAGAGAGAGAGAGAGAGAGAGAGAGTGAGAGAGAGAGAGAGAGAGAGAGTAGGAGAGGGAAACAGAAAGTGGCCCAAAAAATATCTCTGGATATGCAGAATCATGTTTTCCATCAATTCTCCACTGCTAAGAAGTTTTTTTTTCTAAATTTAAATTTCTTGAGGTTGTTCGCCGCCTGGAGACGATAAACGAGAAGCTCGAAATGGCCGACGATCTGCTCGGGAAGCGACTGCCTGCAGCGGCGCTTGGTTCGTACAGCAATCATCCACATTATTTCTCCGAAACAATTTAGATTCATAATAAAAAGCGATGAATAATTGAGAGAAGCTGCGCGAGTTGTCGCGGGTGGACGCGGCGGTGGAGGCGGCGGAGCGGCAGCAGCAGCAACTCCGCTCTCATATGCTCATGCCGCAGCCGCCCCCCTCAAGAGACAAGGGAGGCACGCGACTCCGCACCAAGTCCGTCATTCCCAAGTCACACGCGGACGAGCCCGTTCGAGGCACCATTGCCTAAACAAAGACATTAAGAATTTGTCCAGTCACACTCTCACACAAGTAATTTTAAGGCGCTTTTGTAAATTACATATGTATATGTATGTAGATACATACAAATTCAGTAAAATTTTTGAACATTTGAACTGAGAAGTAATAAGAGGGAAGAATATTATGCGACAAAGCACGACATTCTCTCTGAAATACCAAAGAGTGCTCGAGTTGTAATAAGGCACATCATTCTTGTTATGAATTGGTACGATGATTGAAAGAAACTCGGTGGCTATTCACTCCTTTTGGTTTCTTTCTGATCATGATGCGTTGATACAAAATCTCGCAAAGCGACCTCTTTTTGGCCTGGAGATGAGCTGCTATCTTGTGGCTTCTTAATGGAGCTCTCTTCCACCCCCTTCCCACCTTTCCTAAGATATCGCTTTCATTAGGCGTTGTCAAAAACAAATATTTTTTAGTGGCTAATTTAGAAAATTTGTTCTTTGAGGATCAACGACCGCGGGCTGTTCCTATTTGATCTGTGAAATGTTCAGGAGGGAAAACCTTTTCATTCGCTCTGCACAATCTCTGCAAACCGTGGAATTATGCAAAGAAATCCTAAAACCTTTGCGGTCATGACGCCAGATATTGGATAGAGATCGTAAATATATACGTACTATATCTTTTTCTGTCGTTCTCATTCTTTTCCTTCTCTCTCCTTCTTTCTTCTCTTTCTCATTCTTTTACCTCTCTTTGTCCTTCTAACTTCATTCATCTTTCTCAATCCTTTTTTCTCTGAATACTCATTACTTTACCTTGTTCCCATATCCATTTGGTATGCGCTTCCGGCGTTGTGCTTTTCTAAGCAATCTCTATCATCTTTCTTCCGCAGCCTAGAGCCAGTAGATCTCCCTCCATTCCCTCTGTTTCTCCATCAAGTTCTCTCACCTTATTCCCACTCCCTTTCAATCTCTCTTCCCCCTCTCTCTCTCTCTCTTTCTCTTTCTCTCTTCCTCTCTTTCTCTCTCCTCTTCCACCGTCGTTCCCACGTAGACACGGCTACCGGCATGCACACACCCACCTCTTCCGGCGATTATTCTCGTTTGGCTCCATTTTTTCTCTTCCTTTTCTTCTTATGGTGTTCTAGACAAGCTTCTACATATATCATACATGAATATTCCTCCCAATGCCTCTCTCCTCTCATCTTTCTTTTCCTTTTCTCTCTCTCTCTCTTTCTCTCTCTCTCTCTCTCTTTTGTTCTCCCGCATCATATATTCCGCTCGTTTCCAGTATCGAATCTTTCTCTCGAGATTATTTATCAGTCATTCTTGTCTTTCCAATTCTCGTTTACCTTCTCATGTCTCCTGCACTGCCCTTGCAAGATGACTGGCGTCATGCCATTCCCTCATTGGGTATGCCAAGAAGGACTTGGGGAAGCCTTTGAGGTAGGCGTTTGAAAGTGGAGAACAGCTTGGAAAGTGGGGAAGAAAGGGAGAGTGAAGGAGGGAGGTTAAAAGGCCTTCCTCCGACAGTCAGCGCCGTCATGGTTGTATGTAGAAAGAGACGGCAGATCTTAGATGGTCACGAATGTTCTCTCCTTTTTTGAAAGAAATCGAAAAACCATTCTCTATTTTCCTTTTGTTTCTGTTATGCTAAGCAAACGTTAATCCTTAAAGTTATAACCTAAACAATTCATTTTGATGTGTCATTTTGCCGAACAATTTCCTCTTTCGCGCTATCTCCTCTCTCTTTCTCCTCTCTCGTTCTCTGCTCTCTCTCTCTCTCATTCTCAAGAACGGTCACCCTCTATCACCCTCCATTAACTGCCATCGTTTGGTGGGGGTGGCATGATTTCGGTAAATAAATCATTTTGTGGCGCGACACTTAAAAGAAACGGAAAGTGGATGAAAACTCTGATGGTCATTCCCATTTCACTGTAAGATAGATCTGTAAAGTTTCTCAACATGAGAGTAAATAGTAACAGGGTAGATGTATGTATGTATGTTTTTTTCAAGCTATTCTTCGTGAAACTTAGGATGGAACTACATAGTTCAGCAAAGTGACACATGTTCCGAGCGATACCTATGCATGTCCCCATTTGTCACAAGATGTCCGTTATATGAACAAAGACAGTGATAACAACAAAAAGAGCGCCAGATGGGAGAGATACGAAGATAAAAAAGGATAAATGAAGGGAAAAACTATCGAACTTCTCAAAATAATTGTATTAACCATGAACACTGTGGAGTGACGAATGATTTCAATCTCTGTAGTACATACGCATATGTACATAGGTGGTCTGAAAGGTGAATGCTTTAACGGAAGATGAAGAAGAGTAAAGAAACATGAGTAATGGAGAATGGAATGAATAATAGAGATGAAAGAGAGTAAGAGATATACATATAGCATGAGGGAGAGGTAGAGAGAGAAAGAGAGCAGATAAAAAGAGAGAGAAAGCAAATCGTAGTTCCGGCTCTGCCGTCTTGCCGGACCCACCGTGTTGGCCGAATCTTGATTTCAATCTGTCTGCGCCCTCCACAAGCCCATTGTTAACCAGCGCTCCTTTTCCTCTCTTACTCTCACATTCTCTCGCTCTCTTGTTTTCTCCTTCTTTTCTTCGTTATATTCCTTTCCTTCTTCTCTCCCTTTCCTTCCTTCTCTCTTTTTTGTTGTTCTTATCCTCTCAATCGAATGTGTTTTCTCATCTCCTCCGTCTCTTTCTGACGTGAATCTTCTAACCTGTCTCCTTTCTTCCTCCGCCATTCCTAAGACACCATTCAGGTGAGGCAAGTGACCAGCTCATTCTTCTCACATGTTCGCTCGTTTTGGTTCATGCGAAGAGAGAGAGAGAAAGAGAAAGTGAGAGAGAGAAGAAGAAGAAGGACGGAGGAAGTTGACAGATGGTCGTCGAAATGAAGCGTGCCATTATTTCTATGCGTAACAAACTAGTCACAAAATACATATAACAATGTGCGCCAAATCGCTCTTCAACCATTTACAACCTTGTATTTTTGATATTTTAGAGAATTAATTTCCCACGACTTTAGAATGTCCCCTTCTTGGTAGCCTCTCCCATATCTCGCTCTCCCACGTTGTCTTAAGAATATATTCAGAAAGATGTATGCGAGAGAGAGAGAAAAAGATAACGTGAAAGGTTGACGGATAAAGCGAAATTACTAGGCAACATTTATTTCATCGCTTGAATTTGCGAAATTCCTTTATTGGACTCTACTTATGCCATTCAACAAAATCTTATTCTCGCCCGATATCTTATCGGTCCTTGTGTAAGTGGGAATCTACGGTCACATTCGCTATATGATTTGGTCGAGTTCAGCGACAGATTAATCGGGATATGAAAGAGAGACTTGATAGAGAGAGAACGTGGGTGAGAAAGAGAGAGAGAGAGAGAAAGAGGGAGAACGAGGGTGAGAAAGAGAGAGAATGGAGAGAGAGAGAGAGACGAACGTATGATTTCGGCATGTGCTTGTGACAGTTATAATTTCCACTTTTTTGCGCATTATGTATCTTCACTATCTCTTTCCCTCTAAGTTTACTATTAACATACATTAGTTCTACTTTTGTCGCAAACTCGTCGCACAAAAGTTACGTTCGCTGTTACAGAGAAGACTATTCATGGTTGCCCTTTTCATGCCAATCGTTTGGTCATAAAGTAGATAAGTAGATACACAGTAGATTAGTCGATCACACCGGTTATTTTTTTTCTCTTCGTCCTCTCCTCAATAATCATTTTCGTGCAAATAAAAGACGGAGACCGTGGCCAAACAATGTTCAAAAGCATGAAGGTTTTTATCGAGAATTACCTCTTTGATCAATTTATCGGCAAAACTCCGCTAATAGCAAATCTATTAAGATTTTTTTTTGTTAACAATATTCCGTATAAAAAAAATTTACAAGGAAGCGGCTACTCATGTATTCTCTACATTCTTTCTACCAATTTTACATTATATACATATGTATGTTATAGTCAGCGCTCGTATTCCACTTTGATCTCACAAGGGAAGTCTTTCGGTGGGGTCCGGCAAACCCCAACATAGTATACATCATTCGAAAGCTCTCGACGAGCTGGTAACGTTTTTGATGTTTCTAGCTGCAAAATAAAGCGTTGGAAACACCGAGGCACAGGCGCACCGGGGTCTGGAAGTGCCTGGCATTGTCTTGGCCTCTTCCAGACTTTGGGCGCCTGCAGCCGCCCAAAGATGAGAAATCGAACGGAGATTTTGTTTTGTACGGAATTTCGGCGAAATGAAATCCATTTTGCAGCTAAAAACATCAAAAACGTTGAGGTTTGCCGGACCCCGCCGAAAGACTTCCCTTGTCAGAACCTTTTCCAGCAGAGTTTTGCCATATGATTTCGAGAAAGTTGATCTGTTCACTTATGTCATTTGAAAAAAAGAGAAAGATAGAAAGAAGTTGAACAAATGATGCGCAGAGAAGAGAAATTCATGGAGACAGAGAGAGGCACAATCTTGTCGAGAAATTGTAGCATATTCTATGTATTATATACATACTTCGCCAATCCGGATCATACTTCTTGAAATTTAATGAAATGTTCTCGGATCGGAAAAAAATGAGATCTTTATTGGCATTAAATTTTATGAATAGCTAGAAAATGAGTGAGATCGACAAGACTCTTCTGAATGGAGACGCCGTCAACGGCCACACTCGCACGCCGTCTCCCGCAGCGCTCGCCAACATTAAGGTACGGTGCACGATTAGATACCGCATTCGAGATTAAGGTACGGTTCAGGACCGTTGTGAAGACTGCGGTGCTATGCACTCCGAAATGTTGCATTATATAGACACATAAAGCAGCCGTATTGTGATGTGTTTAGTAGGAATAGAAAGTGCTTGGTGTCCTTTTAGAACGGAGCGGCGAACGGAGTCCTCCATCCGTCTTCCTCTTCACCAAATGTATTTCGTGATGTGAGTCGTGGTTGTGGTTGTTTTGCTGCTATACAAGCCAATATCATAAATTGGGTAACCTCACTTTGGTTTTCCAGTCTTAAGAAGATTATTAAAATTTAATCTGTAACGCATAGTACTTCGTCACAGCAGAAATTGAAACGAATCTGCATTCAAATGTGAAAAAGATGCATAACGAATTCTGATTCAGCGTTCGTCTCCGATGACCGCTGATTCAGTCGCAGCCATGGCAGAGAATTACGCGAACATTATTGAGACTGTTGGAGAAGATCCGAACAGACAGGTACTGGACAGCTTCAGTCTTTTGACCATTATCAACCATTCAGGGTCTCCTGAAGACTCCGGAACGAGCGGCCAAGGCGATGATGTTCTTCACGAAGGGATACGAAGAAAAGCTTAGCGGTCAGTGAAACGGGTTGACGGCAGACAGAAAGAGGGATTGAGGAAGAAGGAGAGAGTGAGAAAGAAAAGGAGAGAGAGAGAGAAAGAGAGAAAGAGATTTCCCAAGTTGCGCACCGCCCGTATAAATGCGCAGACATTCTGAACGGCGCCGTCTTCGACGAGGACCACGATGAGATGGTGATTGTGAGGGACATTGAGATGTTCTCGCTCTGCGAACACCATCTCGTTCCTTTCGTCGGAAAGGTTCCTCAACCCAATTTGTATCATAAAAATAAATACAATGCGACGTTCTGAGTAATTAGATACGTAGCTAGTGAAAATGCAAGAAAGTTAATTTAAAATATGAAGATAGTAATTGCCTGTTCAGGTGCACATTGGCTACCTGCCGAACAAGAAAGTGCTGGGGCTGAGCAAGCTGGCGCGCATTGTCGAGATGTTCAGTCGACGCATGCAGGGTTTGTGTTCATTGTCATCGCTGTCTGAAGGAGGGGCATAAAAATTACGTGTATTCAAATGAAATCCGGAGCTAATCATGTTACATTTATAGAAATTTGTCCACTTTCTAGTACAAGAACGTTTGACGAAGCAAATCGCATCTGCCATGGTGCAGGCCGTGCAGCCTGACGGAGTGGCCGTAGTCATCGAAGCGAGGTGGGCAGACAGAAAGAGAAAGAGAGAGGGAGAGAGAGAGAGAAAAAGGAGAGAATTAAAGAAAGAGAAAGAGAGAGAAAGAGAGAGAGAGAGAGATAGAGAGAGGAAATAAGAAGGATATAAGAGAGAAGACAAACTGTTCAGTCACATGTGCATGGTGATGCGTGGGGTGCAGAAGATCAACGCGACCACAACCACTTCTTGCATGCTCGGCGTGTTCAGAGACGACCCCAAGACGCGCGAGGAATTCCTCAATCTTATCAAGAAGTGACAGAAAAGCCCGTCCACCAAACAATAAGAAGGCTTCGTCAAGCTCAAACTTAGTCATCTTTGTCTAGTTCATACTTTCTCTCATCTTGTAGTGCTTTACTACCTTACTTCAAATATAAATACCTTAATTTGTCTTACTTCACATACTTTCCTTCCACTGACACCTTGCTAATCATCAATCTAATCATACTCCCTTGATGATCTACAGCCCTACAGTAATCCCTCCTTACAGTAATCCACCACTGGTATACAAACGCGTTTTATACCGGATCCGAACATTCCCTGTCTCTTTTCTGTAATATTCGGCTAGTCTCTACGCTGCTATTACATTTCTTGCTAATGTCTTCAGTTAGGGATGGTGTCAAGGGAGATTTCTCCCTCGACGTTCGCCCGCTTGGTGGCCACTTCCTTATAGGAATACTGTTCAAATCTACCCTCACCCGACCTACTTTTCCTGAATTGTAACACAAAAAATGATGAAGCACAGCAGCATCTTTTCCCCATTCCGTGTCCAATCTGCCTTTCCATCTTCCCCTCTCCTGCCTTCTTGTACGTCTTCTATCAATTGAATGCACCTACAAGTAAGAAGAACCGCAGTATGCAAAGAGTCATCTTCATAACTCATTTTTATATATCCGACTGTATAAAGTACATATGCGATAAAAAGCTGATCAAGGTCTTTTATATGACAACATTTTAAATTACTTCCGTGAATTTAACAAGTACACACTGTGCTGGTCTGTGTCTTTATTAATTGTGCACAATCTTGCTAAATACTACTACGATACTTACATAAATGAAGCAAAATTATTAACATGATATAAATACAGTAATAGTGGCTATCACAATGTACAAAAAGCGTGGAGGACTGAAAAAAGAGAGAAGTGAGAAAATAGAAAGAAGAAAAATAGTGAGAGAAAAAAATATGGTATCAGACACGTTCGCAGTGGGAGCAGCAAACGTTGGGATTCCAGGTGATTTTTACTAATTTGTTTTGTGATAAAATTATTTATTAATTTAACATAACAAAAGTGAATGTACATATGAAGCTTTTAAGGATATATAATTATCTAGCTATGAAAAATAGCTAGCCCTATTCTGTTTCGATTTCAGCTCGGAATCTTCTCGATAATGGTTTTAGTGAAGTCGAGGGTGCTATCTTCTCACCTCAAAGCTTTTCCAAATGAGAGTATCAAAGAAAGAGAGAGAGAGAGATGCAGTGGAGAGAGAGAGAAGGAGATAGACGAGCCGAGACAGAGAGAGAGAGAGAGAGAGAGAGGGTAAGAAAGAGTGAACCTTCGTCGTTCCTCTCTGGTTCTGAGGGCGACTCTACAATGAATGCCGACCGCGCCCGAGAGGGCAGAGCAGTGGGTAGAGGGGAATGAAGAGTGGCCGGCCGCTGTGGGACTGGCGCCGACGGACGGACGAATTGCCTTCTGTAAAGATGAGCACATGAGATAAGCATGCATTAAAAATATTTGTAGAAGATCTTTAAAAACAATCACTATTAAAATCATAAAATTTTAATAGAAAAGTCAAGTAGACAAATTTTTAATGAATAGGTATAATTAGAATCTAACATGATGGCTGGCGGTGGTCCCAACACGGAGGACAGGTCGCAATACTGGCTGAGGCAAGAGGGCGTCAATCCACAAATATATGTATGTACATATGTACATGTTTTAAGATAATTCAAAGTTTTTTCTTAAGTGAATATCTTTTCTGTATTTTCTCACTCTTTATAACCTCACCCTCGGCGTCTACCTCTCTCTCTCATTCCCTCACTCGCTCCCTCTCTTTCTGGTCTCCCTCTCTCTCGCCGTTTCCCTATCTCTCGCTCCTTCCTTCTGATCTCCACCTCTCACTGACCAATACTGCGATGTCGGATTAAGCATCACAGCGTGCGAAGAGAAGAGTGGTATCGAGGATCATCTGGTAGGGGACATCGAAGTCACTCAAGGGATAATTCCATCTTCTCGCTGCTCACAAAATAAGATGAAAACTTCTGAAACCATAGGAAAATAATGCAAACTTTATTTCATTCCAGAATGATTTAAAAAAACAATTCTGATGGAAAAAATTCGTTGTGTTTAGCGACAAGTTAAACGAAGGCTAGAGAGAGAAAGAGGGCGATAAGGGGAGAGAAATGGAAAGAGAAAGAAATAGAGAGAGAGATAGCGAGAGGGAGAGTTACAGATAGTTCGGTAAGTACTTGTGAGAGTAAAATTTCTACTTTTTGAACATTTTCTTCAGTCTCTCTTACCTTCTATGTACTTTAAGTGTATGTAGTATGTTAGTTCCACTTTTGTCACACTGAACCTTGATCGCACAAATTCTTTCCTTCGATGCTACAAATTCTACATGGTTTCCCTTTTTATGTCCATCGTCTTGTCATAAAGTAGTAACATATCTTAATCGGCCATGCTGGCATACCGGTTATCCACTTTGCCCTTCCCCGATCTCTCAGCACTTTTCGGGCAAATAAAAGGCGATCGCAATGGCGTCAAACGATGTCAGAAAGCCTGAAAGTTGGGTTAGCATCCAATTCTTTGAGGTATCAACAAAATTGGAAAGTTTTTAATGCGCCTACTGTAGCAATACAATTTAGCATTTTCTTCTTTTTAAAATATTTCGTATTTCATCTGAAATTTTCAGAATCCTTTTGCGCAGTTAACAAGATTAATGTGTCTGCAAGGACTGTATAAAAAAAATTATAAGTGGGCGTTTATTCTTAACCCACTCGTTCTTTACATTCCTATTTCTAATTTTACATTATAAAAGAGTGTTAGATTCAGACTCCCTTTTGATTTCAATACTTTTCCAAACTGAATCGTGACAGATGTCGAGAGAGTGGATCTGTTACTCTGCAATTTCAGAGTATGAATACTAGGACGGCATCAATGACTTCTTTCATAAAACGCTCATTTAACCTTTACATTAGATGATAGGCTCAGAGAGAGAGACAGATAGTATTTATGCAGAGAAAAATTAAACAAGATATATACGCGCCGAGTCGAGAGAGTGATGAAAAAGGTACAATATAGGCGAGAAATTGTTAAAACGTTTGTATACTTCGCGAATGATACTTCCTGCAATATCCTGAAATGTTCTCGGGTCGGAAAGAAATGAGATCTTCTTTATTCGCCTTGCCATCTTCTAGACAGAGAGATAATGAGTGCGCAAGGCAAGACTCTTCTGGCTGACGCCGCCGCCAACGGTCGCTCGCCGTCTCCCGCAGCGCTCGCCAACGTCAAGGTATCGTTGTCTAGATTACGGTAGTATGCACTCCGTGTAGCATTGCCTACTTGTAAGCAATCTCACAGTAGTCAAATGTAGCCATGTTGTGATGTGTTTATTTGGAATAGAAGGTGTTTGGTGTCCTTTTAGATCGGAGCGACCAACGGAGTCCTCCATCCTGGCTCCTTTTCACCCAATATCTTCCGTGAAGTTAGTCGTGATTGTGGCAGTTTTGCTGTTACACAATCCAATATAAAAAACAGCGCGATGTCATTTTGGCTCTTCTGCCTTCAGAAGATTTAAAAGATTCAAACTGTACTGTATATTTCTCATCACAGCAAATCTGAATTTTAATATAGAAAAAAATTGATCGAATTCTGATTCAGCTTTCATCGCCTGTGAAGGCTGATTCTGTCGCAACCATGGCAGAGAAATACGGGAGCATCCTTGAGAGCGTTGGAGAAGACCCGAGCAGACAGGTACTGGGCACTTTCTATTAACTTCTTTAATAATCATCAACTATTCAGGGTCTCCTGAAGACTCCGGAACGAGCGGCCAAGGCGATGATGTTCTTCACGAAGGGATACGAAGACAAGCTTAGCGGTCAGTGAAACGGGTTGAGGGGAAGCGGTGAGAAGAGTGATAGAGAGAAAGAAAGAGAAAGAGAGAGAGAGAGAGAGAGAGAGAGAGAGAGAGAGAGAGAGAGAGAGAGAGAGAAGAGAGAGAGAGAAAGAGAAAGAGAGAGAGGGAGAGGTAGAGAATGAGAGGTTTCCCAATGTGAGTATTGTCTGCGTAAAGACATCCTGAACAACGCCGTCTTCGACGAGGACCACGATGAGATGGTGATTGTGAGGGACATCGACATGTTCTCGCTCTGCGAACACCATCTCGTTCCTTTCGTCGGAAAGGTGCTTAAAACTAATTATTGTAATTAAAATAATAGAAATCAACTTTATGAGCAGTTAGATAGCTGGTGGTTCTATCGACTACTCAGATACATACATAGTAATTACATGTTCAGGTACACATTGGCTACCTGCCGAACAAGAAGGTGCTGGGGCTGAGCAAGCTGGCGCGCATTGTCGAGATGTTCAGTCGACGCATGCAGGGTTCGTGTTCATTGTCATCGCTGTCTGAAGGAGGGGCATAAAAATTACGTGTATTCAAATGAAATCCGGAGCTAATCATGTTACATTTATGGAAATTTGTCCACTTTCTAGTACAAGAACGTTTGACGAAGCAGATCGCATCTGCCATGGTGCAGGCCGTGCAGCCTGACGGAGTGGCCGTAGTCATCGAAGCGAGGTGGGCAGACAGAAAGAGAAAGAGAGAGGGAGAGAGAGAGAGAAAAAGGAGAGAATTAAAGAAAGAGAAAGAGAGAGAGAGAGAGATAGAGAGGAAATAAGAAGGATATAAGAGAGAAGACAAACTGTTCAGTCACATGTGCATGGTGATGCGTGGGGTGCAGAAGATCAACGCGACCACAACCACTTCTTGCATGCTCGGCGAGTTCAGAGAGAACCCCAAGACGCGAGAGGAGTTCTTCAATCTTATCAAGAACTGACAGAATGCTCTCCTCCTACTCCGCCTCCCGTAGACAAAAGATAAGAAGATTGAAACTTCCACTCGTCTCTTTCATTAGTACCTTACTTTCTTACTTCAAATATAAATTCCCTTAGTTATCTTTCTTCAAATACTCTTCTTCCTTGTTAAGCATCAATATGTTCGTACTCCCCCTTGTGACCTACTACACTCGTGTAGTAATTCATCCTTATAGTAATCCATCAACTGTAGATAAACGCTTATTAAGCCGCATCCGAACATTCCATGTCTTTATGTTCTGTAATACTCGGCTAGCCTCTAGTTCGTTATTACACACAAGACTTCAAAGAGGGAGCAAATCTGCTGAAGAAGAATTCTTTTTCGACGTTCGCCCGGTTCGCGGCCGTTTTCGTTTAGGAATACTCTTCTCATCTACCCACAATCACTGTTCTGCATTGTAACACTGAACGTGATGAAGCATACATAGCAGCAGTATAATCCATATTCCGTGTATGCTCTGCCTTTCTGTCTTCCCTCTCCTGTAGCAGTTTAAGTCTGCTAGTCTCAATTCAATTCACCTATAAGTAAGAAAAATTCGAATATGCAAAGACTCGTCTAGGTCGCTTTCATGTATTAGACAAAAATGACTCCGACTGCATAAAGTACATAGCGATAAAATAGCAATGAAGGTGTTTCGTATGACACGATTTCTATTTAATTCCGTGAATTCATCTAACAAGTACACACTGTGCTGGTCTGTGTCTTTATTCCTAGTGCACAATCTTGCTAAATACTACTACGATACATAAATGAAACAAAATTATTAACATGACATAAATACAAAAATGGCGGGCGATCACAATGTACAAATAGAGTGGAGGACTCGAAAAAAGAGGAGAGAGAAGAGAAATAGAGAAAGAAAACAAATCGATGCTAGCAGACACCCTCGCAGTGGGAGCAGCAAACGTTGGGATTCCAGAAGATCGAGCAGAATCTGAATGCTTTTCGCATTATCTCGTTAATTTCTATTAATTTGTTCGTGATAAAAATTTGTTCTTTATTTAACAGCATACATGTGAAAGCATTAATAATTCTATGATGCATAATTATGTGGCTATGAAAAATAGCTAGCCTTATTATGTTTCGTTTAAAGCTCGGAATCTTCTCGACGCATCGCTCAGATAACGGCTTCAGTGAAGTCGAAGGTGCAACGTCTGAAACTCATCCAATGAGAGAATGAACGAGAGAGAAGGAGAGAGAGAGAGAGAGAATGAGAAGACAAGCTCCAGGTAGCATAATAGCTGAAACGCGAGCTGAGAGAGGCAAAGAGTGAACCTTCGTCGTTCCTCTCGGGTTCTGAGGGCGACTCTACGATGAATGCCGACTGCGCCGGAGGGGGCGGAGCAGTGGGTGGAGGAGAAGGCGGAGGTGCCGGCCGCTGTGGGACCGGCGCCGCCGGACGGACAAATTGTCTACTGTAAAAATGCGCAATTAAGATAAAAGTGGTTGTAGAAGATTTTTAAAAATTACTAGTAAAATCCAAGAATTTCATAGAAAAGTCAAGTAAACAAACTTTAGTGAATAGGTAACAATAAGAATCTGACAAGCTCTGATGGCTGGCGGTGGGGAAGCGCTGCCGCAGTCGGAGCTGCTCTGCTGCCAGCTGCTGCTTCTCCTCCAGGAATTGCTGCACTTCTGCACGCGACGTCGTCATACGATAGTTGAATTGCACCTCGAGACCAGGACAGATTCAATTCTATTTATCTTCTCAAATCTATCGTTTGAAATCCCTGCGATCTCTTCTTTTTAATTGAGTGATAGACTGCAAGGGTAAGAAAAAGCATTCTGAAAGAGTCTCTGTGAACAGATACCGTATAGCACGCGGCGATTCGTGCGGTCTTGTGCAGACACTTCTGGGCCCAGGCACTCTTGCACTCCTCGAGACTGCAGTAAAAGAAGGGAAGAGAGGAGAGACACGAGGCATCCGAGGGGTTCAGGCAGCATTTGCACTGCAAGGGAGAAGTAGAGAACAGATTGAGAGGGAGACTGGCAGAGAAGCAGAGGCCAGAGAGGAAATGCACAGTGAGGGAGATGACAAAAAAAGAATAAGACAGTAATCAACTTTTCAAGCTAAAAATAGAGTAGTTGAAGAGAAGTGAGCTAAGAAGGAAAGTAAATGGTCTGACGTCAGGCGAAGCGGCGAACCACTGCTGCTGAGTGAGCGACGGCTTCTCGGCGGAGATCAGAGTCAGCGACGCGTGGAAACGGCCACGCTCAACAACATTTTATATCATTTTAATAATGAATTACATCATTGAGTAAGATGATGAGGCCACACAGGACATTGGATATATTAAAACCTTGAAATTATACTTATGAACTCGTCCCCTATGCATTTTCTCTCTATTTCTTTCTTCGTTCTTTTCAATCTCACGTTATAAAATTAGCAATCGTTAGGCAAGAATACATTTTGTACCCCGTTGCAATAAAGGAGAATGAAATGACAGCAAGGGCCAAAGGAGCACAGAAAGAACTCGGTGCTGACCCCCTTGTTGAGTCTCTTCTTGACCTCGCCGTCCACGCCGCTGATCTTCTCCTTGATCATGTCCTCCAGCACGGCCCGGCTGGGCAGGCTGATCGTTCTCTGAGCAAAGGGCGATATCAGTCCTCAAATTCTACTCTTGCGGAATAAGCAAATAAGAAGAGAAGATTTCAGATAATAAGATTTCACTGGAGATTTCATTTGTAACTCAATTAATTTCCTGTTCAGACTTCACATGCAAACATATAAACATGTATACACAAAAGGATAGACAATTTTTCTCTATTTTTTAAGGCTTTTTTATTAATTTTTCTAGACTCTCTTTCTCTCTCAATCTCTCTTTCTTCTCTGGCTTCTCACCTTGAATTGGTAGCTGTTCCTCGTGATGGAGTCGCAAGCGGGTGCGAATGGCTTCTCTGCTCCGACTCTCACGGCTGGCAGAAACTGATGGCCACCAGCGTTCAGCTCCGACTCCACTGCTCCCGACACCGAGCACAGGTCGCAGTAGCGGCTGAGGCAAGGGGACCATCGAGAAATATATTTTTTTAAAGATAAATGAAAGTTTTGTTTAATTGAATATCTCTTTTCTAATTTTCTTACCAAATCACAGCCCCTCCCTCTTTACAACCACGCTCTCACCCTCTACCTCTCTCTCTTCATCGTCTCCCTCTCTCTCCGTCTCCGTCGTCCGCTCCCTTCCGCCCTCCTACTGACCAATACTGCTTCCCGTTCCTCTCAACGATGCCGGAGTGAGCATCACAACGTGCGGACAGAAGAGTGGTCTCGGGGATCATCTGGTAAGGGACATCGAAGCGGATCCCTTAAAGTACAAGCTCATCTTTGCGCTGCTAACAGGATAAGATGAAAAAGAAATACCAACTTTGGAAAACAGACAAAAGGAACAATGGCAAAAAATATCATGCGAGTGATAAGAACAAATCTGATAGAGAAAGCGTAGATATCTGATAAAGAGGGTGTGCCTGACCAGCTGGTCCTTCGATGATTGGCACTTGCAGAGTCAGGCTGATCTCGCCCGCCAGATGGCCAAAGTTCTCCTTGACGTTGATCCGAGAGAAGCTCAGAGTGTAGTTGCCGGGCGCATGGATGAAGTACACCTGCAAGGATTTTATATTTTTAAAAGAATTTCTATTCCCTTACAAATACAATTAAAGAAAACATAAGATAAAAAGGACATAAATGATCAATGAACCTTTTCGCCGCTCTCGTCGATAATATCAATGTCATCTTCAGTTATTCGAATCTCATTTCGAACTGAAGGAATTTTTTAAATCAAAATATGAATTAAATTAGGGACCAATAAAGCAAATTCAACCCAGAAAGGATAAAAATGGTTTTCTTTTTTTTATTCTCTGACCTCCCCTGCAACTGAAGACGCTGACTTCGTCGATTAGAATAAATAGATCATCATCATTATTAGCTGTCGTGCGATGCAAATTCGAAATGAAGACGAGAAAGATGAGTAAGATGCATGAAAAGCGGGCAGTCATCGCGCGGGAAGAAGAGACTTCTCTCAGCTATGCCCCAGGCAATTCAGAAGGGAAGAGCGAGAGAAGAAGAAGGAAGTCTTGCTGGATCGTCGGCTGGCGGAGCAAGAAGAATCTTCGGCAGAATGGCATTCAGGCGGGTCGAGAAATCATCAGACGACACTTAATCGATGTCTTGCTTTCAATTATGTGTTTTACTAATCAAATCCAAGAACTTGAACATGCGAGTGAGAAATTGACAGGCTTTTGCAATGGAAGCAATTGGACAATCAATTTACATAATAGCAAAGTAAAAGTTGACAAAAATTTAATGTTGTACTAGTGAATTGTCGAACAAGGAAAATGACATGAAAGAGTGCAGGATAAAGAAGCAGATAAATATTGGAGGCGGATTTCCCTGGCATAGGGAAAACGATAGAGAGAGAGACGATAGACGAGAGAGAGAATCTTCCTCTGCCGCATCGTCGGCTTAGAGATATTTGCCAAGGGAGAGAACGGCTTATAATGCCCGTGGGCAGGATCACCAACTATGGCTGGTCACCTTGAGCCGATCGAGTGCAGAGAAGGGATTCATTGGAGGGAGAGAGTGTGGAGGAGAGAGAAAAAGAGAAGGCAGAGAGAGAAAGATTGTTGCTAGAGGAAGACAGAAGGGAGAAAGAGAGCGCATTAAAAGAAGAAGAGAGAGAGAGAGGGGGGGTGAAAGAGCTGTTAGTATTGTATTCCATCCAACCGCATGGCCTGAAGGCTAAACCGGCCGATATGGCAAGCAGGCTCGGAGCAGACATCACCAGAGAGAAGAAGGACAAGGATACATGCAGGCCAAGGAAAGAAGTCACATTGCCATGAGCGTGGATGGTAGACGAAAATGCAGTCATTAAAAGGTCATTATGAGACTGGGAGAATGAAAGAAGATTCTAGTAAGGCAAGCGAATGTAGCACTCCAAGAACTACTTCTGTGAGTTTCATTTGGCAATAAAAGTGGAGTACATTCCGAATTCCATAAATCTCTCACATTCCTTGAGATTGATTAGCAGGATGTGAGAGAGAATCAATAAGAAGCGGGTCACTCCCACACGGATACCCTTTTCCCCCAGGGAAGATCAGATCTGAGAAGGGAAGAGCGCAGCCAGTCAGCCAGGCTCAATGATTAGTCTAGCAAGGAGAGTGGAGGGACGGAGAGAGAGAGAAGGAGAGAGAGGTATAGAGAAAGAGAGCGAGAGAGAGGGAGAGAGAGGGAGAGATAACGGAGAGATAGATATGAAGAGATAGAGAAAGAGACAGGAGAGAGTGTGAGAATGAGAAGATCTCCATGAGCAAAAGGAGATGAGCGGAGAACGATCTGACAAAAGCAAGAGTTTCGCATATGAAAGAGAGCGAGGAATGAAAGAGAAAGTAAAAGAAGAGAGAAGAAAGTAAATGATAGAGCTAAAGGGAGGAATGGAAAGTGTGTTGGATACAAAGAAAGAGGGAGAAAGATCAGAGTCAGATGATCTTTTTTTTCTTTTCACATATAAGACTTACGATCTCAAAAATTTCATTACTATTACTTTACTATATTGGATCTCGTAACATCTCTCTTTTCATAATTAAAATATTTTTTATCAAAATTTTTCCCTCCTTCTTTCTCTTTTTCTTCCTTCATTCTACCACATTCAATTCTAAGCTGGACTTGTGAAATGTAAAAATCACAGCTAGCCATACTCCATGCAATCCCGTCCATGTGCAATGTGATAGCCTCCGTGTGCGTCTCTCTCTCTCTCCCTCTCTCTCTCCCTCTCTCTCCTCTCTCTCTCTATCTCTAGTTCCCTCTTTCGATTACTCACTCCCTCTCTCTCTTTGTCACTCTCTCCCACTCTCCCTCTTTCCCACCAGCAGTGGTCCGGTCTCCGGTCGGATCCGAGCCCAAGCCATACAGATAGTGAATGGCTACAGGTTCAGGCTGCGGTCCGAATTAATGCCACCCCCAGGCAACGTGTCAATCTGCTCAAGCAGATATATGTATGTATGAGACACGAAGATGGTGAGGAATGGAGAGGGGGAGCGAGAGAGAGAGAGAGAGGCAGTGAGAGCGATAGAGTGAGGTTCACCAGAATTTTGAAGGGAAAACGAGACAGACAGAAATGCGACATTGCGGTTTGGGCCGCGCGTTGCATTGTCAAGAATGACATCAGTCAGATCTGGTCTTGTGCGGAGGAACGGTTGACCATGTCTTCAGAGGAAGACCTGTTGCTTGATAAGTTAGAACAAGTTTGCCAAATTTTAGGGAATACTTTTTAAAATCTTGCCAATTGTAAATAAATATTAGAATGCTTGCTCATAAGGGACTAGAAAGAAGATGCGAAAAAGAGCCGCAGGAGAAAAGGAACCCGGGTGATGGGGCATGAAATGATTGCAGTGGCTGTCTGCCCTGACATCAGTAACACCGGCTGATAATGCAGAAGAAAGAGAGAATTAATGAGAACAGTGGGAGAGAAAGAGGAGCAAGAAACGATTAGTTAATGTCTTCAGAGTTACGCGATTAGAAGGAGAGAGAGAGAGAGCATGCGGAATCGAGAGACGCAGACGGCACAATTAATGGCTGCTATCGGTGCATGCAATGAGAAAGGCCAAATCGACCAGCCTTTGAGATTGTTAACCTGCGTGAGAGCTTGACAGATAACTGCTGCATGTAAATGTTTATTTCTCCATTTGGTAGCACATTTTTTTCTTTTTACACAGAAATGTACGTATCCCATAATATGGTTATTTTTTTTGTACGGATTACAATTTGTATTGAATAACAAGTTTGCCAAAATTAAGGAGACAGCGATAAGTTTGCATCCTTGGCATGCGCCTTGGCAGTGCCTTGACTGTCCTTTTCACATTCTTCTTCTCAACACATGCACAGGTATGCATGCCAATGGTAGCATCAATAATATTTGTCGCTATTTTACTATTGAAAATGGCACTCAGCTTTGACCTGCTTTGGTTTTAATCCGATTAGAATCAAGGCGGATTTAGCATTCTGCCATTTCGATAGGATTGATAAAGCATGCAAGTTCTGTAATCTCGAAGTGCCTCTTGTGTCTGCTAGAGTAGCGTTCATTAATGAGAACGTTTATTTAAGAAAAGTAGTATGGTGACCGAATATTTTATTATGTTACTAACATTTTTGATAGTTTAATATAACACAAGACAAGAAAGGATAGAATAATGGAATAGCAGCCTGTCCCGGTGAGCGTGCGCGAGTTGTCGCTAAGCACGACATGGGGGGCCGAGGACGCCGGCTTGGCTCCCGCCTCGCATCCGCAATGCATCGCTTGGCGGCTGTGGAGGCTCACTCAGGTTTCTGCTCTCTCTTTTTCTTATTTGCGTGTTTTATGGAAGCACCCAGAAGTTTGCAGGAGGGTCGCCGTGTCAGCTTCTCCTCGCGCGACATTGATCTCCTCTCCGCGCGACGCTCCTTAGTCTCCATCTACAATCAACCGGATGCTGAACGCTACCGTATACCGCTAGCCTTGCTTCAACAATATACGGTTTACAACGTTTCATTTGAGAAGTGAATAACATCATTTTGTGCTTGTCACGCATTTGAATTTTTTCTTCTTTTATCAATAAGAAAAATTATTATCCAGGTTATTCACGTGGACTTTGAGAGCATCTGCCAGCTGCAGCCACGCGTTCTCTGGCTGAATTCGACGGCGCAGGTTTTTGCATTTCTAATTAGATTCTATGGTCAATATTTTTGTTTGTTAGAGCTTATTTTTACCTTAAGGTAGCCGCAATCAACATGAGAACGGACAGCTTGTGCGACGCATTGGACAGGTTTCCAAATTAAATAATTACATATAGTCGTAAACAAGTCGAGCCAAAAAGTTTTTGAAAGTAACGAATGAATATAAAAGGATACTCTCGAACTCGACATCTTCACCGTTGACTGGAAACGCAACGGCAGCAGAGATCGGCATGGGAAGCATTCCGGTGGTCAGCGAAGAAATAGTCATCGAGAGTGCCGACAAGTTAGAACATAAAAAGTGTTAGAAAAATTATGAACCTCTTTTTAATTTTGAATGTCCCTCTAGACGTTGCATTCTTGAGCACTACTCTTGTGGAGACGATGAAGTTGCTGGCGGCATCGCAAGCGGAAGAAACTGAGAACAATCCACTCGAGAAATATTTGGTGAGAGGATAACCGCTACAGACAAATGCGTACATATTGAAGCCATTATCATTCTTCGTGTTAGGAGGAGGGAGAGATCCCAGATACCATTCTGCTCAACTCGCCGCGAGATGTGGACGAGTTGGATCTCGGCATCTCTCCAAAATATTTTCACATCCACCGTTCCATCGGAATTCGTCCGCACCACGTCTGCGAGAATGTCGGCCGAGTGGCCGGGCCGAGCAATTTCAGTCAGAGAACCTCCTCTTAGGACTAATCACAAAATTAGTCATATTGTAATGTTGAATATTTGACCAATTAGCATGCTTACATAAAAAATTGATCTATTGTTGAATTATCTACAATTCTGCAGATAAATACGGAAAGTTCGGCGAGGAGCTGGCCGCTTTCGGGTACGAGCCGTCCGAGATACGGCAGGCAACTTCTCTTTATTATTTCTTTTTTTTCTGTTCAAAATATATTTTTACAAGAAATTTTTCTATGAACTGTCTCACTAGCCAAAGATAATAAAATAGAGATAAAGAAAAAAGATTTTCTAGATGATCGAGGGCGGCGGCAACCTCGACGACATGCTTCTGCTCTTCGCGGACGGGAGAATGTCAGAGCAGCGGCCATTTCCAGCCACCACTCTTCTGCCCTTCCTCACCAGGGTCAACTATGATTCGAGGTACCAAGCATCTCTCCCCCCTTGCTATCATATGACAACATTTAAAGGAGCCCTCCGAGCTTCTACACGAAAGAGAAAGTGCTCGTGAAGACTGGCATTCATGTCCAGTCCATCTCCAACTTTCAGCTCACAACTATGGTTTGATTGGAGTTTTGAAGAATTCATTGATAATTTAGATACAAAAAGATAAAAGAGTTCAAGGATTATGAAATGGACGTGTGGCTGCGGATGGCTTGGCGCGACGTTCGACTTGCTCACGGACTCAGCAAGCCCATTCTCGTCAATGACTACAATTTCATGAAGCAAGCAGTTCAATCGATAATATTTCTTAACATATATTAAAATTAATCAAATACCTAAATAGCGCCGTCGATATTAATTTGCTTTTTTTTCTGCACATGGATTACCTTGATCCATGCACAACGCTAACATAAGTATTTCTTCAACTTAAAGGCGGTATAACATGAAATAAAGTTGATTTGCAGGAAGATCTGGCGTCCGGATCCGTTCTTTGCCAATGCTCGCGAAGCCGTCTTTCACCGAGTGACCTACGACAACTTCTACGTTGTCATCCTCCCCTCGGGCGATATCCTCATGGAGGTTAGTGTCTGAGAGTACGGTAGCAGTAACAGTGCTACTTGTACAGATCCGTGCGAGTCTGAAGAACAGCTGCCCGTTGCTCGTTCTCTGCAAGTATCCGCACGACGCGCAGAAGTGCGGCCTTTCTATCAGTTCAAGTATACTTCTTTTTTATCAAGTCATTTTGTTGTGTTTCGTCTGTTTAATTACATTATTCATGACAAAAATAAATTACAGCTTTCTTTTCCATTCCCCTACATTCAATATGCGATATTTGCAGTCGGAACAACTTCCAATGAAATGGTGTTTGAATGGTTTTCGCGAAAGCAGGATGCCGTGAGGTTAGAAAAAATGTAATACACTTTGTTGACCAAATTCCGAGAAAACAAAGCGGGGGCATACCCAAATTCAATCTAGTTTAATGTAAGACAGACTAACGAACGCTATAATCCTTCGAACTCTTTCAGGCTCAACTCGAACCTGCAGCTCCCAGAGCTTGTATTATCAGGAATTGAGCTTCGCGAATGCAATGGGGCGCGCAAGTCTGGTTAGTGAATGGCCCCATCCATCCCGCACCCTAGAATGAGCGGACTTATGCCTCAGGCAACCACTCGTGCATCGAAGTGCTCTTCGGCATGCAACGTCACGTTCGCTTTCATCTCGCGCAAACGTCCGTTTCTCATTGACTGAGCCCATTCTGATTAGAACCAACTACTCATTCAGACATCATTCCATTTTCGAAACAGATCGATCATAGGGAAGAGAATAATACGTGATTAGGTACGTGCCCACGACAATCTGTGTGCTGTTCTCGATGATCTCTGTCTGGCTTCCTGAAGAGTTCGTGGAAGGTTAGGGCATCGAAGTATGCATTGAGGAGACCGAAGAGTATGGCCCTACGAAATCCCGCTTTGAGCATTAAAACGCTAACTAAATATTATCTCAGGCCGTATCTTCGTCGCGTTGACTGTCTTCCTCACGCTCTCCGCTGAGAATAACTCGGCAAAGGAAGCGCTTCCTAAAGTCTCCTATATCAAGGCAAATGGATACATCTATAGATCTCCGATTTTTTTTGCAAGCACTACTATGTTTATATTATTTATGACACAACATATAATGTTAAAATACGCATTAATAGGCATTTCAGGCGATAGACTACTGGTTCGGCTTCACTTCTACATTTGTCTTCTTGACGATGCTGCAGGCACTCGTGGTCATCTATCTCGAGCATAGCAGCAGAAGAAATGTCACTACTATGCAATTTTTAACGCTTCAACTTAAATCAAAGAAAAAATGTTGCCCTCTTGAGTAAATTAAAATAAAATAGACTTATTACTGAACAGAAGAAAAAGGCGGAAGCGGAAATGGAGCAGAGTCGATATTTGTCCATTATGCTTCTGCTCAAGAGCAGACAACATCATCGGTGGGCACGCAACCTCGACTCCCTCTGCAAGGTGCCGCGCAGTTGTACCATAATTTAGATAACGCACTTCTTCCTTATCTCAAAATCATTCGTCAGCCCAGGTGATGTACCCGGTGTCCTTTCTGATCTTCCTGATGATCTACGGCTTTGTCATCACTCAGGGACCGGAAGACAAGTGCCTGCGGAAGGTGTTCAAGTGAAAGTGATCAATTGTTTACTTCCTGTCCAACTATTGTTTTCCGTTAACAATTTACACACTCTCGTGCAAAATGTTACGCTGTTCCGCTGTACATATATTGTTCACTTCGCAATCAAGCGAGTGCAACCTCTATAAAATTGTTGCCCAGTTAAGATGAACAAGGATGAAAGATTCTGCGAGTTCCATTTCGGGCTTTTCTAGTTGAAATCGACATGCTTAGATTGGGCGCGGAACTGAGGTTTGCAAGCTTGTCAATTTAGAGATTATTCCTTTTCCCTCTTTGCGCAGCATGTGAACAAACCTCTTACTCGTTTTAAACTGTCACTGTTTTGAATACAAGTCCCGAAATGGGCGCCTTCTTTTGTCAACTGCGATACCTGCAAGCCTAAAAGTGCCATGGAACAAGCTGTAGGAATGCGTGAGGAAAGTACAGAAAGCAGTGATGGCCAGCCCCTCCCTGTGCTGGATCCTGGCTGGCCCTCCATGTGTACAGATAAGTCTATCCAAACAGACGACGCCCGCCAATCCCCTCATTCTTCACACTTCGATTCTTTCTCTCTCTCTCTCACTCACTCTCTCTCTCCCCCTGGCTCTCCCACTATCACTTTGTCACCTTCATGCCTCTTTACCACCAACCAACGACTGTCTACTTTCTCTCTCTCTCTCTCTCTCTCTCTCTCTCGCTCCCCTGAAACTTCTCACTCTCATACTGTGTGCCTATTCTTGCTTACAATTAGCCAAACGTGCTCTCCAGTTCCTCTCTCTCTCTACCTTTTCTGTCTGTCTCTCCCATTTCGGTTGCTCTCTTTTAGTTCTTAATATCCATCAAGTTTCGCTCCCTCTAGTTGAATGGAGCTTTTTTCACTCCACTCATTCACATTTTTCCTTTCCCGATGGCTGGCTATCTCCTCGTTTATTTCTGACTTCTTCAACCAACTGCTAAATATGAATATTATCAAACGACATTGATATTCCAAATATACTCGCACATATTCATGTCTGCGTATCCAACTAATATAAGAATTTCCGCTGGCATTGTGATTGTTTCACTGGAATTCTACGAACATTTTACATCATTAGAAGTACCTTTCCAATCGCTTTTTTCCTGTTCTCCCAGTTTTATTTGGCGCACCAGCATATTGTTCTCTTCTTCTCCCATTTGTCATTGTTTTCATTCCTTGATAATTTTCCTTTTCTGGTTCACTCTAGTTCTCCTTTTGTTACTAACTCTTCCGCTTCAGTTTAAGCTGTCTATCTATTTCTATGATACCCATGCTCTCTCTCTCTCTCTTCTTCTTCTTTCTCTCTCTCTCCTTCTCTCTTTCTCTCTCTCTCTCTCTCTCTCTCTCTCTCTCTCTATTTTTCGCCCTGCTCCATCTCTTCCAATGCAAGCCCCAAGAAAGCCCGAATTGGGAAGACCGCCTCCTTCAACAATCTGAATCACCATCGTCTTCGCCGTTTTTCTTTTCTGTTTCTCTTCCTTCCATCCTCCTCTTTCTGATTTCTCTCTCTCTCTCCTTCTCTCTCTCTCGCTCTCTCTCTCTCCCTTCAACAAACTGGGATGCCATTCCTATGCTATCACACACAGACTTTCTTTTTCCTCTCTCTTTTGATGGCATACTCACCGTCTTTGGAGAAGAGTGGAAGACGCGAACAGTTTCTTGCCAGATGTTTCCTTATTTCCTTCCTCACTTTTCTCTCTCTCTCTCTCTCCTCTTTTCACACAATGTCTCCTTCTCTCTCACTCTCTCTACCTCATATTTAACAATCACACGCTTTTTCCTAATATACAAAAAGGTTATGCTCTCCTCCACGCCCCATCTCTCTCTCTCTCTCTCTCTCTCTCTCTCTTTCTCTCTTTCTCTATCTCCATCTGTCTCTCTCTTCTCTCCCAGTTAGACACCCCCTAGGACTGACATACTATTCAGGAAACGCCTCCTCGTCCAACAGCTCCTTAAGGGGGAGTGAGACGTGCAGGGGAGAAAACCCAATGGAGTGATAATGACGCTGCAGATGACAGGATTTACGATGCGATGGCTGCACCTCCACCTTTTCATTCGCGTTGAGCAACAAGCTCTTGAACCCGCTCCGAAACGGTCCAGATTCCTAATCTCTAGTCGTCAACTAAAGACCATCGACTTTCTTGTCACTCTTTCTCTCCCTCACCTTTATCTTTCCAGCTCTCTCTCTCTCTCTCTCTCTCTCTCTCTCTCTCTCGTCCTTCACCACTCTCTTCTCTTTTCAATCACGATCTTAACTTCCCACTCGTCTAATTCTCTCGTTTATTATCACTCTCATTCCCTGCAGTCTCCCCTCCGCTTACCCGATAAGGAAACCCTTACGGAAGCGCTGCCATGCGTCACTCTGAAACGGCGCTAACGTTCCTCTCTCGCTCTCACCGTCTCTCTCTCTTCTCTATTCTTCTCGTTGCCTATTTCTCTTTCACTCTCTCTTTACCGCTCTCTCTCTCCCTCTCTCTCTTTACCGCTCTCCTCCCTCTCTCTCTTTACCGCTCTCTCTCTCCCTCTCTCTCTCTCTTTACCGCTCCCTCTCTCTCTCTCTTTATCGGTCTCTCTCTTCCTCTCTCTCTTTACCGCTCCCTCTCTCCCTCTCTCTCTCTCGTCCTATCTCTCTTTACCGCTCCCTCTCCCTCTCTCTCTCTCTCTCTCTCTCTCTCTCTCTCTCTCTCTTTTCCTCCCTGATTAGTCACCTCCTCAACCCACCTTTTCTGATTCCTCAATTTATCTGCCCGACTTACTAAACTGAGATTCTTGAACGGTCTCGCACGGAATCCCCTTCCGAATGCCCTACCGTAACCCTTCCCTTCCTTCCGCGTCCGCGCTCACTCGCGTGCTAATCTCGCCCGGTAAGGAGTGTGCGCCCGAGGCGTCCGATCTGAGACCAGACGCATACACTTCGTCCGTGTGAGATTATCATGCTGATGTTGCGGCGCCCTTCGACTCTCTCTCTCTCTCTCTCTCTCTCTCTCTCTCTGACTCTCTATCTCTCTGACTCTCTCTCTCTCGCTCCACCCCCTCTCTCTTTTACTCTCTATTTCTCTATGACCCTCCGTATCTCCCCGAGATTCTACACTTCTCTTTTTGCGGTACTCCCATTTACTTTCGCTCTACTTTGCCTCCTTCGCTCAATCTCTCTCTCTCTCTCTCTCTCTCTCTCTCTCTCTCTCTCTCTCTCTATTCTCACTCCAATTGATCCTCTCCTCCCACCTCCCAGTTCTCCCTCACTCATTCAGATCATTTATCCTTCCACTCCTCATGGAGATTTGGTTTCTTCATGTGTTACGGTAATAAATAATTAGGCAATGATACATCCATATAATGCTTCTCAATGCCAATCAGCTGTTGTGAACACAGCCTTATTCATCTGCCTAATTATAAACAATCCGGTCTCGCTCACCCCATATTATCTGCAATACTTTTCTATTTTTTTTTCTTTGTAGTCAATTGATGTTCTCTAGTCTTATTAAAAGACTATGCAAGTTTTTTTGTGCGTTAAGAGAAGTGAAAAGCGCTGTGAGATTATAGCTTTGAGAGGTACTGTTAGACGTATGCCATTTCGCGAAAATGTTCTCACGATCAGAATAGTTATTTGGTAATCTTATCATCGGTAAATCTAAAACATCGTTAAAAAAAATGTAAAATATTGAAACTGGGGTCCCTCGACAGCCAGTTATGCTTCTGACCTGCTCGACTAGCTGAACACCCTTTTCAATTCTCCATTAATTTGTCAGTTCCGTTTCGGATTTTCCAATTGTTGGTATTTGACAACGTCACGATTGTCTAGCATTGTTCCTGTTTATGAATCATTTGAGAAGGCGTCCAAATGCCAATTAAGAATACAAGAAAATGTATACATTTATCGTAAAATGTTGGTAAAAACTACATAGAGAGAGATAGAGCATTCTAACTCGAAGCACCCATAAGAGAGAAATAGAGCGAAGAGAGAGAGAGAGAGAGAGAGAGAGAGAGAGAAAACATATTATAGACAAGAACGAGTATACCAACGATACATGCTTCAGGGCCTACTCTGTAAAAAAAAGAAATATTAAAGGAATGTGCGAACAATTAGTAGTTACATTCGCATAGATAAATCACAGGAACCAATACAACTGGGAAGAGGAAGTGTCACGAGAAGTGGGCGAGGAAGGAATAAGGAAGAGTAGTCAATTGAGAATTCCTTTATTTCCTTCGAATCTGCTCCATGCTCAATTGCTTCTCTCCTGAATTACACACTCCTTATATCACAATTCTCTGTCATCTCAAGAGTAGGCATCTCGTGCTGGTCAAGTTAGCTTTCTTTCTTTTTCTAGTGGAATCATGCATGAGGAAGTGTTCAGTTGATGAATTGAAGATGACCACAAGGAGTTAGATAGGGAAATATCATAACAAAGAACGAAGGCTTTCCGACAAGGAACATTTTTTGCCAGAAATACGTCAAAAATTGGAACGTTCTTTGCACTCATATAATAATTGTTTCACAATGATTTATGCATAATTCTAACTGTAATGATCAAATATGACCGAACACTGACTTTTCTTCTTGAAGGCCTCGAACTGCGCAGTGATCGCGGCCTGTTGAGATGAGAGAGCCTCAAGGATTCGAACATCCAACCATTGCATAAATGAGAAAAGGGGACCAGAGCACGGTTAAAACGGTACCGTCTATTTTACTTACCCCACCCTGACTTTGGGCCTTCCTCGAGCCGTCGACAGTGATTTGACTTACAAATTCTGTTTTTACACCCATCACATCGCTATCCCACATTATTTTTCATACCGTCGACAGTGGAATTTGTTCCCGGAGGTAAAGAGAGAGAGAGAGAGAGAGAGAGAAAGAGAGAGAGAGAGAGAGAGAGAGGCAGAGATAAGAGAAAGGGCGGAGCGAGAATGAGAAACGACCTCTTTCTTCTTCTTGGGTGGAGCTGGAGACGAGGAGGCCGTGGATGAAGTGGAGGCTGAAGTTGGCCGGGGACTTGCGCTGCCCTCGGGGCGGAAACGCTCAAGAACGAAACAAGTCTAAGCTATCAGTTTATTAATGTGGATCCCAACTATATCGCCAATACCTTTTAAAATAGCATAACCACAAGTTCTTGAATCTCTGTAACTGTTTCTGCGACATCACAAAGTCTAGAATGCCTACCTTGACATTTGTGCAAGTCGAGCATATGAAAAGATAGCGCTGGTCACTGAAGTCGTCCTTACTCACCTTGAACGAAAAGAAATAAATATATAAGTAAAACCTGGAAGGCGCTTCGTTGCCGTAAATTATGAAGTAGCAGGGGCAACGCTGATGTTAAATAGGAGTAACAGAACGAGAGGAAAAGAGATAAGGAGAGAAAGAGAGAGAAAGAGAGAGAGAGAGAGCGAGAGAGGAGAGAGAGAGAGAGGAGAGCAAGGCTGGCCAACAACCGGCCCGGACCGGGCCCGCCACTCTGCGGGCCGGGCCTGGAATCGTAGGCCCGGCCCGGTCCCGGCCCGTTTTTCAAAAATATCTGGCGGGCCGGGCCCGGGCCGGCCCGCTGTCTCTCGGGCCGGGCCGGCCCGGGCCGGATTTCCAACCAAAAAATGTTTGTGTGGGGCAAAAACACGGGCCAGTTAAATTTAATTCTTCAAAAATACATGTATTCCTTTGCAGACATTGCTCAAATATATCAAAACTGTTCAAAAACGCGAAAACAAACGGGTTTTTTAAAAAGTTTGTTCCGCCATAAATTCGAACTAATTCTCGGATTCCGGAGTATTTTTTGGTTTGAAAGGCAAGAAATTAGGCCCGGGCCCGGATTTGAAATTCAGATGCGGGCCGGGCCCGGGCCGGCCTGCCACTCTGCGGGCCGGGCCTTATGCCATGCGGGCCGGGCCCGGCCCATTTAATTTAGGCCCGGGCCCGCCAAACTAGCAACGGGCCGGGCCGGGCCGGGCCTGGCCACCCTTGGAGGAGAGAGTGAGAGAGAGAGAGAGAGAGAGAGGAGCGAGAAATCAGCACACAAGAGATGGAGAGGCGACATGCCTCAGGCCGATGGCACTTGGCATGGAATGCACTGCCGCACGACTCGCAGGTCAGCATGGGATTCAGCCGGGGCGCCTCGGCTCCTTCCTGGCAGCGGCTGCACACTCCCGAGCCCTGCTGGGACTCTTTTACAGTATGTTGCATACATTTATGAGGAAGAATTCAATCAATATTCTTCTAACTGTAATATATATTACATTAATATGCAAAATTCCTCATTCTAGTTACCTCTCTAATTTTTAATAACCTTTTTCTTCGTTTATGAATAGACTTCCTTCCTGTCTCCCTTCCAAATACCTTGATAGAAGCACTGCTGCCGGTCGGTCGTTCCTTCTTGTCGGTCTCCTCGTCGTCGTCCTCCGATAGTTCGATGACAATCTTGGGCGTTGCTGCCGGCGAGTTGTCCTTGGATGGCGCGTGCTAAATAGACAAATTTTTTTTACCAAGTTGTCGCCTACATCAGCAATTATATCCATGAAGTCAATGACTAAAGAGTCATGATGAATTATCATAAATATATATGTACATAGCTAGTACAAACTGGTCTTATGATAAAATAAGTGCCAAAAAATTAATAATGTATTTCTCATTTCTCACAATGAGCCTCGACGCGAGAGTATAAAAGGAAATACCTTCTTGGCAGCGGGTGCTGAGACGTGCATTCGTTCTTTCCGTTTCTCCAGAGGCTGCGCGTCAATCTTCACGACTCGCGGGGCACCTCAAGGTTCACGTTTAAAATCGAGAGCTTGTTGGATGGAATGTTAAAGGAGAATGAACATCAACCGTAATCTATTCACATTTTCCTGATCATTGTAATCACATCCCTTCAATGCTCGTGCTCTCTCATCCTTTTGTCAAGCAAAAAAGCGCAAAAATTCAAGATGGAGCTTTCTTTTAATCGTCACAAGAAATCTTTTAATCATAATTCATATTGTCAGCAGATGCGATGGCTGTAAGAGAGTGAGTTAAGAATGACTCACCCATGCCTGCAGGGAACTTCTTGGCCGTTCCAAGAGAGGGTCTCCCTCCGGGAACTCCCGCTTCCAGCATCTCATCGCCCTCATCCCAGAGCTGCGAGGTCGGGGTCGGCTTCGATGACGCGACCTAGGCATTCCAGAATAACTTTAGGAATTCTAGAAGAATCAAGAGAGCCGAGAAGTGAATAATGTAATAAGGATAAGAGTGAGAAGGACAGAGATAGATAGAGAGAGAGAAAGATAGAGAGAGAGAAAGATAGAGAGAGAACGAGGGAAAGAAAGAGGAGAGAGAGAGAAAGTGAGAGAGAGAGAGAGAGAGAGAGAGAGAGAGAGTACCCACCTTGGCAGCGAGAGCCTTAAGTTCGTCAAGAGCATTGGCTTCCTTGCTGACGAGCAGCTGAGCGAGTCTGGCATAGAGTGCGTTCCCAGTCGGAACATCTCCTCCTCCCTTCGCTGAGTCATCTTCGGAGAGAAGACTATTCTCAGCTGAAGCTGACTCTGAGGAGCCCTCCACCGAGGACATATTCGGGGTTAACAATAGTCCTGAACCAAACTCTCAAAATGTAATTTCGTTACCTAGTTTTGTAATAGGATATGAAATATCTCAACTAATATTTATGTCCTAGGAAACTCACGATAACATCCAAAATTTGGCTTTACATGCTTTTAATTGGAAGCCTTGTAATCGTAAGGACTTAAAATTGTTAATTTAAGCCATAAAGAATTCGTATTAAAAAAAACCTGTTCCACACAATAATTTTGCTTTTGGAAAAATCGTTTGTGGTACATATAGAATAGGTAAGCGGATCTCGATAATTCAAACAATCGATTGCAATTTGCATTTCGCAATCTCTCGCCAGTTCTTCCTTTTATTACACAAGATCTTCGAATAGTGAGCGAGAGAATCCAGTAATGACAGAATGCACATTTGCATTTTAAGAGATTGAGTAAATGAATCCAAAGTGACCACGAAGAATTGTGTACTGACAATGAGGAAAGTTTAAAAGGCAGGAATGGTAAAAGAAATCTTGGGATGATTGCTGTATGGCTGTAAGGTAGAATAAATAAGGAAAGCTTATATAAATGAATCAACCGTGAATATATTTACTTGTGACGGGGAGAACTTTACCAAAAACCTCCTCTTAAAACTGAAGGTAGAAAGATTTAAAGGAGAGTGAAAGCCAAGAAGGAAGGAGAATAATGAGTGCACTGGCCTAGTGGAATGACATTGAATAGCAGCACTATTTACAATTGGAATACACTGTGCATGCATTTGTAGTGTCGGGAGAGAGAAGCGAATCCGAGTTATTCCGTTGTCTCTGGAGACTCAAAGGGAGGCATCTTTGGAAGCGACTACAAAAATGAAACATACACAATAAATCAGTAAATCATTGTTTTATGTCGAAAAAAAAATGCTCATTTAAAATAGAAAAAGCTGCAAAAACACGTTGCTAGAATATATTAATGAATAAAACAAGTCCCGACCTTTCCCCCAAGTATCTTTCGCAGCGTCGCTTCAGCAACTCTCGCCGTCGTCGGAGATGCTGTCTCCAAATTCAGATTCTGAGCCAGGCAGGCGAGGGCCGCGTTCACTTTGGACGTGGGACTCGGATCCTTCGTAGGGTCCGACAAGGAGGCTGGAAAGAGAAAGGAAAGGGAGAGGATGAGGGAGAGGGTCAGAGTGAGAGTGAGAGAGAGAGCGAGAGAGAGAGAGAGAGAGAGAGAGAGAGAGCGCGGAGTCGAGAAGACTTGAAATACTAACTGAGATAGGGGTGCTTGAGGAGCTCATTGACACTCCATCGCTTCTTCACATCTCGTTCCAGGCAACACTACAAATGCACTTTGAATAACTGGAATTCCTTGAATGGAACCTTCATGACGTCAAGCAGCTGGCGGTCGTCGATTCTGTCGAAGACAATCTCCGTGTTCTCGTCACAGATCGCGCGTATCTTGGCATGCGTGCTCTGAAGGTTGAAAATACTTTATGTCAAGGACATTACTGTTACTGGAAAGCGCAGACAGAACAGGAAATAAGAAGAGGCCATTATGAAAGAAGGCTAGGAACAGACAGACAGATTCATAAATAGAGGGACAGCTCGGGAAAGTAACGTTGCAAGAGAGGAAAGAAGAGCAACACTCTTATCATCAATCGAAAGGAAAAGTACAGTAACCCTGAGGTGTTCGAACGGCGTCCTTCCATAAACCATGTTATAGAGAATGCATCCGAGCGACCAAACATCCGATTTCAGCGGAACCTGCAGCAACATTACATGGACTTTATATTTCACTATCCTTTCTAATCTACAGTATTATTTTCCAACAAAACACCATATTATTCTTACAGTACCTGATTACCGTATTATGTCCACTGCTAACCTTGTATCCATGGGTACCGTAATCGTTGTCATCCTCCATGGCGGCAAGCGATTCTGGAGACATGTACGACAGGGTTCCCATCTGGCACTCCTGTAATTTTTAGCAACACTTTTGAGAAATGCAAGCAAAGCTAACATTGTGAAGTTAACAGATAACGGAAAGCTCTATAAATCATATCAGTGAGATCTTCAATTTATTCTCATCAATTAGTGAGATGTTAACAATTGCTGGAATAGTGACTCGGAAAAAGAAAGAATGAATGCGAACCTTGACAATGCTCGTCTTGTTGGATGGAATTGAGGATGCGATGCCGAAATCAATCAGTTTGAGCGTTCCTTCGACGAGAAGAAAATTGGCCGGCTTTAGGTCCGAGTGCACGATCTCTGCATAAAAGCGTCATTTAAAAATGAGAGAAAAATACCAAGAGCAGTGAATAAGGACTATTTATTTTTCATGCATCATAAAATGGTGATAAAATATTAAACTAACAACCAAAATGCTACTAACTTGCATCATGGATGACTTTGACGCACTTGAGAATCTCATCCCAGTGGAAGCGAATCAAATGAGGCGTGACCTCGCTGCAAAATGAAATTGGGATGTGCAAATTCTATCGACATCTCTAATCTCGAGAATGATAACAAGAAGATACTAACTTTCTCCGCGTCTTCAGATAAGTCGCCAGATCAACCTCGCCCTTCTCCATCACAACGAGCAGAAGATTCTCCTCTTCGCGCAGCTCACTCAAAAACATTCTGTCACTTACGAATAAAGCTTTAAAAGGTGAAAATGTATGGCTGATACTTTTCAAATTTTTAAATGTAAGTCAAAGTGCGGAAGCTGTAAGAACCATCACCAACGACACTTTTTGGAATATTCAGTAATGCAATCATTTGACGTGTAACCCACAAGTCAAACATTCGGATGACATGCCGCGATCCCTGAAGTCTCTGCAGAAGACGGATCTCATTCGTGAATGCCGCTCGAGTTATCTCCTCGTCCACAAGCTCAACTACCTGCACAGGAAATGTCTACTTCATTAAATGTCTATATATATATATTTATATATTAATGAAATAGATGACTAGTAATCAATTTTTATATATAAAACTATACCTTGATCGCGCAATGGTTCCCGCCCTCATCGTCGAAGGCATGGAAGACCTGAAAAGGCGCCCACATTAGTAGTAATCTCCCTTTCCCCTCCCATTCTCTCTCTTTCTCTCTTCTCCCCCTCTCTCTCGCTCTCTCTTTCTCTCTCGCTCTCTCTCTCACCTTGGAACTTCCACCCTTTCCAATCTGGCCGACCACCGAGTACTCCTTTTCGTTGACAACAATCCTGTGAAGCTGCAGCATGGACATCGACCTTCCAGGAGTTCTCCAAGACGAAGACGAGTTTGACTGTGAAAGGGAGGCAAAAGTACAATGCAATTGATAACTGAGACAATTTGATCCGTCTTTTCGAGCAGAACATGCATAGCTTGGAAATTTTTTTAAAACAATATGCAATAAAACGTCCAAAAGAGAGTTGCATTTTTTCGAGATTATTTCCAACCTGAAGACCGTTCTTCTTGAGTTGGCGCTGCGATAGGGAGAGAGCACCCGCCGGAGTTGCCGCATACGAGTTGCCTGCTGCCCGGAGACCCTCCGCAATCATGAATCCTCCTTTCCCTTCTGCGCTATTCTCCACTCTCTCTCGAGCCTTCTCCACTTTTGCCGCAATTCCAATCGGAGTGATGGGAACGGCGTAAGGGGGGCGCTGAACATTCTGTTATACAAACACACAATTACTGCTCCACATTAAATTTATAAATATCAAAATACGCACCGCTTCGAGATCGGTGCTGCTCTTGGTGCGGCGTTTCTCAAGTGGAAGTGGAGATCCTGTTGCAGTTAATGCAACTGCATTTGTCTCAAATGTTTTTGTTTAGAATTTCCTTAAATTAACTGCAACGTGTTTTCTTATAGTCCCGCTATAGTATCCGTTTATAATTCACTACAGTATCCTCAATAAAAGTAATAATCAATTTGCTCAATAGCGCACCATATGCTTTGGTGGAGGGAGAGAAAGCTTGTCTGCGCTGTCAAATGACTCCAGCTGCATTCCACTTCCTTCTCCACTGCGGCTGGCGAAGACGCTGTTGTCTGGAAGAAGATTCTCGTCGATCGACATCATCGACGACATCTCGTGGCGAACACGCGAATGAAGGCCTGGAAAGATAGAGAGTGTGAGAGAGAGAGAGAAAGAAAAAGAGAGAGAAAAAGACAGAGAAAGAGAGAGAGAGAGATAGACAGACAGAGAGAGAGAGGGAAAGAGACAAAGTAAGCAACTTGCGAAAATTCTACCATACCTGTCACATTCCTTGGAGCGGGTAGCGAAGCAGAAGTCAGCAAGGAGTTGCTCGAAATGTTGCTCTCTTTTCCTGAAGCAATTTTAGTTTATGTGAGTTTAACTTGACTTTTATGCTATTTATATTTAATTTTTTCTCAAAATACAATTTAAAAAATAATGTATATCTAAAAATGAAACCAGCTGGGGCTGTCCTATTCGCTGTGGACGTTGACAACATGCTGAGATTTTCCTTATCGTCCAATGAATCTGAAGTCTTTTTTTCACGATTAGCTGATTGTGAGCTGACTCAATAAGAATGAATAAAGAGCAAGAAAACATATGCTAACATATAAATGACGCCCTCTCCCATGTTCCTTTCTCCCCGACTGACGGAGAATTCCGCGGGATGAGCCGCTGGCCTCCGCGGCTGCTTTCTTCCTTTCTACGAGTTCCGCTTTCTCTCGTGCATTTTGTCTCCTCAGACGCTGCAGTCGCTGCATAGTTGTCATAGCCTGTTAAGAATGCTACTTAAAATAAAAAAAATCTATCGCACCAAATAGGAAACCCTAAAATTCATAAGCTAGTTAAAGCATATAAAGAGCAACAAAGCACAACATACCGCCGGTTCCCTCCCAGCCATCCCTTCGGAGATCACCGACTCTAAAAACAAATCTGGTCGGGTGTGGCCATATTGTAGTGACATGAACTTCGAATATCCAAAACGAGAATGAAGATGAAATATTGATGCCAGAAGAGATTATGAAGAGAAAAAAAAATATACAGAGAGGCAATAAATATGCATGTCGCACAAAACGAATAAAAATACATGTCCAATTGGTTGTAATTCGATTCACTTTATATAACACCAGAACAGACAACAATCTTTAACAAACTCAACATGTTCGAACTTGAAGAATTACGAGAGACAAAACTGAACCTTTTGGAAATGGATTAAGTTCAGAGGGCATAAAACGTCTACCATTTCTCATTGCCATGACTACAGTACTATCTCTAGTAATCAAGAGTGGAGTGATTTCTCTTTGAAGATCATCATCACTAAAGAGTCTCTTATAATCAAATGAATGGAGGGTAGACAGGATGCTCCGTCTTCTTGTCCTCCTCCATCGGCTCGAGCAGCTTGTCCTTGAAGTCCAAGTAGCGGAACTTCTTGTTAAGCTTCTCCGCCCGATGCATCTGCCGAAGGAGGCGTTTCTCGAGCAGTTCAACTGCCGGCAGCGACATCACAATCGTGTCGTATCTACAAAGGTCATTTGAACCTCATCTCAATACTAATCTTATGTTGAGAAAACAATGGAGATCGACTTTTCAATTTAAATCAAATTAATTCAAAAGAATAACAAGATCTTAAATGAGGGTCGCATCCAGTGCTGAACATGGTCCGGAGCGAAAGACTCCAGGCCGGGGGGGGGGGGTACAAAGCCAAATGAAATCTTTTTTAATCAAAAGTCAACTTTATCGTGAAAAAATTCCGTTCTTCAAGTAAAAAATATTTTCTCCGGGGGGGGGGGGGGGGGGCTCAACACGGCGCATGGATCTCTTTAAACTAAGTAAGAAAAGAAGAAAGAAACAAACTTGAGCAAAGAGAAGCAGTTGAGACCAAAAAGTGGCATAACATTGAATGAGGAGAGCGTTGCTGTTGCCTCAAGAATGCCACCGTGTACCTGCAAGATACATCTTTTCATTCATCTGTTCAAGGAAATCTTAGAGACTGTGTTGAATGTCAACTTCTTGTTTTCAATTAGCAGCTGCTAAACTGTAATGACAAAACAATTTGAGAGCGCATATAATTGGTGATGAAAGCCAAACTGACAGCCTCAGCGTCCGAATCTACAAAAAGCACAGAATAGCCCCAGTTCCGTTGCTCGGCCATGTCTTGGAGGAAGGAGGCGTCCGCAGCTTAAGGAAATCGCTTTTATGCAAGCGTTTTTTTCTTACAAGTAAACAAGAATATAATATTGATGTCGTTTTTATATTTTAACGATGAAAAATTGGGAAAATCTCCAATCGTTTATGGATTAACTTACTCTCTGGAACAGACGAAAGGCTGTCAACCACGACGAGATCCGACTGAGCGTGCTTCACTGTTAGAGCCACGCAGAGACCTGCAAGACAAGACGTAGAGAGAGAAAGAAAGAGGTGATAGAGCGAGGAAATGAGAGAGAGAGAGATAGATTGAGAAAGAGAGATAGAGAGAGAGATAGAGTGAGAGAGAGAGAGAGAGAGAGAGAGAGAGAGAGAGAGAGGACCAGCAGTAGCTTCTCACTTCCACATCCCGAATCCTTAACGTTATTAATCAGCTACGGTATTTACTGCGAGAAAGAATGTGAATAAGAAGAAGAATACCCTGGATCCGGATGGCATCAGGCAGCATGTAGAACCAAGTGCGTGGTCCCCTGACCCCGTTGGCGAATCCTCCCCTGTGGAAGTGGGGCGCGCGGATGCTGCCCGCGTGGTGGCGGCCCGTCTTCTTCTGCGGCCATGGCTTCGCGCCTACAATCATCAGAATTAACGAGGGAGCATGATTAGTGATTTGAAATGCAAAAGCACACCTCCGCCGGGCATTTCCGCCTTGGAGAGTTGCTTAGTGAGTTGCACGTTCCGATACATGGACTGCCAAGTGATGTTGCGATGCAGCAGATCCATCCTGACAATTCCAAGCATTTTCTCTGTGTTTTAAACAACAATTCCTTCCAGCTCATTCATTCTGCTATTTTCTTCTGAATGGACTCAATTAATCGGTCTATTCGTTCAATGTCTGCGCTGAATTTGTAAAAAAAAAACCTTTTTCTGAGTTAAAAGTTTCATTTAGATAAGAACCCACCTCGGCGTAACTCGAAAGATGCTCGGATGAAGATCGATGATCGATAACTTCTCATCCTACAAACAAAGCCAACGAATTCTCCTCTCCCTCACCCAGGAGGCAAGGAAGATCTACGTTTCAGCAAAAGAAGGCACCATTCACTCTCTGCAGAAGAACAATACAACAAGAACCACATCTGGTAGGTACCTCAATGGAATGGAGGGTGCTCAGCCATGCTTGAGGAATCACGGTGAACGGACTTCGTGGGAGTCGCCATAGGGATCTGCAAATCAATCATAATCGTTTTTGTAAACCTCTAAATCTAGTGGCATTTTAAAGCATCTTAAAACATTTGCTTCGCAAACGGGTAAAAAGTCCTACCTCTGATAGTCTTTTGGACGCCTTGAAGTCTGCTCTTCAGCAGGTTTAGCTGGTTGAGATGAAGATGAAGGAGAAGAGTGAGAGGAAGAGACCGCCTCAGCCTGGCCTATGCTGGGGTTGGAGAAGGGCCTCAGGGCAGCCACTACTCGGGACAGTGAAGGCCGCAGCATCCGGAGTCAGCTGTTCCCTGCAAGGAAGTTGGCAGCCATGAAAGGAATTATTCATTCTTGATAACTACAGAACAGAAAAGCCAAGAATAAAAGAACCATTACGAAATGTGCAGACAAAAGACAAACAAAGAATTAAAAGATATCAACAACGCAATGAACGTCCAGTACTTTTTTCCAAAATCAAAGACCCAAGCTGCAAAATATACCGTTTACCAAATCATCTTCCAAAAAAAACAATAAATCAACCATCAAAGTAACAGTGAAAACAATCATGCAAATTATTGATGTGTACAGATACCGAAGTGATATTCTAGCCTACTTAAAGATGTCATCTGCTACTCTAGAAGCGAAAAATTGATCAGAAGAGACTGAATATCATGGCGTTCAGTCTAATCTGACTAAACTGCCTCCTTCTTGGCCACTGCTTGGCCTCGCAGAACGGCCTCTTTGAAGAGACGAAGAAGGTAGGCGACTGAGGGGGGCGAGTCATCGTTGGCAGGAATCAGGTATGTCAGGTAGGCCGGATCCGCATTCGAGTCAACCACTCCTGGCAATCAACTCGTTACGATACATATAAACTGGTCTTGAAGATATCATAAGGTACATCCTTTCTTTATTCTATATGCCTTTCTCGTATTCCCTGTTTTATCGGGTCCTGTTCAGATCATTCCAGCTGTCTGATCCCTCTCTCTCTCGCCTCCTCTGCCTCTCTAACCAATAGTAGGAATGGCCATCTTGGCTGCCTCGATGATTGCTGGATGCTGCTCCCCAATGCTGGAAAGCGCAGAAAGGAAGATCATAGTGTCGGGCAAGCGGACGCTTGTTCCTGCAAAGAAGTCTTAGAATTACGAACATTTTAATTCGTCTAAAACTAATACAACCCATTACCTGGCGACCATGAGATCATTTCCTTCACGTACAAGGGTAATGTATTTTGCTCTGATTTCGATTTCGTGTCACGACCACTGACCAAGAAGTTGACGCGTATTAGTGAGCGTTCCTTCCTGCCACCGTCGAACGTGCGAGTACTGGCCGATCTGCACAAGTATGCCTCTTGTATATGCAAATAACATTCGTATCAGTTTCATAAAAAAAATTACTTAATTAGCAAAGTTGCCATCAGTCGGAGAACAAATAAAGCTATATTGACGAACAAGTAATGGTTTGGCACCTTCTAGATGAGTTTTTGACAATGTATAGAAATTACAAATTTTCACTCATTACCTCTTTTGCTCCACTTCGGGCTCTTATTTCTCTCTAATTCAGCGTTTCCAGAATAGGAACTAGTCTACCTGCTCTGCCATGCTCTCCACCTCCAGCATGCTCTCTCGGAATAGGAACTAGTCTACCTGCTCTGCCATGCTCTCCACCTCCAGCATGCTCTCTCGGAATAGGAACTAGTCTACTTGCTCTGCCATGCTCTCCACCTCCAGCATGCTCTCTCGGAATAGGAACTAGTCTACCTGCTCTGCCATGCTCTCCACCTCCAGCATGCTCTCTCGGTGCGAAGTAACAAAGAGAAGAATGCCCCCACGTGAAGCAACGTGAGCGACGAAATTTAAAGCCCTAAAAAGATAAGAAGACAATTAGGTGCAAGCATAAAAAGTAGAAAACAATAATAAGAGAATAACTGAACTGATTGCGAGAAAATCACTTCATGTTTAGGTTTAGCTTATGTACAAGTAAAATAAACGATTAACCTAATGAGGAATTTCCGTGTAATGTCGAGATCGAAGACACAGACTCCGAGTCGCTCACCATAGAGAGCCCACTTCATATTCGGATGCAGGGTCCCCATCTTACGAGAAAATCATGACCAAGTTAATGTTTGGTATTAAAATTTAGAAAATTAAATATCCTCCTCTTCGGCATAGAAATGAATAGTATTGTAGTCCTTGCTCAACCCGCTCAGTCAGTCAGTACCTTATGGCCCAGATAGAGTCTGGCATCGAACATCTCATCCAGGCGAACGAGTTCATCCAGTCCAAAGTGGTCTGGTTCATGGAGTCGACTCTGGATGTACGGCCTAAAATCATGACGATTATCCTTGAGTAATCAAGAATCTACGATTCAGTGCATCGCCACCCAACAATATATTCTCCGTGCAACCACGACTTAAGGATATTACATTATTTCATAGCAGATATTTAAATTACCAAGCTCTTACAAAATTATTCATAGAATTCAGCAAAATGTCTAGAATGGAAGGAGAGATGTTAAGGTGGCCGCTTTTGGATAAAAAAATATAAAAGAGCAATTAGAGAGGAAAAAGTTATAAATAAAGAAAATAAAAGCAAACTTAAGCAGCGACGGCTCTACAGTAGCTGTCTTTAGTGTCTCTGCGCTAGGAACTTCGTTAATCAGATTCCGGGTGGGCTAAAAGAAAGAGGTAATTACAAAGTATTCGAAAAAAAAAGCTGAATTGGAAACTTCGAAATCCTCAAAAAAAAGAAAGATCTGAAGCCACTAAGAGCTTTAAAAAAATTCTACTCTAAAATAATAGACGCACTTCATTTCCATTTTCCGACTGGCCGGGTGCCGCAGAAACTCCATGGGGCAGCGAAGTTGAAGCTGACCTCGCTGAAGCCGCGACCCGACCGCAGATGAGTAGAAGAGACATCGATTTCATCTAACCGACTTGTGATTATTGATGTAGTTAGACATTAGTTAAAAGTACATAAGCGATGAAAACACGGGAGCAGAAAGGAGATCTTTAAATCGTTGCAACTTTACTCGTGTCTCAAAAGAGAAGTAGAAAGTAACTCTACGAGATGGCGAAATTGAGAAAAGCCAACGCCGGAGTAACAAAGAGAACGGGGCAAAGGCAACGGGAAAAATGACTGAGTGCCAAAACAACGTAAATGAGCGCCAGAACTGCCTGTGCTTGCGAGGATATTGCAAAGCAACAATTGCCAAATCAATTTAACTTTCTCCTAATCAAATGCCTAGTCATTTAGTAATCCTATTAAACGACAGACGTAAAATAAGATCTAAAACGACAAAAATAATAATAAGACAACCTAAACAAATATCTCTAAATCCTTAAACATGTTGCGCTATCTGCTCATATAACAACGTAGGCAGTATGCAAAGGGGAGAGAGCTGGTTCTAGAGTGCAGGTGAATGAGTCTTTTAAGCAGAAAACAGCAGTCATTGACAGAGTTTTCTAACGAGTTTTTTTTACTCTACAGCTTAAAAAGATTCACTATTTTAATTGCTAATTAAATTAGTGAACGCATGTCGCGCTAAACCTACCAACATGACAAGCAAGGCACTGAAATAACATATCCTCCATTTCCTAGACCGCCCAACTCTGGAATAAACCGGATATTAATTACGCTCGATATAAGATAATTTGGCAAAAACACGAATAATATGTGGTGAAGGAAAAAAAAACACGACCGAAAGGAAGAACCGCAATGCTTGAAACGTTGAAAAAAGAAGCTTGCGATGAAGAAAGCAGAAGAACACTTCGCGATTATTTCGTGAAGAAGAAAAAAAGGAAATCAATGAAGAATAAAGTAAGTTCAAACTGTGAGTAAAGAGAAAAGGAAATTAACTACTGCTCCAAATCTTCTCTGAGCAAAACATCGAACCGTACTTAAATGTACCGCACACTAAACGGAGATGTCATGCTGCGAGGCAATTCGCAAGTAAGCGACGATGATAAAACAGCTAGAGACATAAGAAGGTAACCAAGAATGAATGAAACAACAGAAGAAACAGACAAAAAGGCAAGGTGAGATCACAGGACGAAGAGGAGATAACGGATTGTCCTCTACCGTAATCCTCTTTCTCTACAATAACAGCGTGAAACTACGGTAACCTCATGAGGTGTAAGGGAGAGTTGCGACTTAGGCAAACTTGAGTAGCGGATAAAGAGGAAAGGCCAGGTCAGAGAAGTCGAAAACAATCTTCGCCTCAGGTCGTCTGCCTGAAGAAATCCAACAAAAAACTCAAGGTATCCGAACCGAAAAGGACGAATACCTTCCAGATAATAGTTTTAATGAAAAACCTAATTTTGAAGCAAGCGAAAAATGAGATATCTTGGAGAGAATGAAAGAACTGCTTACCCGAAGCGAGAATCTTGCAGACAACAGCGTTCTGCTTGCAGACTCTTGCAATTGCCAGTTGACGAGCCTCGGGTGTTTGTTCCAAGATCTCGCGGGATTTCTCAAAGCAATAAGGTTACAACTTTATGAAAGATTATGCCGTACTTTGTTATTTCAGTAATTTCTGAGCTAAACTACACTACTTTTGGAAAAAAATGTGCCTATATCTCAGGGAACAAAAGCCACTGTCGAGTACCCAGAAGATCAAGAAGGGGAAGGAGGTATTGGGTCCTGAAACCAGGGTGGGTTGGCTGAACTCAGAGTTTCTGCCAAAATGTTTCTGAAACGTGATGAGGAAGGGCTTTGGAGACGGTCAAAATTCAGGGTGGGTCTGTAAAATCGACAGTGGCTTTTTTCTCTTCTATAAACTAAAAACATTTTTCTATGGCATATTAAAGATTCACCTCGAATAGTTGGGCTGCAGATTCGTAACAGTACGGAGTACCGTATTCAAGAAACTGACGAACTCTGAATGTAAAGTATAGCACTCAAAGTATAAAAAAAATAACAAGAAATTGAAATGTCAATGAATGAGAAGACCCGTCCGTACCCGCTCACGCGTTCATAGAAGTCGTAGTTTACCCAAATCGGGACTCCGAAAACCACGTACGGCGCCATCCTAGAGAAATTAGAATTAACTTTTTTTTTATTTTTAATAAAAGAATTCATTATTAACAACTTTAAAAAAACAAAAACTACTAACCGATGTTCAAAACGCCGAGTCTCCGAGAGTCCCGGGAACCATTCTGGTACCTTAAACAAAAAGAACTGTTAAAAAAAGAATTATTTGCAAAACGATTTAGCTAACCTTGATCTTTCCATCCGAAATGAGCCCGAGAGTGAGTGTGAAGTAGGCGTTGAAGATGCGTTCTTCTCCGAACATGTACAGTGATCGGCAAGCATTCATTCTGGAAATTTATAAATAAAGAATTCATATTGACAATGCTTCACTATTCGTCTCAAATATAAATATAGATAACAAATACCTCTTCTTGAGCTTCTCCTCCAACTTCACGGCCCGCGCTGGCATTGTCTTCTCGGTCTTCTTCACCACGGATTGCATAGCTGAAAAAGGGAGAATTTAAGTCTATAAACAAGTCTATAAAATCTAAAATAAATGGCGGCATTTGTAAGCACTCTGACCTAGCCGATGCTCCGTCAGAATCATGCCCGAACTCTTCTCTACCGTATTCATCATCCACTTGCACAACACGTCTCGCATGTACCTGAATCAGTACAACATTTATAAACCTCAGAATTTAAACTTAACTTTTTTAGCTTAAAAAATCTATAAATTGATTTGCTTACTAGCATGAAAAAGATTGTAAAGCTATTCGAGAGAAAAATCCGAACCAGTAAACATAGGTAAACTCGTAAGGGACAAAGAGGTTGAGTCGAAATCCGATTTCGAAGTGCCACTGTACCAAGCGAAGCGAGAACTGCAGCACCCAGGTAGACACGGACGGTCCGGGAGGTGGACCTGATGGAATAATGAGGGAATGGGACAGAAGTAAGAGAGGGACAGACAGGGTGAGAGAGCGGGAGGCATACAGTTGAACAACAGACTTAACGATGCATCTCAAACAAACCTTTGTATGCTCCGTCGTGGGCATTTGCAAACGATGTTGTGCAGTGGGTTACCTAGAATATAGAGGGATATTCTATGACCTGCTGAATGATCCATTGGTTCGATCACGATTCAGACAGATCTCACCTCAGAATCGAGTCGCTCGGATTCCGTTTGAAGCGTTGACAAATCTTCAAAGATCTGCGTGAGCTTCTCCCACTGGCGAGCAAGGTTGTTGCCTAAAAGGATAACATTATAATCCATTTAGAAGAGAATACCAAAAATGGAAAAAGAGACTTCAAAAAAACTGACCAAGTACTTGTATTGTCTGCAGGATGACTTTGACGGTGTCATTCTGGAATTCAGCCCAGAGTCCAACGCACGTGCTGGAGCGAGCGGAGGGGCTACTACAATTAATGTTACTCGAAATTTCAACAATTCCAACGGCCACTAACTCTTTGAAGAGGAAGGGGGGAGCGACGGAAGAACGAATGGTCTCAGTTAGAATCTCGCCCAAGGGAACTTCGCCCAAGACACGCTCGTCATTTGGAAGGAGGACCAGCTGAATTCATCGTATCAGATGAAGAGTACCAGCCAGGAATAAACAGAGACAAGATTATCTGACAAAAAGCATGAAGAAAGAATGAATGCAGGGCGATTTTCATTATTACACATGGGAAATTAGTAAATTGTTTGCCAAGTAAACCGTCTCTGGCTCCCTTCTCCTTATAATCAATTAGTAGAATGAACCAGTGAAAGTGCAAACCTGCAACACCGAACGAGAAAGAACGCAGCTCTCGATTTCACAGAAGGAGCGAAGATAATTCTAGGAAGCTCAAAATTATTTAGATCCATGTTTATACCCACTTCCTTTAAAGGGATGCTGTAATAAAAACAGTAATGAAACAAAAAGATATAATAAACGGGACCGTGTCAAAACAGCAACGACATTTGCGCTAAAAGTGTCGTAACTTTCTTTATTGTTATCGCAGACCGATAAAATTAGCACCAATCAATTTCTCTTTACAAGTTCTATCCAACGATAGCACTTTTGTGACTGAAGCTTAAAAATTTCAAATTTTCAACTTTTTTTCCTGCTGTCTAAGAACTGCGAAACCTATATGGTTCAATTCATCTCAATGAGAGCAATCACGCGGAATATTGGTTGAACCGGTACGATCACCCTGAACTAAGTTATGAGATCTTTGCGCAAACGTCGTTGCTGTTTTGACACGGTCCCTAATAAACAACTACAAAGTTTTCACTGACCAACATGAGATGGACGTCAGTGACAATCGCAGGCACACGAACAGCGATCTCCAGAAGACGGCAAGTCAGCCTGTCCAAGTAAGAGAGCGCCAGACGGCGAGAGTGCATCTCCGTTCTGAATGGGTAGCACTTAAGGGATATTATTCAATACTCTTAATAAAAGATTAATTTTAAGAGGGAGCTCAATAATCAGCTGACTTTCTCGGGAAGGTGGCCGGCATGAAGCGACGATTGAGATCAGGGACGAAGCCACGCAGCCAGTTATAGTTGCCTGCTCAGAGAGAATGAGAACAGAGAGTTAAAGCAAGACATACTGATGCAGGGGTCTGAGGGACAGTGGAATTGAACGGGACCTCCCTCCATTTACTAAAATCGCATGATCCTGATGTGGTAAAAACGCTCCCACAATGAAAATTAGAGACTATCCTAAACAACAAATCAGAAAATGAAAAATAAACCATCTTGGCCGCTAGGCGCCATGGTTCCCATCTCAGAAGTTTCTGCGAAGCGACGAGCACATTCACGAGCCATTGACAGCGTCTCCACCGCCGCCTTTAGCTTCGGTCTGGAAATAAAGCATTTCTCTTGCTTTTGTTCTCCTTTTGGTCTCCTTCTCAGTTCTCTCTCGCTCTGCTCTCCACCTACTTGAATGCAGCAGCCTTCTCCATGCCAGCCTGGGCAGCCGCAACCGCAGCAGGGCTTCCGCCGGGAGTGATGCTGTCATCCACCCGTGGCAGCACGACATGGCAGAGTGCGCTGAGCAGGAGACGAAGCCAGCTCAGCCGCGACGCAACAGCTCGCAACCGCAACGCGTGCAGAGGCGGCGCGGACGCGTTCGCCTCACGCTCGATCTTCTCGGCCTTCTTTAACTTACTCATTTTAGGTTCCGGATTATTGCAGACGAGAATCAATTGAGAACGATAAAAAGTGACCGAACTAATGACAGAATAACACCTTTCATTCGTAAGGATATGTTAGCAGCAAAATGGCAAACGGACATCAGCGGTGGCAAGAACTCGCTTCTCGGCCACGCTGAGCAGTGCAGAGACATCCTCTCGCTTGAAGGAGGACGTGATGATGAAGGGCTGGTGCGGATTGAAGTCTTCCTGCAACATGCAACAGCTTACTCATCACACAATCACACTATTATCAAGAACTGACAAGATGCTACCAGAATTTTGGCGCTAAAAAACATTGCAAGTACTTAGAAATTGAATAGAACAAGCGGTTTGTGTGCAATCAAATAAGAACTTTTCTTCTTTATAAACCAAGCTTCTTGGTACCTCCTCGAAGACGCTGGCGGTCTGCACAGTGTGTCTGACGAGAAGAACGAGATGGGCAAAGGCGTGCGCCAGCGCAGTCATCACCTACAACACGGAACCTTTTATTTTTCTTCGCTTTCTCATTTCTCCCTCTCAGACCACACTGTAAATAACGTAACTAACTTCAAAAGACATGGAAGGGCCATGCACCATTGCGGCCGCTGCTGCACTAAGCGTGTCTGGGTCCGTGATTAGCAAATTCGTCAGAACCTTCAAATATTGTTTCTGATTAAAAAGAATAAAGATACTCATTGACATAACAAATCTTAAGGATATTTCATGCAGATGGCTTCGCTTAAAGCCATACTAAAAATCTAGTTTCTTTACAGTAGCTCTAGAAAACTATTTGAGAACAAATTGCAAAGTTCTATAGAAACCGTTTGCGTGAGCATTCCGCCCTCGAGCCAAGTCACCAGACAGGCAAGCGTTGCATCAACCATCGCTAGCAGGTCGGACGCGTCCATCTCCAGCCAACCCTAAGAATATTACGTACTTCTTTTTCCCTTTTTTCTCTGAAGTAGTGTGTTCATGCACCGTCTTGAAACCCTCACAGTGGCAGGGTAAGCCTTCTTTTGTCTTGGCCGTACGAAAAGAATCCTGCGGCATTTTCCAACCCTGCTCTAATGTATTGTCGTTGTAATTGCCAAAAGACACCAAATGAAGGATAGACAAAACAATCGCACATCAGCAACAGCATCCTCGATGGTGGGAGGCGCCTCCACGATCACCATTCCACTGTCCATCTTCGGATCCATCAACTCAATCGCCGACATTGCTTCCATCAGATGAAAGGACTCCAAACGGGCCAGCTCACCCATTACAAGCTCTGGAAACAAGGAATTAGATGGACAGAGAGACAATGTCAGTTAACATTGCGAGGTAATCTCATAAATAAGGTGAATATTCAAAGATTAAAAAAGTTTATCTCCATTAAAAAAGTGGAAACTGACTGCTGCACGCATCCAGGAACCGCTGGGTGATTTCCTCTTCTTCCACGACGATAACCATCTCAGGAGGAGGGGAGGGCGAGCAGCGGACTTCCACGTCGTTGCTTTTCACATCTTTAAAGAAATAACAGTAACTACTGAAATTAATGTGGGTTGTGCCCCAAAAAAAAGTGAATCATCTGGCAAATACGCATAATAATGATAGCCCAATACAAATACTTATTCGTATTTTACAGCAAAGAAGACATTAATCACCATTTAAGTGTTCTGCATCGTTGTCTAGCCGCTCTCTCGAGTTCGCACCACTCTTCGTTGATTCAGTAACTCCATCTCGGATGTCCACATCGGCAAGCCATCGTTCCAGCCTTAAATTAACACCCTGTTAGTGTTTTTCTATGTCCTATTGTTAGATTGAGCCAATGACATTTCACAATTTCATCTGACATGGATACAAAAAGAACTGGGTTTTTTTTTCGGTGAACAATTCCAGGAAGTAGAATAAATATTTGAATTATAGCACTCATCCGCAAGGAAGTTAGCTTCCGTAACACCAATGAAAAGAAGGATAAATAAATTGATTTAGTATTTGGCTTGCCAGGGGTGAAATGATAGCAAAAGCTGACTCTTTCTCGTGCTTGGCCTCGTCTCTTTCCTCCTGCGTGTTTCCTGTCGAGTTCTTCGCTCCCTCTCCGCCTTTTCTCCTCCGTCGCTTCTGCTTCTTGTCCATTATCAAAGTAAGCTTACTGAAAGATGAAACAGCCGTTCAAACGTAAAAGTAAATATATAAAAAAAGAAATAATTAAAATATGAACCCCACAAGAGTTCAACAGATGCGGGAGCAACTGTATTTAACTGAAAATTACACATGACATGAAATAGATGTTTATTTATTTATAAATGCACTTTTTGAAATGTCCAGGTTCACAAAATCAATGAATCAAGGGAACGACTGCACTCAAGGACTGACAAAGTATCAACATACATCAAGAAATGCGAGAACGCTTGGAAAAGATTTCTCTTCATTTACTATTATCCTGGTCTGGAATAAAAAAAAAATGTTATCGAAAAGGGTACCACCAAACGAACCCGTAAAACGAGCAAGAGAATAGAAGAGGTAAGCCAAATGAGTCCCCTTCTTATCGATTGATTCGAGGGGATGATTGGATTGTCTAAACACTTTCACTAGAAAAATCCGAGATAGCCATCACAATTGAGAGAGAGAGAGAGATAGAGAGAGAAAGAGAGAAGGAAGAAATGACTACTGCTTCAGCGACTTCTACTTTGATCCTGAAGAAATGGCACCATTCCGCGAGTGCTCTCTTGAGATAGCGCATGGAATAGCAAGAATATTGTGAGAAATCCGAAAGAGAACACAAGCATTACCATAGATCCTCAGATATCAAATTATATCTCTTTAAATATAAACTCTTAATGCCAAATATTTTCGGTAAGTAGCAAAGAAATTCTAAGAAGGCTGCATGCTATTAGTTAGGGCGCAATTATTCAATAAAAAGCGTAAAAAAACTAGGGTTATTATTAGTTGTACAAGGCCTGAGATGTATCACAGAACGCGAAAATGTGAAGACGGGAATAAGCCATATTGTTAAGAGTTTCAGCAATTCGAGCGAATCGAGGCAGATCCAATTATTGTAATTACAAATATTTGCTGCAAACTTGAGGAATATAGAGCATTTCTTTTCTGGGATGAGTGTTGGTCAAAGCGTGCACACCAGGGATGTATCGGAATAAAAATTTTCATAACGGAATTCGAAATTCGGAAGGCCTCCTTTCATAACGGAATTCGGAAATCGGAATTCGGAAGAGAAAAAAGGTCGGAATTCGGAATTCGGAACTTCAAGTTTCAATAAGAAAAATGGGACCTTTTCTCTCTAACTTTTGGTCTATCTATCGCGCTTGGGGCATAAAACAACGGTGAGATTAGATGGAGGATGTGCTCTGCCGTGCCATTGAAATCTTGGATGAAATCTGAAGAAAACATTGTCACATATTTTCATTTACTTTTGTTCTCTCGGTTTTGGAAAACTTCTACCAGTTTTAGCTTAAGGTGCAAAAGTATATAAAATTAATTCAGTATAAAGCCAAACCCTTGTTTTTCCACTGCTCTGGGGGGATTAAAGGAGATATTTTCTTAACACAACTCATTTCCTCGCTCTGATCAGGCGAGAGGCTCCTATCTCTTCCCACCCTATCGATACGGGAAAGTGAACTAACAATTAACAATTAGTTCACTTTCCCGTATCGATAGGGTGGGAAGAGATAGGAGCCTCTCGCCTGATCAGAGCGAGGAAATGAGTTGTGTTAAGAAAATATCTCCTTTAATCCCCCCAGAGCAGTGGAAAAACAAGGGTTTGGCTTTATACTGAATTAATTTTATATACTTTTGTAAGTTCTCTATTTCACCAGACCTTGACGTCTCCTGCGTCGCTATCAAAGTATCTGTTGCCCTCATTGTCCACATCGTCAGGAAGGCCCACTGCTCAAGTCGATGGACGAGGAGAACAACAGTAGCCTGGTAAAGCTGGCGGAGTGCCCCGACTGATTAACCGACACCCTACTTTACATCTCCTCTCCCAGCCACTCCCCTCACTCCTAGGATAGTTTATCTATCTCCTACGCGTCGCGTCCGCAGTCCGCACGCTGAACAGAGACGGAGAATCGGGAGAAGGAAACACGTGCAGTAAGCGTCGGCTCGGTGGAGAAAGGCAGCGATAGGGAAACCGCCGAACATGATAAGTCCATGCTCATCTCCAGCCTTGCTGCACCGTTATGAACGGCGTCCGTTCTCATCTCTCCCGACGGCATCTCTCTGGGTAACGTCAGCTGCCATCGGCACCCTCCACTCCACTTGCCCTGCCGCACCACCATTCTTCTTTCGGCTGGCAGTTGTCCAGCCCCTGAGGGGTCTGTATCTCGGGCCCCCAGGGGTTCCAGAGACCTAATCCTTTTTATCGAGTTTCGTACCGTGCCTTAGCCCAAACCACTAACCAATCTACTTTAGACGCGATAACTTTATCATTTCAGTTTATGTCAGCACTTTGTATGTATGTTGTGAAGTTTGGAAATTTATTTCAGTTTTACCAAAATGCGTTTCCAAAAGGTCTCTCCCCTTATGAAAAATATTCCATTGTAATTTCGCCCAACTCAACATCTCAACACATGTTCATTAACATTTGATCAAACTGGCGTCAGTTTTCTAAGGACTGGCTTCAGTTTTCTTCTTAGATTAATACATAAAATATGCCCGACTGAGCTACAAAATTCCGAAAAAATTCCGCAGACATGGCCTTCATAACGGAATTCGGAATCCGGAAGGCTTCCTTCCATAACGGAATTCGGAAATCGGAATTCGGAAGTGAAAAAAGGACGGAATTCGGAATTCCGATACACCCCTGGTGCACACAACGGAGAGGCAGATGACTGGAAGTTCGGAAGGTGGATAAATGATCAGTGAGATAGGAGTACAGAGAGTATGCATCAATTACTGAGTCGAGGAACTTTCCTGGATATAGTTCTGGAATATCATGTGGCAGCGGCTTCAATGAGATCCTGTCTCGCGCGCGTATTTAAATCTCGCGTTTCCTGCGGGTCAAGAATGGAGTACAGTAATCAAGGGTGCTAGGATACGGTATGCATCTACACAATTTCTCTTTCGCTATAAGAGGAAGCAAAGAAGCATCGGTTGATCTACGCATCGGCTAGCCGGGATCTGGAGGAGTACGCTGGATGGTGGGCGTGGCAGCTCCGAAGTGCGGAGCACAGAAGGAAGAGGCTCCACCCACTCCATTCACTATTGAGCACTGACGGTAGCGCGTGGCGAACGTCTTCGTACAGCAGACTGAGCAGGCGTAGCTGAGGAAGGGGGCGGAGTTGGCCCGTGCCCGTTTGCTAGCTACAATCAAGTTATAAATAGTACCATGTCATTTCGGAAAGCGAGGGCATCAAAAGAAATCTTGCTTAAGAGGTAGGAATCCAACACGAAGCCTATCGCAATTCATTATCTTCCGAATCCTCCTACCTTGATCCCTTCACTGGGAGTAGTTGGTGGAGTCTTCGCTTCCGTGGAGGCCGAATTTCGTTTCCGCCGCGAAGGAGGCCTCTTTGGCGCGGCGCCAGCAGCCGCAGTCTTGGCCGTCGCACCCACAAGCGGCACCAGTGGAATCCGCTTTCCACTCGCCCCTCCGCCCTTCACTCGCTTTGGTGGAGGAGACTCACCAGCTAGTCCTAGAGTATGGTCGTATGGTCTTCATAAAGGACATTATTTACAACAACAAAAATCGATAAATTAAAGACATTACAAGACCATGATGGACTATTCAGAAGATGCTACTCTTCAAGTACTAATTTGGTGTTTAAAAGGAATAAAAAGAAGCCAGGGATTGCCTTTTCCAGCAATTGCAGTCGTTGAAGTTGTGTCGAGCAAAGAGTTCATCGAAGCGCGCGAAGTGCTCGGTGTTTGGTCATCTAAGAGTTCCATAATCATTTCATCACGTCAAATTATAGTTGCTGCTTTCGGTACTGATACCTTTTAAAAGCACTCGATAAAAAGGAGAGCAAGTATAGCAACTAATCTTACCCTCCGCAGTCGCCTCCACTCGTTTCTCTTCCTCGTCATCCTCCCTCCTCTTGGCCTTCCTTGTCCCTCCTCCTCCAACTGCCTTTCTCTTCTTTCCATTCAATGTGGCCATCTCAACGGCAGGGGATCGTCTCTTCTTCACGTCTTCTTCATCTCTTCCTTTCTTCTCTTTCTCCTTGCTCTCCTCGTTTTCTTCTTCTTCCACCTTCAACTCCACTTCTCCGTCTTCAAGAGTCACGGAAGCGACTGCATCTTCCACAGCTCCTGTGATCTTTAATAAAGACACCTTTAATTTAGCCATAAAGTGTGTTAGCAGCATTACGAAGAATCATTAAATAAAAAAAGAGATGGAACTTGCGGAGGATATAAAAATGCCATGTACCACAAAACGAATTAGAAGTACTAATTACAGTAACTGTAATGAACCAACTTGATCATGCGTGTTCCAGATGCGAACGTCCGCAGCGCCTTGCCGAGTGTTTTCCCCCTTCTCTTCCACTTCTTCATACTCATCTTCCGATGCTGACCAGTCAGAAGATGATCCTCTGCTGTCACTGCTGCTTGTCGAGTCCTCGCGATTCTTAACATAGTCACAGAATTAGACAACTTTAATATCGATTTTAATACAATTAAATGCTTTAAAAATCAATACTTATTGATTAGCACGTACCACTTGGCAGCAGAGAAGATCCTCCATGATCTGTTCCTCGGTGGCTCCCAAGTATACTCGGATGATGCGAGTTGGGCCGGGGTATTCAGCGTCTTCTTCCTCATCGGCTCTCTCGCCTCTCGAGCAAATAGCGGGAGAACCAGCGACCTGAACACTTCTAATTATCAGCCGCTATTTATATTCTGTAAATATCTTCGCTTTAAAAAAAACTAATATTTTATTAAACAGTAACAAGAGAAAATTGCGGTAAGAAGCGGTACAAACCGAACCAAAACAAACTGCTTCATAACTGGAAAGACATAATTAGAAATAAATCTAAGGGAAGCAAACGCCCACCTCAGCAGAGTCTTCATACATCCATTCAGGGTACTCGTCTGGCCCGAGATTGCTTGGCCCGACTCCATTCAGTGCTTGCAATGGCGGAGGTAGATCCTCTGCTGGAACAACACTCATATAATTACTCGTCAGTTAGGAAACCTTCCAAATCTTCTACGTGGAGTTAAGCCAGTATATTCTGCGCCACCCCTACTACTCGTCTAAATGCACCTGCACAAAAGCGTCCCCTGTAGCTCTATCTGCAGAAGGAAAACAATGTAGTTTCATCACATTTACATGACATGATATGATATCGCGAATAAAGGAAGCTTTGCTAGACTGAATGATGGCTACTACCTTCTGGTGCTGTCTCGACCCTTCCGTAAGCATATCTCAGCCTGTTCAGCTCCTTGATGGCGTCCGTATCTTTCAGCCACTCCTCTTCGCCTTCTTCCTCGTTCAACGCACTCCACCGCAACTTCCGTCGCCGCCGACGGAGTTCTGATTGCGAGGGACGCCTTTATATTTCGCTTTGTTACACTTTCAAGAAAGGACTTATAAACAAACGCTTTAATTGAAAATAGAGAGGCAACTTTAAACAATAACCATCCAAAAATGAGCACCTCGTATTCTCAGAATGATCTGGTCTCTCCTCTCATGAAGTCGCTCGAGCATCTGTTGTTGTCGAGTTCGCTCGTGGTCGAGAAGTGAACGTTCGGAAAAGTCAATCTCGCCCGCGACCTAGACGAGAAAGATTCAAGTAAATTGCATTTCTACAATATAAATATCCTAATGTTAAAGTCATAGTGTATTGCGAATAGATCAGAATAAAGCAATTCAATGTAAGTGCAGAACAAATGATCATTCAAGGTGTATTTAACAACAACAAAATTGAATTAACCTTCCGTGCAAGGGCATCAACCGCCAGGAATGAGTGCGTTTCGTTTACCTAAGAAATTTGGCATTCAAAGCGCTACTTACAACCAGGAATAGAAGATCAAACAAAAGCCGCTTTCAAACTAAAAAATAAAAATTTAACAATAAAAATACGCGTAATTTGTAACAAATAAAGTAAAAAATGAAAAGGGAACCTCGACTTTGGCGTCATATTCTTGGTCGAGAGCAGCGCTCTTCTCCACGTACTCTCTGTCGCCCCCTTCTATCACATCCGCCCGTTGTCTTTCCAACTACAATCATTAAATTACACTCTAAGCAAGCGATAAGGTTAAGGTACCCTACAACATTCTTCACTTTCCTATACAAGAGGCACTAAATGTCAAACAGCGTCTGCTTGATCGCGAAGGATCGATAGAATGCAAGGAAACGTACGAACTATTTTTGTAATCAAAATACTTTCCTCCAAGATATATGCAAAATACTAAACTTGGAAAAAAATAACAAAGCTAAATAGGAAGAAACTATAAAGATAAAAGTAGATTTTCGAAGACGAACTTTAAAAATATCATGGCAATTAATTAACCTCGAAATAGAGCGCGTTTGCAGAGAAAATCACGAAAAGTTCCATTTTCAAGGGCGATAACAATATAACCAAGGTACATGTCAGAAAAGAAGAATAGCTGACCGCTCTCAGCTTGGAAGCTTTGGCGGTGGCCTTAATCCGTGCTATTTGCACTTCGCAAAGGATGAGACGACGAAGGATGGCATCTCGTCTTCGCTCGTACTCTGCCGCTTCTATTTCTGTCTCCGAGTCGCTTTCGTCCACTGAAATCACCCAATTCAGCTAATTTTACACATTTAACAACATTAGATCGACTTACATGCGACAAATTCGCTTATTATAAAGCCTTGTCAAAATGCACGTGCGCAGCTTTAAGCTAAAGTTTCTGGCTAAAATGATATCTGACCATCCTCCTCATCGCCTTCGTCGGCGCGAGAAGTCGTCGGAGTCACGAAGTGATTCGGAATTGGCGGCGGAAAAGAAGTGAAGGCGCCGGCGCCAGCCGAGACTTCGGCTGAGGGACCGGGCTCGCTTACGACCCCGGCCCGCGCCGCCATCGAAGAGACAGCACGGGAAGAAAGAAAGAACTCGACTGCCGACACCAATCTGCCAATTCTCAGCAACTAAAACACATCGAAAGTACACAAGAAATAGCCAAAAACCAGATAAACAACAACAAAGCGCCGCGGGAAATTTTGAAACTACGAAAATAAGTTAAAGTGTTCCGCAAAGCAAGTTAATTGCGCGTCATTCTGGTATGAGATTGCAAAATCCTCCGAAATAGTAAGCGTCACTACAGACGGAACGTACTATTACACTGATCAGAGATGAAAACGAGTTCATGGAAGAAACGCTTCACGCAAGGCGTCATTGATATTTCCGCTTTGAGGCACCACTCACGGGGTGCATGCAGTGAAAACTTCAGACAATACTTCGAATTCGTCTCTAATTCTTCACTGTTTCAAGAAAACGTGTCCAAAATCAGATACTATTTTAGTGAATGTATTCGAATTGACTTTTATCAGTAAAGTTATCTCTGTTTTCATATCCCTCTCCACACACCAACCTATCTCTCTCTCTCTCTCACTCTCTTCCTCTCTCTCTGTCTTCCTCTCTCTCTCTCTCTCTCTCTCTCTCTCTCTCTTTCTCTCTCTTTCTCTCTCAGGTCTGACTGAATTATTCTTTATCTTATACTCTCTTGCTCTAGTGCTCTCGCTCTCTAACATTGTCAGCGTCTTCCCACATTTCTTTCTCTTCTCTATCATTCGACCTTTTCTCCTAACTCTTATTCCAACACATTGCCCTCTTTTTTTTTACAGCATCACACCATGTGTCCGTTGATATCCGTTGCAAAGGAGAAATTTAAGAGAAAAGTTGGTGATATCTGAAAAGAAATAAAGAGGGATAGAAAGAGGGGACAGCGAGAGAACCGAAAAAAAACCCTTAATGTTTTGCAAAATTTTCCAACCACCATTCTCTCTCTCCCTCATTCTCTCTCTCTCTCTCTCTCTCTCTCTCTCTCTCTCTCTCGCTGTCCCTCTTTCTCTCACTCTCTCTCTTTCTCTCTCTCTCTCTCTCCTTGTTTGATAGAGCTTTCAAGAACGTTTATTTCGATTTCTTGTACAGATTCAAATACAAAACAGCTTATGCTGATTTTGCGAGTAATATAAATATGTTGAGATTCTTGAGTTAATAAAAAAATCTGCTCGATTTTGAAGATGGAATACAATAATAACAATATATTAATGAAGGTATGTATATAAGACAGTGTGAATTAAAAAGTTTGGTTTTTCTCTGCATTTTTCGATTAAGCTGTTATTTTTGCCAAATTTGGCAGGTAAAACACACAAGCAAATGTGGTAGAATTTTATTCATTGATTCAAACTTGTCATGACAAATAAGACGGTTAATAAAATGACGGGCACAATGTACAAGCGAAGAAAATGGCTGAGCCACAGAAATGTGCCCTAATTATTGACAACCCGGCTTCGGCATATTTAACAGGACAACAATTTGGCGTGGCAAAAATAGAGGTCTTTAAAAGTGGATTCATATCATGCCAAATTTGATGGCCTCCAAATTTTCCATGGCGCAATTTGCATATGTTCAAAATTTCAACGGTTTTGGCAAGTTCTTCACTTATAAAAAATGTCACAGCCAAAATAAACAGCTATTGGCAAAAAGATTTGACATTTTTAACAGCTGTTAAACGTGCCACGAGGAAGCGGCTGTCGGCCGAGCAACTTGGCAATTTTAACAGCCGTCAAAAATGGCAACTTGGCAAATTCAGCGGGCATCAAAAATGGCAAGCCAAATTTTTGACCCTTCAAAAGTGGCAAGCCAATTTTAAAGACTATAAATAATGGCTGGCCGTTCTGACGGCCGCTAAAAAGGCAAACCCCTTTTTTGACCGCAAAAAGGCTTATCGCCCCTATTAAATTCGCGTTCATCCTCAGATCACTAAAGTTACACATACACGCATATATAACAAGAAGGAAGCAATAAGAATACCACATTCAATCAGTCATGAAACAAGAGTGGTTCTACAATAAGAGTTCCGCATAAATAAATACCGTATAACATAAACTATAACATTCTTGAAGAGTTGATAAATATTAGCAAATCAGACATATTAGGCACTCGAGTTGCCGTCGTCACTGGAAGAAGCAATTCTTGTAGCTGCGAGATGCATGTCCTCGTGTGACTTGCCCATGGAGAATCCGTGACCACCCAAGATTCACTAAGGTGGAAGGCCGCCTCCAGAACCATCATCGACGTCGCCACCAAAAAAGCCACGACGAGGACCGGCTGCTCCGCCATCACCTCCTGAATTAGATTCTCATTTATTTACATATCAATCATTTTTGGCACAACTGAAAGAAAGAAAACTGTTGGCCAACAAGTGCACATTAATGAAAGATGTCCCATCCATCCCCATAGAATAACAAATCTTTTTAACATATAAAATAGAAATTATAATTGACAACAGGAAAAAAATAATAAAACAAAACCTGTCCAAACTGGACGCGGTCGTCCATCTCCGGCGGCACTCGCACTGCACATCCTTGCCTTGCACGGACCAGCTTGATATCTAATCTGAAACAAGAATACTATTTAATGTTAAGAAAACCGCATTAAAAGGTGTGTCTGCGATTTCTTATCATGACGTTATTTTCCCAAGTTACGGTAAGCATACGGTATGTGGCATAATAGTTCCACAAAATGTGTACATCATATCATTACTGCTTTGTTTGAAATAAAATTCAACTAGAAACACTAGCAGTAAAATTGTGTTCCCCATTCAAAATAACAAAACGGAAATGATTAACACTTATTTTAGAGTAAAAGGACCCTATACCGTATACATACCGTAACTCGGGAAATTTATAAAACGTCACGATAAGAATTGAATATAGTATTCGTCTTCTCTGTAACGATAAGCCCCCCGGACGGTTGAATTTCAGCAGAAAAAATTTAAAGCGGCATAAAAAATATTTACGCCGTCAAAAAATTAGGGGAGAGTTTTGGGTGTAAAATGTTTTTTTTGTTGAAAAAGTGTTTGAATGCAGCTTAAAGAGCTTGCGATTCTCTATTGAATGATATGTCTACCATCGCATAACATTAAAAATTAACAACGCAATGCTCTATTTCATTTTGTAAAAACATTTGAAAAATACTGGTTGAGAGTTCAAGAATGAGAGTTTTATGGACCGCTTGAGCCAGCATGCAGTCGGGGTGTTACTCTTCTGCTGCGCCTCTTCCTATTCTTCCTTCTGCAGCTGCTTCCACGTGCCAGCCATGATCTTGAACGAGAGATCGCCAGGCACAAACTGAAAGTCATGTGTTTATGAAGAGAAATGAAGGATGCAAACTGAAAAAAAAATGAGAGCGATATGATTTTGAAGAAAAACAATTTGCACTTCTTGCTTACGGTCAAAAATTAGTAACCCGAAAATGGAAAAAAAAACAGATTCAAAACCTTTAAAAATTGGCTTCAAGGGCTAAATTTTTACTCCATAGTAAGATAGAGAATTAAGAAGAGCATGGTATTCTAGCCAATTCGGGTGTGGCATGCTCAAAAAAAAAACAATTGAATTTAAAAGAGAATTCTAAGCCATAATAACTTGCATAAAAACGAAAAGTACTTCAAATCTAGGCCGTTTTGCAAGTCACCTAAGAAAAAACAAATGAAAACTTATCCAACTTGCTAAAAAGAATACTTTAACGAGGAAATGATTAAATCACAAATCATAAAAGTGAAACAGTAAAGTCAGTTCGTAATAAAATAAAGCAAAATGAATAGAAAACAAAACAAATATCAAAGAGAATGCGAACACCTCAAAGTGGTGGGTCGAGGTGGTCCTCCCGAAGTGTCGAGGCGCCGATGTCGGGAGGGGAGGACAAGAGGCGCCAAGTGTTTAGCTTCTCCTAAAGTGTAAAGTTAGCACATAAATAACAAGCCAAGAAAAAAAGAAAATAAAAGCAACAACATCAACACATAATCTCGCTTTGTTCTGAATAAGTTTCATAGCTGCGACGCGACCGCAACGCGTGTGGCATTTAAGGTAGTTATCATTTTGCACATGCATATTTCACTGTTCACGTAATGACATAGTTCTTAATTGCACTGGAATAAGACGATTTTTGATTATTTGTACGTAATTTTACATTATTCCACGGTGCACGTGCCTAAAAATTACGTGAACCGCGCAAATAATCACTAATGGTCGCCGGGTAATTAATCACTATGTCATTAGGTGCGCCGTACTGCATCGTGCACCGTACAAAAAATTAATTGTCGAATTTCGAAATTCCTCGGTAAAGCTGTGGCTTTTGTTTTCATGGATAGCTGTTAGGTTTTCTGCAAGTATTCTTTCCATTTATTTAATGTTTGACGACGGATATTTGCTTCTATGTTTTCCTTTCGATTGTAGTTCGGCCATCCTCACAACGGCATCGAAATGAAGCACCAGGGCAGCGACGACTACTGGCGCTAGGGTCGATGCCGTCTCCAACGGTATGAAATTACTTTTTAGGTTTATTTTTATTTGTTTAACTGTGTGATATTCGAAGTGTTTTGTTTTATATGAAAATGGCGTAGGCATTTTGTTCTTATTTAAGTTTGTTTTTCATTAGAATGAAATCCATTAGCTCTTAACTATATATTCGAGAATGAATTCATTTTGGGAATAGCTTTCAGATTATTTTTCCATTTGCTGATGCTTTTTTTTCCTTTTTTAGTCGTGTATGCATATTGTATAGTGGGAAATCGAATGAAATTCTTTTCTTTTATCCTTTTTCTAAAGATATTTGATTCTAGTTAAACTTTTTTTGTAGTGGCGACTAAACGGAAGCCACCGGAGGACTCGCCCGCCCGCGCCTAGGGTCGCGACTACCCCTCCAATGGTTAGACATCATGTTTTGGCTTTATTTTTATTTGTCTAATATTACAGGTGTTTAGTTTTGTTTTAAAACGGGGTAGGTATTTTGATCTTTTTTTAACTTGGTTTCACATAGGACTAAAATCCAGCAGTTGTTTTAGAAGTTGTTGAATTTCTTCTCGCTTTCGGCTTCAAAATTATTTACTTTAATTATTTCAAAGGTTTTTAATTCTGTATTCCAGCACGAACGGAAAGCGGCGCCAAGGCCGACCGGCCGTTCAGTGAAGTCGGAGAGGCCTTCGGCCACACCGGCCACTCAAGATAAACGAGGTACTTTATTATTAAAGGTTATATTGAAAATGCATTTTATATATTAAGTGGGATGTGGGGGGGGGCTCAGAATGTTTTTAACGTTTACTTTACCTATGATACTGTAGGTGTGCATGGTTTAAGTTGTCGGTTTTTATAAAATAAAATAATTGTTTTAAAGATATAGTACGGTAGTATAGTCAAGACTGCTTGCATGAGAGTGGATTACTGTAAGAAGGGAATTTAGCGTTGTTTCAGGTTAAATTACAAGTGAAAATTTCAGGGAATAAAGTATTTGTAGTCTAACCTTGGCCTAATTGGGATGTATGCATAATATTCTTTTAGATGCTAAATTTTTTAACAGTTTTCGAATGAGAGTGGGGGTACTGTAATGTGCATTTGAAAGATTGGCTGACTGTGTTCTACGGGAAATATTTTGTATGTCTTTAATTATTAAATTTTAACGTATAGCGGAGAGAAAGGGGTTCGGCGAGAGATAGAGAGAGAAGCAGAGAGAGAGGGAGAAGCTTAGTGAAATAGATGCAGAGTGAGATTTAGGAATGCTTGCACTCAACTTTTCTTCAATAGTTCTCTATTAATAAGTTAATTTCAATTTATCTCTTTCTCTCGCCTTTCATCCTCTCACTTTATGGAATGTAGGTGAATTAGGGTTATACGGGGGAGGATTAGGGTTCTAACGTAAAAGAAGAAGAACGGGCACAAAATGTGAATGAAGAATAATGAAAGAGAATTTCAGGTCACTGCGCTCCGAAGTCGACTGGCCGCGTTGTGCTGCTGAGCGGAGATGACAACGCCATTGCCGACGCTTTCAAGACCATACGTGAGCTGATATGCGACATTTCCAGCAACGTTGGAAGATGGGGAGGAGGAAGAAGACCAACGGAGACCGATTCAATGAGGCTTGGAATCAGTTGATAAGAGGATGGATTCACTTTCAATTCATGTTTGTCCGTTATATAATTGATAAGTCCACTTACTGCTTGAGCTGATTTTTGAATAGTTAACATTATAATTTCACTAATTTTCTGCTGTTCCATACTCCATATTTCTAGCACTTTGTTTTAATTGGTCCGATGTTGAAATTACGACCTTTGGCTAAATTTGACGGTCGTTGAAAATGATGAGCCAGTTTTGACAACCGTAAAAAATGCCTTGCCAATTTTGATAGCCATCAAATATGCCGGACTTTTTTGACGCCTGTTTAAACTGCCATGCCATTTTCAGAATTGGCAAGCTGATATGGCAAATTTTTCACTCTAATATTTTGGCTTGGCAAATTTTGCAGTTGATCAATTCTGGCAGGTAATCTTGGCAGATTTATCAGCTGCTTTTTTTTGGCAAAAAAGGCCCACTCCTCCTCGAGAAGCTGTGACAAATTTTTCGACCATTTTCTGTGCCATGTTCTTTTGACACTTGTACTTTTGCCTCGCCACTTTTGACTCGTTTGTTTTTTGGTTAGGCTGTTTTTGCCATTTTAGACAGATGTTGATTTTGGCATGATGAATAATGAGGAATAAACATTGATGACATTCTTGACAATCATATAATTTGCCATGGCATGATAACTGGGATTGAAAACTGGCAAATTTGCTTGCCAAAAATAACAGCAAAACTGAAAAATGCAGAAAAAAACCAAACTTTTTAATTCACAATGTCTTATATGGTACGTGTGTTCCCGCGAGATCCTCAATGAACATGCGTCGTTCGGCCAGGCAAGAATTGCAATGTCCCTCTTCCCTGGAGATCCAACTCCTCATGTGCAAGACCCAGGCATTTCCATCAAAGAGAGTTGTGATACAAAAAGACTAATTAAATATAATAAAACAGAATAAACAATACAATAATCGAGGAAACTAGAGGAATCTATGAGATGGTTTCCTCCACCACATCCTGCTTCTTTACTGAATTTCAGGATGATGCCTGCTGATATTTGTTGCCAGTTGAGCCTCAAGACAAAGATGATATCACGAAAACACATTTCTGATACTGCTAAAGTCCTTCTTTTCGCTGTTTCTTTCTCTCTCTCTCATTTTTTTTCTCTCTTCTCCATCGAAGTCTGACTCTCTATTAATCTCTGCTCTCTGTCTATCTCTCTCTCCCTCCGAAGCACCCGTTGATCCCGGCTAGCCCATGAACTACAATACCATTGCACCCTCAAGGCATGCGGCAGCTTTTTATTTCCTCTTTTTTTTACTATCATGCGATCCTCGGTTTTGCTAACTACGGCTGTGCGGTGAGAGCGAGGGATATATAAAAAGAGAATGAAAATATAGAGAGAAAAAGAGAAGGGAGAGATAGAGAGAAAGAATGAAACAAAGAAAGAAAGAGAGAGAGAGATTGAGCGAGAGATAAAAAAGATTGTGAAGGGAAAGCTTGGAATAAAGGAACGTAGAATATATGTGCAACCTTGCAAATTAAATTTAAACAGATAAGAATAGTGTTCCGTTAAAGTCTTGCTCACTCACTCGCTGCCTCCTCTTTCCTGTTATCTTCTCCTACGAAGAACCGCACAGCTGCAGCGTTCGTTTCCCTTTTTTATTCTTCGAAAAAGTCCGCCTTCTTTTCAGTAATAAGGAGATGTCGCGGTGATCATAAAACAGGGAGAGAAGGATGAAAATAGATGGGAGAGAGTGAGAGATGTGGAGAGGTCATTTCTTTGAAGGAACCACAGAGAGGAAAATAGGATCATATGGCCGTGCGCAAAGAAGGATTCAAGGAAAGAATCGGAAGAAGAACTGGCAGTGTGGCGGAATGGCAAAAGAAGCTTATCTTTGTTTCCGATCAGCTCTCTCTCTTTCTCTCTCTTTCTCTCTCTCTCTTTCTCTCTCTTTCTCTCTCTCTCTTTCTCTCTCTTTCTCTCTCTCTCTCTCTTTCTCTTTCTTCCGGTCAAATCCACCGGCTACTTTTGATGTTTGACGGCCCTCCACCTATTCTTCTCTCCCAGCTCTGCTTTATGCATGATGTCATCCACGTAGTAAACAGCAGCAGAGGAGAAGCACACGACTTCCCTCAACCTGGTCATCATTTCTTACTCATTCTTTCTCAAAGAGAGAAAGAGAAAGAGAGAGAGAGAGAAAGAGAGAGAAGGAGATAGGTGCGTCTAGGTACCTGTTCTCTCTCTCCTCCCCCTGTATTTCCCTCCTTCCCCCTCCCTCTCCTTCTCTTCTCTCATTACTCCTACCCTCTGTTGCCAAGCTTGTTGTACTCGTCGGCAATCGGGCAGAGGGAAAAGAATGAAGGAGAGAGAGAAAAAGTAGCGAGAGGGGGAGGAGGCAGTGAGAGGGGAGGAGACAGCAAAAAAGCAGTGGTCACCACGGAGGAAGAGCTGAAGAAGCGGCGGAGGCAGGGCAATCTTTCTTTTATCTCTTTCTCTGCTGCTCCGATCTCTCACGATCACTCTCTTTCGCCCTCTATCTCAATACCTTGCTTCGTATTTTGTTCTTTCCCCCGGCAGCTCCTCTGTACGACAATTATCACTTAAATTCGTTGTACATTTAGGGCTTCTTACAAGTCTTTCTATGCTTTCACGGCTATTTAAGCGTTTAAATTTCATATACATATCATTTTTAATAGGTGAGCTCTTCCAATTTAATGATCACTCTCTCCAAATTGCTTTATCTTTCAAAGTTTATCTTTTGCAATGTTTCATGATCGTGCGTCTCAAATCGCCCCTCTCCCTTTCTCCCTTTTACCTCTCTCTCTCACTCTCACTCTCTCTCTCTCGCTCTCTCTCTCTTTCTCTCTGTCTGTCTGTCTGTCTATCTGTCTCCCTCGCTCCTTCCTTCCTTCTGCATATCTCTCGATGACTCAAAGAGTGACCTCTTTCTCTCTCTCTCTCTTCCTCTCTCTACATACATGTCTTTTTCACTGTCCATCTCTATCTTGATCTGTCAATCCGAACGCCTCTGCATTGTTGGCATTTCGAAATACCAAATAGATCTCTGCTGTTATCTCTGCCGCCCGATTCGCTATTATCTTCTCTCTGCCCATTGCTCAAACGGAAGATCTCTTATCTTATCTCTTCTCGATCTCCCGCCTCTTTCCGCTTCACCCTTGGCCTAGATGAAAGAGACAGATGATTTGTTGTTTTATTTTGCCATTGCTATAAAATAATTGCATAGACCCAGACAGCGTTTCTGAAATTAGCATGTGTACGCCTCTCCGTTTCTGTTTTTCTACTCTCTCTCCGCTGTATCTCTCTCTCTCTCTTTCTCTCTTTCTCTCATTTTCTATATTCTTCTCACTCATCTCTCTCTCTCACTCTCTCTCTCTCGTCTTTCTCTCTTTCTTTCTGCTCTCCTCCTTCTCATATTCCTTGTGCAAGTCAGAAAGTGAAAAAACCCCGGTGCATGAGGGGAGCCTTCGTCTGGTGGCACACCACGAAAGGCTCGGCCATTCAATGGGCGGATCGAATGACACGCTTTCTGGCAAGACTACTCATGCTGGAGGGAGAGAGAGAGATGGATAGAGAGGGAGAGAGAGATGGGAGAGAGAGAGGGAAAGACAGAGAGAAGAGACAGAGAGAGAGAGGAAACAAGAAGGAAATAAAAGAACGCCAATAAAAAGGAAGAGACAAGGATGGAGAGAAAATATTGATGAATGTATAACTGAACAGAAAATAAGTTGGAAAAAATATGAAAATGGTAAGCGAAGAAGATACGGTGCAACACTGTACAAAATGGAGAATGAGAGGTTTTTTGTTTGTTAGATGTCTTTCATTCTGCCCTTGAAAGTATAAAAGAACCAATATCAAGAGCATAAGTCAGCAAGGATGCGATTAAGAAGTGAGTAAAAAAAAACAAAAGAGCAACACGTTCTCGACTTGCCCAATTTTCTCCCCTCTCGTCTGACTTTTTTCCTCCTATTCTGCTTTCATTCTCTTCTGTTCTCTCTTCACCGTCTCAATTCTCTTCCCTACCTCATTTCCTCTATCTCCCTCTCCCTCTAATTCTTCTCGCTCTCTTTCATTCTTAGTTTCCTCTCTCTCTCCCCTCTCTCTCTTTCTCTCTCGCTCTTGGCTCTAGCAGCTGCGGGTATCCATCACGGTCATCTGTGCCAAAGAGCTGAGTGCCAAAGAGCTGAGAGATAAGATAAAACAAGTATGAGCCAAAAGGAGCATGAGAGAATGCACATCCGAGCAATGGCAAAAAATACAATCCCGGTAATGGCTATATTTAAAAAAAATCTTAAATGTGAAATGTTATGCATTTGATCTGTCGAGAAAAAAGTGATCTCCGACTCTTCTTACTTACGGCCTTAAATTATTTCACTCCGATTATAGATCCAGATAGAAATGCCCCCCGTTCCCGCCACTCTTTTATCTCCTTCTGTCTCTTCCCTTCTCTATCCATACCGCTCTCTCCGTCCCTCCTCTCTCTCTTTCCTCCTTACACTCTCCTCTTCGCTCTCTCTCTTCTATCCCATCCTTTCTCTCTCTCACTCTCATCTTTGCACTTCATCGTTCCATCTTCCATTTCTCGCCTTTCTCATTCTCCGCTATCATATTTATTCCTTTTCATTATCTCATCCTTTCTCCTCTCCCGAGTACAAACAGACAGCAGCGAATCTATTTCGCTGTTTCCGTCTCTGTTGCAACTCTGCTTTTCTTTACTCGGATTCTCTCTCTTTCTCGTTCTCCCTCTGCTCTCTCTTTCTCTCTCTTTCTCTTTCTCTCTCCCCCTTTCTGTAAATACCTTTTCCTTCATACCATCAGAAGCCTGGCAGAAGCATCATCGGCCTGCCCTCGCCCTGCCCTTTCTCTGTTTGACAGTCTGCACACACGCTCAGAAGCCTGTGTCCTCATGTTCTCTGCATCTCTCGCTCTCTCCTACTCCCATACTCTCTCGCACCATCAACATAACTGACGCAACTCCCGAGTTTCAGCTTCTTTCCTGATTTACTGAGCTCGTATCAATTGCTCACTCTCATACACATTCTCTCTTTCTGTCTCTTTCACTCTTTCTCTCTTTATCCTCCTTCTCTCTCTCTATCAACCTCTTATCCTTTTGCTCTTCCTCCGTCTGTCAAATCTCCGTCACAGTGACGTATCCCCTCATTCGGACAGTCCAGCGCCAACGGCTGTCATCAATGGCATTTCCATTATCCTGATGACATCTCACGCTCTCTGTATCATCAGCCGTCACTCTCTATCCATCTGCATCCTTCTTTTTCTTTCTCTCTCTTTCTCTGCTCGTCTCACTTGTCTCTTCTTTGCTCAACCGCTTCGAAGAAACCTGAAGTGATATCGTGTCGATAGCAGAACGCAGTGATTGCACTCTCACCTTGTTCAGTTGGGATAGCGGCTATGTTCACTCTCTACAATGGTCCTCTTCTTGATCTGGATGACTTCACTTCCCTCTCTCTTTTATTCTATCTCTTTATCCTTCTTTTCCCACACACTCTCTCTTTCCTCTCTCTTTCTCGTAATCATCATAAACGCCATTATTATGCCCTCGTCATAGCCGAGAGTTAGCGGAGAGAATAAAAAAGAAGAGGGTTTGAGAGGTGAAGTTAGAGGAGAAAGATTGAAGAAAATTCCATAAAAAATGAAGAAAAGCTTGAGGAACGAAGAGATGGAGAGAAATAGCGAGTGAGTACTATATAGAGGAAGAGAGAAAAAGAGAGAGAAAGAGACAGAGAGAGAGAGAGAGAGAGAGAAAACTGAGCTCATTTATCAAGGCGATCATCATTCTCACTCAGCAGCTGTCTCGGCTATCTCACAAGCTCTTTTTTCATCGTTCACTTACTATATTTCCTTCCGTTCAATTCTCAGCAGCTCCGAAATAGTCCAGACGATTGTCTCATTGTCAGAAATGTTGTCGCCATTGTACGCAAAAGTTGGAAAGCTTTTCAAGCCAAGAAAAAAATGACATTCAGTAATGAGAGCAAGTGAAGTGTACGAAATAAAATAGAGGCAGAGAGTGGGAGAGCGAGAGAGATAGGCAAAGGCAGAGAAACAGAAAGAGAGAGAGAGAAAGAAGCAGATACATATAGAGATGGCAGACGCAGAAGCTTCAAGCTCCAGAAAAGTTGTTATTCTCCTGATAAAAAGTTAAATGATTGGCAGCTAGAGAGCTAAACAGTTATGTCATGGTTTCTTCATGATCAGCCTTTTCGACGTCAAGTGATAAGGTGATCAGAAACACTTTCAAGCATTCCCTCATATTTGACCCTTCCTCATATACATATGTAGCTTCGTATACATCTCTCTTTGATTCTTACTGTTTAGATAATCAAATGGTTGTTAATGTTTTGCTCATCTGTGCATCCTATGGAAGTATGTAGTAAGTTTTTTCGCGGTCACTCACTCCCGTCCCTTTATCGCTTTTGCTCGAGAATGGTTCTCAGTGGTTGCGGTCTCTTGGAAGCATGCTCTTTTGGGAGATATCGGTTTTACTGAAAAGCAATGTAAAACATGAGAGTAAGACTACCGCTAAAAGTATTAGAAAGAATCAAATGAAACATCTCATACAAGAGATCGAGAAAGAGAGAGAGAGAGAGAGAGAGAGAGAGAGACAGATAGAGAGAATCAATTCCACAAGTGGAATAATAATGATGGAAATAGGAGACGTTTGAAGTAAAAGATAGAAACGGAAGAATGAAAGGAGGATGACAGCGAAAGAAAGTCTCGTTCTCTTCAATCTACAAAAAATGGTATTACAGTGGCGAGCTCTTTTAGTAAACAAAGTACTCAACTTATACGCCTCTCATTGTTCCGCCCTTTGCTTGTTCGGTTTACTGTTCTTTTTTGGCTTCTCTATCTACGCCCATCTCAAAATGTATCACTCTCTCTCTCTCCTTCGCTATCTCCCACTCTCTCTCACTCTCTCATTCGCTCTCTCTCTATGTCTTGCTCTCTCTCTTTCTGCATCATTTGCTATCTTCCACCGCCGTTCCATTTGCAGTCATCACCTCTCCTTCTCATAAAGAGTGCGTCTGCACTGCTTAAATAGGTTTCATGCGCGGTCGGTGGTCCTTTCCACCGCTTTATGAGTGCTGTTCGGATATCGTCATGATAGGCATGCATATATCACGAGCAATCGTTATTCAATTTCTCTCATTCTGTCTCGCTCTTTCTCTCTCTCTCTCTTTTGCTCTCTCTTTATCTCTCTCTCTTTCGCTCTCTCTTTATCTCTCTCTCTCTCTCTCTCTCTCTCTCTTTCTCTCTCTGTCTTTCTCTTTCTCTCCCTCTCTTTATGGCCTCACAGTTCACTTGCTACTGCTTTATGAACTTCCCCTTTCCGAGATCAGTTTCATTTACCCTCTTCCCGAAATACAATTATGATCTGACCCTTTGGACTCCACCTAACTGTACTCTCGCCGCTTCCGACCGCTTTCCTGGTTAGCCCCTCTCTGTTCTTCAAACTATCCGAGATTGTGAGTCTCTCCCTTGCTTTCTCTCTCTCTCTCTTTCTCTCTCTTTCTTTTTCTCCTCTCACCAGTCTACACGTTCTTTCCCCGATGCCTCTTGCATCCTGGCCCAGCCTCCGTATGTTTCATTTTGAATTGCACTTCTTGTTTTACCTCTCCACACGGTTGAAAATGAGGGAACAGAATTGGAGAGTAGGCGAGCGAGAGAGTGTTAGAGGGAGAGAGAGAGAGAGAGAGAGAGAGAGAGAGAGAAAGATGTCTGATGAAGAGGAGCTTCTCGCACAGCAACGTGTATTTGATGAGGAACCACCCGCCACCACCCTAGACAGATGTCCTTCTTCTCGGGAGAGACGGCCCCCTTCCCATCTCATCTGCGGATGTTAAAACTGTGCACTTTGTGGAATCAGTGCATTTTTGCAAATTATCTTCTTTCTATTGTCTCTAATTCTCTCTCTCTCATCTCTCTTTCTACTTCTCCCGTCGTCCTCCTCTGTATCACTTTCATCCCAATTTTGCCGTTCGTCCCCCTCACTTTCCTCCGTTTTCCCACGCTGGCACTCCCCCCTCTCAGCCAGGCATTTTCTAAGCGACTTTGCACAGGAGGAGAGAGAAATGAAAAAGGCTGGCCGGTCGTTGAAAGATAACAGAGATGGTATGGCTCTTCCTCCTTCTTCCACTTCACTCTCTCTCTCTCTAATCTCTCTCTCTCTTTCTCTCTCTCTGTCTCTGTCTCTCTCGCATCCCTCTCCGAGGCTTTTCCTGTCCTGTTCACAGCTTGGCGTCCCGGAGCGTTTTTAGCCGTCACTGTTTTTACTCATTTTGGCTCTATTCTCGAGAAGATCGACAAACGTTTCCTTCCTGTTCTCCACCTCGGCGTCTTGCTTATTTTTTGACCTTAGCTTTTCTCTACCAAGAAGTCTCTACGTTGGACATAATCGTTGTGCTTTGAAGTGTGTTTTTGCGAGTCATAATAAGCTTCACTCGAAATATCCTTAACTGAAGCTTATGGTTAGAGGGCAGTGTGAGGAAATAGAGATAGGGACACAGAGTGGCAGTAAAGAGAAAGAACAGGAGAGAAGGAGAGAGAAAGAGGGGGTTAGTCATACGCATGTAAATATGTACATATATGCATAGAGATAAATTGCGAGTGATAATCTGAGATGGCCGAGCAGCCGGAAGCGTAAGTGTTGCATGGCGCAGTCAACAAGTCTATTAGAGATTGTGTGTTATCTCTGAAGGGGAGAACTCTCTCAGCTGCCAGCTCAGCACTCCGCAGCTTGGAACCTTAGAACATTGCTCGTCAAAGTACATTGGTAGAAACTATTCAACGATCACTGTCAAAATGTCAGCATCATTCCACAGTCGGCGCTACTCAAGTCACCAGCAGTCCAATTGCTGTGGCAATTCATTTATTTGCTCTCAATCACTCTACATCGTGATCTTCTCCTGACATTAAGTGGACTGTCAGTTTATCGGTAGGCTACTCTCTCTCCCTGCCTTTCCTCTCTACAGTTCCTCTCTTGTCATCTCTCTCTCTCTCTCTCTCTCTCTCTCTCTCTCCCTTCACCCCTTGCGCCATTGAGTCCCCGATAGAGGTCCGTGGAAGTGCACTTCTCAGCTTCATCCCCTCTTCCCGCCCTCGTGAGTGTTTGCCTTTCTCATCCTCCACTCGCGCGCTCATTGCCCGGAGGCTATAGCCGGGCCGGTGATCGTCAGCTGTACTCAAATCTCTTCCGTCTTCTTCACCCGGCTCTCTTTCATTCTATTCAACTGTCGTGGGAAGATCTAAGATTCATTCAGCTACTTCCATATCCTTTTTCGACTTCTTTAACCTCACGAAGTCTCTCTCTCTCTCTCTCTCTCTCTCTCTCTCTGTCTGTCTGTCTGTCTGTCTGTCTCTCTTTCTCTCTCTCTCTCTCCCTCTCTCCCTCTCTTTCTCTTTCTCTCTCTCTCACTCTTTCTCAGCCTCGGATTGTTCTATCTAAATTGCATGCCTTCTCTCCAGCCGAACTCCTCCTCAGTCGCTCTTTTGACTTCCCGAAACCCCCTACCACTGACCGCAACCTCGGTTTGCTTCTGTTTGCGGGGGGCGTATTTCGTGTGAGGGCTCGCGTTTCTTCCGCTTCTCGCATGCTTTTACCTTCTGAGAATTCTTTTCACTCCTCCCTTTCTGCCTCATTGACCTGGGGGCCCTCCCTCCCACCGCCCTCTTCCATCTCATTGTCAGAAGTAGTACCTTGCCCTCTACTCTTTGACCTTTGTGAGATGCATTCACTATTACAGGTGCACTGATAAACAACCTCGTAAACACCGTTTCATTCACTTGGGCATCGTTTCGTTTAATGCATGCATCCTCTATCGTAAATATATTTTAATTCGTATTTCTGTTGACACGTTGATTGGCGTTGCAAAATAATTAATTAAATAAAAAACTGGCCACTCTATGAAGTGTAAACTATGTTTATAAGACAAATTGAAGATGACATAAAACGGGTATCCGAGAGACGGGCAGCACGGAGCCGGGCGGAGAGATCCAACACTTCACTGTGCGAGCTCCGTGCTCCTGCCAGCGGCAGAGACTACGGTGGGGCATTTACGAATTACTGTAAATGTCGGTATTTTAAAACTGGAACAATACTAAACTGTTTATGTTACATAAATACATCACAGTGTACGTGACAGAAAATGAACAAGCATCTTCTCCCAATTTATCTGCAATGAAATCTTTTCTTATCTGACTGTCGTAATATTCACACTTTCATTGCCCGGGTCGTAATTTCATTACGATCCACTGCTGAATAGGTGGCGGCTTCGTGGAGTTTGGCCATAATTACTTCACGCCTGATATTGCTGCTTTTTGGTCACAATCTGAAGCACAAAGAGCGCATTTCTTTACTAATCAATAGAAATATTGAAATAATCAAGATAGCTTAAGAAAATAAAACAATAAAGATAATTAGAGATATAAAAAAAGTAAAAAGAATGAGTCTGATCTTCCTCGACCCAGGCAGCCAAGATGCGCAGCTGGCACATCGCAGTGCTCGCAGGCACTGCGCTGCTTCTCATGGTACTCAATCTCTACGGGATCTATGAGGTCATGGCGGGAAATTTGAATTATTATTAGACTTACTGTTTATTTATTAATACTTTAGATTTTTTTTTAATTTGTGGGAAAATGTCAAAATATAGATCTTTCTTTCAGGTGTTCAAACTCTATACACGCTACCAAATGGAGGCGGAATCGCGAGGGGAGAAGATATTTGTTCAAGCGCCAACAGGTTCGTTCTGTCGAGACTTTTTTTTTGTTCTTCTTCATTATCAAATTCTGCTTCTGGTGTTAGCGCGTTCTCTCTGTCTCTATGTCTCTCTCTCTCCCTGTAATATATTCCCTATCTTAACTCTTCTAACTCTTCTATTGAAACTGCAGGTCAGCCAAACCGTGGTTCTTCCCGGCACTGGTCGACTACCTCACAGAAGTCACCCTCGCCGTCCTCCCTCTCAACCACTTCCCCTCCCTTATCAGAAGATGACGTCACTTCAACACTTACAACTCCTCGCTATCGTCTCAAATACCAATTCGACCGCACGACGGGTGTCTGGACGAAAAAGCTGGTTCGAAAATTTTTTCAGTTCAAATTTTTCAGAGAGTAAACATTTATGTACATACATACATATGTATTAATTTCTGCTGCCCAAAAACAAATAACTAAGTTTTGATTTACAAAAAAAATCTGGATGCACATAAAACAACTGGAAAGCATGTCGTTGCTCGGCTTGGAGAAAAGATAGGAAAGTTCCAAGTGTTAAGTTATCTAAAGGTGCCGATGGATCGTCAGACGACGCACCGCCCAGTGACGCGGCGGCCCGTGCACCGTCGACCGCCGCCGGCCGAGTCGAGCAGCACCAACTGGTACTTTGTCTATGGAGACGAGCAGAGAAGGCGGACAACCACGACGACCACGCCAACCACAGAAGACACCACCACTATGGTTTCTTTATAGACAATATTTCTCAAAAAAATACACGCATATAAAAATAATCACACCTTTTGGTCGAAAAACCATAGATACAAAACTTTTCTTCACCCTGTTAAAATTCGGAGTGTTGATGACGATAATCGGTAGCCATAAAAGGAATAGAATTACAATACAGCATTCACATTAGATGTCCTGTTTTCTAGAGTGCACCACACTGGACGACTCATCCACGCACGCAGCATCATCACCAGCACCACCAACACCACAGAACACACCCGGACAGCAGAAGGCCTGAGCACGACAGGAGATATCCGATGGATGGAAGACAGCCGGGCGACCCGCGTCATTCCACCGATCATCTACGTAATCGATCGGACTCACGGCATCCCAACGACGAGCGCCGCCCCTTCCATCAGCCTCATCCTACACGAGATCCAGCGGAGAATCGGCATCTCTACGGCGGAAGACATCCGTCGACACTCGCTCCACATGATCAACAGCGACATCTGCCAGGCATTCACCACCGAACGGATCTTCAACCTCATCAGAGTCACGGCCGCCATCCCTCCGATGTCCGGCATCCCACAGGCCACAGTCACCATCAGCATCCCGACCACAGGCGAGATCACAATGACACGGCTGACCACCGTCGTCCTGGCGCGTATCGACCGCGTCTAGAGATTGCCATTCCGGCAGATGCCAGAGATCCAGCCAGTGGCCACCATCGCACGGGTCACAATCGGCATCGCCCAGAGAATGCCTACAATCCTGCGGATGTTAGGCCATCCCTTGAGCGTCATGGATCAATCCACGTTCAGCGACCGGTCGATAGTCGGCATCCGACACATAACCAACATGTCGTAGATACGCGATATCCGACTGATAATAGAAATCCGATCGATATTCGGCAGCCAATCGATACTCGCTATCCCATCGATATTCGACATCCACCACATCCTGACAGGACACATCACGTTGTTGAGCGTCCAGATACAAGGAGTGATCCCTCATCTACAGTACCCAGCACTTCGATTCACGTCACAAGACCAACAAGCGTCGCCTACCGTACCCCGAACAACTACCATCCTCCGACCGCTGCGACTCCCGAGCGCATCACAACGCACCGCGCCGATCTCGCTCACCAGCATCAGCAGCACCACAGCCAACATCACCATCACCAACACGTCCACCTCCATCACCACCATCACACGACAACAACAACTGCCGTCCATCTCCCACCGACCACGCGGCCTCCCACCACGACAACTACCGTACCCCAGACGGAGCAGCCCGTTCCTCCACGGCCGGTCATCGTGCAGTGGGTGAGCGCCGTCACGAGTGGCGCGCCGCCACCGCCGCAGCAGGTTCGATCAGGGAACTCTTTCGTTGGCTGTGAAGGAGGGAGAGAACGAGAGAAGATACCATTCACTTGTTATTAATTTCCCATGCACGCTAGATTAGCTATTAGTTTTATTATTATAAAAACTATCCCCATCGCAAACTTTAATGGTAAAATTTGGACTTGTATATTAATAAGCATCCTTTCAGACGATAACCACAATAGTGACCCGTCCGCATCGACCGGCCAGCGACCCTCCGCCGCCGCCGCCTCGGCAGCTGCCACCACGAAGAGAGGAAGACGAAGAGTCAACCACGGCCGAATACGCAGAAGATGACGACGGCGTGCATGTCGATATCCTCACGGGGGAGAGGGAAGAGGAGGAGAGAGAACAGAGGGAGGAGGAGGACAAGCAGAGGGAGAGGGAGGAGAAGGAGGGGAGAGAGAGGGAGGAGACAGAGCAAAGGGAGAGGGAGGAAAAGGAGCGGAGGGAGAGAGAGGAGACAGAGCGGAGGGAAGAGGAGGAGAAGGAGCATCATGAGAGGGAGGATGAGGAGCATGGGGAGATGGAGGAGGGCGACTCTCAGGAGATGACCTTCTTCTCGTCCGCGCCCACCTCGCCGCCTTCCGCGACGGCTGCCCCGCGGCAGGTTCAACTTGCTCTATGTTTATTTCACTTTAATTTTTATCATTTGTAAAAAAAAACTGTTGTGAAAAGGCCATGTACAAATGTATGCACATATTATCACAGGTTATCGTGACGCTTCCTTCCACTCAACAACACACCAGCCAGGTGGGTGGTAGAGTATCTTCTCTCTCTCATCCTCTCTCTCTCTCTCTCTCTCTCTCTCTCTCTCTCTCCCTTTTTCAGACTACCTCTGTAATCGCGCCCATCACAGTGACACGCGAGCAGCAGCCCGTGCCTCCGACGACCGAGCCACAGATCCGAGTGGAGGAAGACGGCAAGTCAGAGTGGATCGGACCGACGCAGCCACCCGAGATAGAGGACGGGTTAGAGAATGACACAGGAGTTGTCTAGTAATCCTCATATCTTTATTTGTTAACTAATAAGGGTTATTAACTTAATAATTATTTTTATTTCTTTCCTTCCAGTGGCATGACCCTCGTGACAGCGTTGATGGATATTGGACGAGGCGAGTGGTTTGAGTACCGGCGGCCTCTAGAGAAGTATCACTCATTTATGGAAAATGTACTCTCGCTCAAGGTTATATTTCCTGACTTCATAAACATGGCTTCATAACTCTTATCACACTTTTCACATATAAACGCCATTTATGCCATATCCATAACAATAAAACATCCATTTTCTATTTTTAGTCAAGATAACCGTTCGAATATGTAGATAAATCCTTGCCAATCAGGTGAACATGGTGATCTTCACGGATGCATCTAGCGTCGACTTTATCACAGCCTATCGCAACAAATATGGCCACGCTAACCGGACCAAGGTCTGCAGGCTAGAAATAAATGCTTCCAATTAACAAAGCGTCTTCATATCTTTGTCTGGATATGTGATTTCTCACAATCAGGCTGGAGACTCGAATTGAAGTGAGTGAATTAAGATCTACAACATCACCCTGGAGGCTCTGCCTCTGCACCGCTATCTCTTCCCTGCCCAGAAGATCATCGAGGACGAGCTAAAGAACTCTGATCTCTGGAAGGTACGATCCAAGATTGTTTTCTCATATTTTTTTCCTCAAGATTACTTGAAGTATTTACTTCTATGAAATTGGGAAAAGTATTTTTTTACGCCGCTTTACAGGCCTGGGATCCGCAGATGCAGAAGCATCCCGAGGCGAAAAGTCCGGAGTATGACATTCTTGTCAACTCTAAGACATACTTCCTCTACAATGCTACCGTGCGTCTTTTACTTATTCTCTTTTTTTATCTCTCAATGTAACGGCTTCACTCTCGCCATTTCTAATTCTTTCTCCCTTTTCTCAAGCTCTCTCACTCTCCTTCTCTATCACTTTTCTCTGGCTTCCTCTCACGCTCCTTCTGTCACAGTTGGAAGATCCCTTCCACTCGGATTGGTTTGTGTGGTTGGATGCTGGCTATGGCCACGGAGACCAGACGCCCTTCCCAATCGACCACGTCTGGAGGCCAAAGTTCCCGAGGCACAAGATATCCGTTATCAAGGTAGGGAGCGTTTTTTTTTATAAATAAAGTATTTTTTGAAAGGACATCATAAATTAGTTCTCTATAAAAAAGGCCTCTCTTTTCTGAGATCAATGACTTTTCTCAGGTTACGCCTGAACACGATGCAATTAGCGGATACACATTGGAACGGCTCTATCGGCAGAACTGGTCCGTCATCTCGGGAGGCTTCCTCGCAGGTAGAGAAAGGAAGAGAGTGAGAGAGAGGGCGAGAGAGAGGGAAAGGGAGAGAGAGAACGACAGAAAGTCAGATAGAACGAAAGAACGAGAGAGTGAGAGGGTGAAGTGAATAGATGATTTGGTTCTCTCGAAGGTGACCGTCACTCCATCGGCCAACTCTTCTCTCTCGTTCACCGCAAGGTCATCGAGCTCATCAACCAGGACCGCGTCGACGATGATCAGGTTCTCTTCAGTTCTCTTCATACTAAAAGTTTTTTATTATCATTATTTGAACTTTTGGATTCAGATTTTTATTTAAATTAATATTTTTAAGGTTTCATTTATAAATATAAAAATGCTTTCTTTCCCCTCAGACCGTGCTGGTGTTGCTGATCAAGTCGCATCCGCATCTCTTCAACGTGCTGCATGGCGAATGGTTCGACGCCTTCAAGCTCTTCCCTTCCATTAGATGACGAACGGGGGGCCTCGGAGCTGACGATTGATATCTGCTGTGTTTTTTTTTAAATCTCCGCAGGTCCGCTTAGAGTGGGCACGGGTTCGCTGCATCCACAAAACGAACAATTTTTGAACAATAACATTATCTGTTATAACATGAACCGATATCGATATTCAAGCTATTTCATATTTAATTGCTCTTAATTATTTTTGTTTACGAATTTCCAGCATCAAAAATGTTAGTCGCTCTTTCACTCCTCATCTCTGCCCATGCCACATGAGGGTACAATCACAGTCATCCGATTTGCTCCAACCGTAGTCACTTTGCTCTCCATTGTTTCCGGTCCCAGTCCCCAAGGCATTCTTCGCTAGCTTCTGCTTGGTTTCCTGGCAGGTTTACTTGCATTATACTCCTTTCTCGTTTATTATGAATATGTAGCAGTCAACAGAGTTGTCTTTATGAACCAACGCATATTCGAGATCCGTCACCAATTGTTCTCGGTTCTCCATTTCTGCCCTCTACGGTCTCTTTTCCCAATGAAATTGACTGCCGATGTGAACTGACTTCACTTCCTTGTTCGTCCTTCATTTCTTTTAAATTATAGGTGCCATTTTCTTCTTCTGGTTGTCGGCAGCACAACCCGGCTATTGATTGGTTTTAATTGATAGAAGCCGACATCAAAAATTACAAAATGCTACGAGTACGCTTCCTATTTTCCAATTGCTTGGAATATTAGTTTTCACACCATTTATTTTACTGCATGTCTCTTTTTACCATTTTACTGTTATGTTAAATAAATTAGTGAAATTGTCACAAATGTGCAGTAGCATACGAACTTCCTGGGTGGACAATTTTATTCCTCTGAGAATATTCTACAACAAACTGTGCACTACAAGAAACCAGTTGAGAAATAAACTATGAAAAAATAGCCGTCTCAGTATTCGATAACTAATTGTTTGAAGAAAAAAAAAACTAAGAATAAAACACAGAACTCGGATGCATTGCAACCAAGGAGGTTTCTATCAAATCTACCAATCAGCCAGTGCCTGCCCTGACAACTCACAGCTCGTCCTCAACGTACTCCTCCGGCTTCACTCCCAGCGAGGTCAACAGACCCTTCGCGGAAGACTTCGCCTTAATAATAATAATAAATTATTTAACATCGCTGATATTGAGCAAATAAAAATGAAAATACGGTAACTAGATTAGCACCCTCACTGTACCACTACAGTATCTTTAACAAGTACTATACCTTGCTGTCGCACTTGTTCCTGGGATGCGCGTTGTAGGCCTTCTTGAGAGACTCGATGGCAGCTGCCTTGTTGCCGGCCCCCTTTTGGGCTGCTCCGAGGTAGTAGAGGTTCGAGGGCGAGAAGCCAGCCTGCAACATGTTCCATTATATATATATATATATAATATATATATATATATATATGACGCGATTTGCGAGAGTTTCAAAATGGCAGGGGACCCGGCCAAAATCGACCGGCTTCGATTTTGTTCAAAAGTTCCTTATAGGTGTTTTCTGGTATGAGGAATCGATTGGAAGTGGTCTAGTCATCAGAAAATGTCTCTTTCGTTCGCTATGAGGGCTTGAATTATTAGGCTCGCCGCGCTGGGAGGCGAGTTGGATGCACGTCTGAGGTCACTGCGCCGCAGTTTGTTGAGATATAGAAATGAAATTTTGCATTCTAATAGGCAAGATATTGCTCTAAACAACAACAAAATAAAAAAGTGAAAATGTCCAACTTTCAATTTGTTATAGATTTTTATGTTTGGTGGAGCACAGACAATGTATTTTTCATTTTAGTAGAACCGAACCTATACAGCTGTATAGAGCATGAAAAGAGCTTTCGAATGGACTATATGGTTTAGGAAACTTAGGATGCGCTGAAGTTTCCTGATCGATTAACCCGGAGTGGCAGTGCAAATCAGCACGTCCGCGGCTTAGAAAAACTACTTCAGAATCATTTTCGTATGCCGAAACATAGAAGAAACGAAAGAACGTGAAATTTGCTTCAAGCTGAACCCCTTACAATAAAATCCCGAGTCAATGAAGTTTTGTTATAAATCAAAAGACTAGGGCATCTACTTATAACAATTCTATAAGGAAGGGCGCTTAAAAATAATTGGAATATTCTAATTCGAATAAACTAAAAATATGGATTATTGGGCGCGATGAAAAGGGCACTACCGGCCCAACATTTATTGCTTATAACAAAAAATTGTAGACTTGAAGGATTATTAAAATGGGTTCATCTTGTAGGAAATTTCACGCTCTTTCTTATGGTGTATGTTTGGACGTGCGAAAATTATTATGAAGTGCTGTTTTGAACTGCCGCTCAGGGATAATCGACTAGGAAACTTCAGCGCATCCTAAGTTTCCTAAACCCCATAGTCTATTCGAAAGCTCTTTTCATGCTCTATACAGCTGTATAGGTTCGGTTCTACTAAAATGAAAAATACATTGTCTGTGCTCCCTCAAACATAAAAATCTATAACAAATTGAAAGTTGGACATTTTCACTTTTTTATTTTGTTGTTGTTTAGAGCAATATCTTGCCTATTAGAATGCAAAATTTCATTTCTATATTTCAACAAACTGCGGCGCAGTGAGCTCAGACGTGCATCCAACTCGCCTTCAGACGCGGCGAGCCCAATAATTCAGGCCTTCATAGCAGAAGAAAAAGTCATTTTCAGATGCCGAGACCACGCCCAATCGATTGCTGATACCAAAAAGTACCTAAAATGAACTTTTGAACAAATTCCAAGCTGCACGATTTTGGCCGGGTCCCCGGGCAGCTTGATTCTTTTTGATTCTCTCGCAAATCGCGTCATATATATAATTACACCATAAAAGCGAATAAATAGCATTAAAATCAGATTACAAAAACTCAAATCAGACTCTATTATTCTTTAAAATCTGCAAGATGCAAAATAGTAGGAAAAGACCTAACCATGAGTGTCTTTCTTCATAGTAATTACTCTAATTGTACAGGGTATTCAATAAGCAAGATCTGCATCCCTACCCTGATGGCCTCAGCCTTGTTCAGCGTGGCAATGGCCTCCGCGTACTTCTTGTTGCCGTACTGGATCACACCTCAAAAGTACCGAATAAAAATGGAAAATCAACAATTCCCTTAAAGACACTTACATTTGACGATAGACTTGTTCCTTTATAACTATGCTATATTGCAGTTTATCCCGCATTATTAATTTGAAACAAGAAAGCGGAAGAGCCATTCTCCACTCACCGAGGAAGTGGAGGGTGTAGGGGTCCTTGGGGTCGAGGGAGGCGGCCTTGCTGAAGTGCTGCTCGGCCTCCTCCAAGTTTGCCTTCTTCTCCAGCTTCGCCAGCTTGAACAAGATGATGCCGTACCTGGAAGAAGAGGGCATTCATTGCTGGTGAAACAATAAAGAACACATATCCTTTCCACGAATTATATTATCGTTTCATTTTTCAAGGAATTAATCTCTCGTCTCCAGTTCTGCGTCTTCAAAACGAAAGACACACCATTTGTGAGCTCCGGCGGATCCCTTGGCGGGCTCGACGGCCAGAGCCTTCTTCGCGGCGTCCTTGGCCTGAAAGAATTCTTGATGACGTCACTTCGTGAACCTCGTTCGTGCAAAATATCTCTCAAATGCTTTCATAAAAAATGATGAATATGGCGGCAGCGAACTCAAGATTTAAAATATAAGCCAGGAAGAGTTGACCTCATGGAGAAGATGGAGCTGCTCCTGGGTGTCCTTGGTGAGGTCGGCCTTCTCGGCGAGGACGCGAGCAATTCGCCACTGCAGCTCAGTGTTGTGCAGGTCCGCGTGTCTGCAAGCAGTTCCATTCGACTAAAATGGAGCATCGTGTTGGAGATTTGAGTATAGCAAACGGTTAACAAAACGAAGTCCATGATAAGATACTCTTTAGTTGCATTCCAATCACCACCAGAAGTGTGAATGGATAAGATAAACACGCACTCCTTGAGCGCGGCGTGTGCCTCGTCGAGAGTGGAGGGACTCTCGATGAAGCCATAGCGGGAGAGGCGCTTCAGAACCTCTTCCAGGGAGCGGACGCTGTTCTGGTACCTGCAGGAAAGAGCACAATATCAGACGGAAGATGCTAGCTACCGTTTATAAACAAGAATGATTGCAATTGTATGGATCCACAATAAAATGTACTTTCTATCATTATATTCCATTGTTTGGGCAGGATGATTGGAGCTTTGAGACTCACTCGCGAGGTTAGTTACCACTCATTTTGCTCCTGGATTCGAGCATGACCAAAATGGGTGGTAACTAACCAAGTTTGATCAAAACACTGATTTGAACTTAAAAAAACAATAAATAGGTTCGGAATGAGGAAGTCGAACCACTCAGGCTTCTTGGAGAGTTCCTTGTCGGTGAGGGCGACGGCAGCGGCGGCGCCAAGCTGGACACCGGCTCCCGCGGTGGCGAGGCGGCCAAGCGAGGTGGAGAAGCGGCGGAACATGGCTGGAACCTCAACCCAAGTCTTCGTTTTGGCTCTTATTATTAGGAAACAGTTTAAAGAAAAGAACCTCATATTTACCCCAGAAATAACAGAATGTAGAAAAGCTTAGGTTAGCAAAGACTAAGCAATCGATATCAGCCAAGGAGGAAGAAGCATGTGCCCACCAACAAAAATCGTAGAATTGGCAATCTACAAATTTTACTTGAACATTTTAATATATATCAAGCATCATCAAATACTTTGCTTTGAAAAAGCAATGAATGCAATAAAGAGACACAACAAGAAAGAGGTTTCCAATGTGAAGTGCGTCATATACTTTAACGAACAGTAATGAATATTGATGCGAATACTAGCTAGCAACCGGTACGATACCTCCAAAATGCGGAACGATACAAAACCAATAAAAAGAATAGGAGACGAGCAAAAGTAAACTTTAGGAAATTCCCGAAGGAATTTCGGTGTGCTTTGATTGCGAAGTTTAACATGTACTGTGTTATTTTTGTACTATAAAAATCCATACTGTTCGTAACGCACTAAATTATATATGATAAGCTTACCATTAGATTCCTAATGGCAAAATCAAATAAATTATCTGTAACGAAGGATCTGTATGTTTTCTTCGTTATAAGATAACATTTATTTCCAGAAATTCAAAGTATCATTGCCACAGAGGGCATTCCATTGCATTGAGAGTATAAGAAGCATATTTCGACTTCTGTAAGTATGTACATACATAATATGTCTGTCTCTTTTTCTCGTATAGTTTGTATCCACTCAATGTTGTCCTCCCCTCCCTCATGTATACACATAAGTGGTAATTATCGTCAAGTATCCGGAGTTTTTTTCTGAGCCCGGAGGCCTACCCCCGCATTCCCTGATTCCCTTGGTCCTTTCCCAGATCCCCGTTCCCGTCTATCCACGTCTCGTCTCTCTCTCTCCTGTTATCTTCCGCTTCTGTTCCCCTCTTTCGTTGTCTACGTGTGTATTGTCCTCTTCTCATACTGATAAACCTGATCCATTGTAAATTGGGAAACACCGCAATATTTCGCGAATGAAGTCCTTAGATATGTATTTGTACAAATCAAATGAATTGGAATTGTTTTATTGATGAGTAGGAAAAGGCAAGGCATGAGAGTGGATGTCAGTTTCCTCGTCAAGCCTGCTCGTGCATGGCCGGTCCGAAGCCAGCCTCTCGCTTGCCGGCCGCTACGAAGTAGCGACCGTAGTATGGGTAGCCCTGAATAGTACAAGAATATTTACTTACCTTAGGCGCTCTCATTAACGGCGAAAACATCAACATAGTTTTCACTGGGGCGTGGTCCTTCATACTCTCGTTGACCTTCTTGGGACAGTTAAAAACAACTTCTTTTTAATATTCTCTTGTAGAACTTATGTACATAGGCGTATCCGTATCCGTAGCCGGGCCACGCGTACTGCGCGTCAGAAACAGCGGCAAAGGCACAGAGGACGACGATGACAGCGAGGAGGAGAGAGAGGGAAGAGGACATTCTGCACATGGATAAGGAATTGGGAAATAACTGGCTGTAAAACATAAGAGATCAAGAAGTGATGTGCTTCCAGAGTTTGAGAGAGCGTCTTATATACCGGCGAGTTGAAGGATCTTTTTTTCTCCATTGCTTTGTATCCCTTGCTTCTTTCTTCTGTCGGCTTGTCTCTCCTGCTCCTCTGTTTCTCCTTTCATTTACACTCTCTCGCTCCCTGCCTAAACAGATGAAGCAACAATAATGTACTTCTGTAATTCGCGCGGGAACTGAAAGATTGTTTGTCGCCGTCAATGGCAGGCTAAATATACTTGCCTTCAGACTTAGTCTGTTCTCTCCCAAGCTGCTTTTACAAATAATTCGTGCGCTGAGAAGAGAATGGCAACTCAAACAGAATGTCGTTCTCCCTAGTACTCATTCTTTAGCTCTTTCGTTTTCCATTGAGATGCATCGGAATGTGCATATTTCTTTCACGAAACACTGGCTCTGTTAATGCTTCATATGCATATTTAATCAATACAATTAATATCCTGGTGATCTACTCCGCTGTAGTTGAAGACAATATTTATGTTCATCAGTTTTTGTTGTATAAAGAGATGTTTAAAAATAAATTGAATTTTCGTAATCTCAAAAAATAATTGGAAGTATAAATAAATTGTGTTTGCGTATAAAATTTTAATACAGATAGAAACAGCAAAAAAGTGAGCGGGAGTCGTGAGGTATCGGGGAGGCTGATCGGCGGGGGCGAACTCGCGTGCGCGACCCGGCCACTGTCAAGGCGCGGAACCTTTTGCCTGCTTCCTTTCGGACCTGAGCCGTCCGGTTCTCCTTGGCCACCCGGCCCCGCCCGTCCTCCGACCGGCGGCGCCTAGTGACGCCCCGCTTGGCGCGGACGAGCGGTCTCCGCTGGCCGCACCACCGACAGGACTCCTCCTCTCACTCACTCCATCCGCTCTGCGGCCTAGACACTGGCTCACAGGCGCCCGCCACGACGCCCCGCGAACAGCAAAAGGACACGGGGAACCAAATGATAGGAAGCACGATGAGAGATAAGAGACAATAGAGTGGCGTAGGGAATAGATGCATTGGAATAATATGAGCACTGTCTAAATTTAATATTTCTACTCACTCTCCCTCTCTCTCTTTTTCTCTCGTTTACTCTCTTGCATTCTCTTCATCTCTTTTCCAGCAAATAAGTCAAGGGCTATATGAATTATTTCGCATAAAGAGAGCAAAATTCCTTTTTCTTTTATACTCATAGCCTTTCCAAAAAATTGTGAAATCACAGATAATAAATTGTGTTTGCGTATAAAATTTTAATACAGATAGAAACAGCAAAAAAGTGAGCGGGAGTCGTGAGGTATCGGGGAGGCTGATCGGCGGGGGCGAACTCGCGTGCGCGACCCGGCCACTGTCAAGGCGCGGAACCTTTTGCCTGCTTCCTTTCGGACCTGAGCCGTCCGGTTCTCCTTGGCCACCCGGCCCCGCCCGTCCTCCGACCGGCGGCGCCTAGTGACGCCCCGCTTGGCGCGGACGAGCGGTCTCCGCTGGCCGCACCACCGACAGGACTCCTCCTCTCACTCACTCCATCCGCTCTGCGGCCTAGACACTGGCTCACAGGCGCCCGCCACGACGCCCCGCGAACAGCAAAAGGACACGGGGAACCAAATGATAGGAAGCACGATGAGAGATAAGAGACAATAGAGTGGCGTAGGGAATAGATGCATTGGAATAACATGAGAACTGTCTAAATTTAATATTTCTACTCACTCTCCCTCTCTCTCTTTTTCTCTCGTTTACTCTCTTGCATTCTCTTCATCTCTTTTCCAGCAAATAAGTCAAGGGCTATATGAATTATTTCGCATAAAGAGAGCAAAATTCCTTTTTCTTTTATACTCATAGCCTTTCCAAAAAATTGTGAAATCACAGATAATAAATTGTGTTTGCGTATAAAATTTTAATACAGATAGAAACAGCAAAAAAGTGAGCGGGAGTCGTGAGGTATCGGGGAGGCTGATCGGCGGGGGCGAACTCGCGTGCGCGACCCGGCCACTGTCAAGGCGCGGAACCTTTTGCCTGCTTCCTTTCGGACCTGAGCCGTCCGGTTCTCCTTGGCCACCCGGCCCCGCCCGTCCTCCGACCGGCGGCGCCTAGTGACGCCCCGCTTGGCGCGGACGAGCGGTCTCCGCTGGCCGCACCACCGACAGGACTCCTCCTCTCACTCACTCCATCCGCTCTGCGGCCTAGACACTGGCTCACAGGCGCCCGCCACGACGCCCCGCGAACAGCAAAAGGACACGGGGAACCAAATGATAGGAAGCACGATGAGAGATAAGAGACAATAGAGTGGCGTAGGGAATAGATGCATTGGAATAACATGAGAACTGTCTAAATTTAATATTTCTACTCACTCTCCCTCTCTCTCTTTTTCTCTCGTTTACTCTCTTGCATTCTCTTCATCTCTTTTCCAGCAAATAAGTCAAGGGCTATATGAATTATTTCGCATAAAGAGAGCAAAATTCCTTTTTCTTTTATACTCATAGCCTTTCCAAAAAATTGTGCAATCACAGATAATAAATTGTGTTTGCGTATAAAATTTTAATACAGATAGAAACAGCAAAAAAGTGAGCGGGAGTCGTGAGGTATCGGGGAGGCTGATCGGCGGGGGCGAACTCGCGTGCGCGACCCGGCCACTGTCAAGGCGCGGAACCTTTTGCCTGCTTCCTTTCGGACCTGAGCCGTCCGGTTCTCCTTGGCCACCCGGCCCCGCCCGTCCTCCGACCGGCGGCGCCTAGTGACGCCCCGCTTGGCGCGGACGCCCGGTCTCCGCTGGCCGCACCACCGACAGGACTCCTCCTCTCACTCACTCCATCCGCTCTGCGGCCTAGACACTGGCTCACAGGCGCCCGCCACGACGCCCCGCGAACAGCAAAAGGACACCTGGAACCAAATGATAGGAAGCACGATGAGAGATAAGAGACAATAGAGTGGCGTAGGGAATAGATGCATTGGAATAATATGAGCACTGTCTAAATTTAATATTTCTACTCACTCTCAATCTCTCTCTTTTTCTCTCGTTTACTCTCTTGCATTCTCTTCATCTCTTTTCCAGTAAATAAGTCAAGGGCTATATGAATTATTTCGCATAAAGAGAGCAAAATTCCTTTTTCTTTTATACTCATAGCCTTTCCAAAAAATTGTGAAATCACAGATAATAAATTGTGTTTGCGTATAAAATTTTAATACAGATAGAAACAGCAAAAAAGTGAGCGGGAGTCGTGAGGTATCGGGGAGGCTGATCGGCGGGGGCGAACTCGCGTGCGCGACCCGGCCACTGTCAAGGCGCGGAACCTTTTGCCTGCTTCCTTTCGGACCTGAGCCGTCCGGTTCTCCTTGGCCACCCGGCCCCGCCCGTCCTCCGACCGGCGGCGCCTAGTGACGCCCCGCTTGGCGCGGACGCCCGGTCTCCGCTGGCCGCACCACCGACAGGACTCCTCCTCTCACTTACTCCATCCGCTCTGCGGCCTAGACACTGGCTCACAGGCGCCCGCCACGACGCCCCGCGAACAGCAAAAGGACACGGGGAACCAAATGATAGGAAGCACGATGAGAGATAAGAGACAATAGAGTGGCGTAGGGAATAGATGCATTGGAATAATATGAGCACTGTCTAAATTTAATATTTCTACTCACTCTCCCTCTCTCTCTTTTTCTCTCGTTTACTCTCTTGCATTCTCTTCATCTCTTTTCCAGCAAATAAGTCAAGGGCTATATGAATTATTTCGCATAAAGAGAGCAAAATTCCTTTTTCTTTTATACTCATAGCCTTTCCAAAAAATTGTGAAATCACAGATAATAAATTGTGTTTGCGTATAAAATTTTAATACAGATAGAAACAGCAAAAAAGTGAGCGGGAGTCGTGAGGTATCGGGGAGGCTGATCGGCGGGGGCGAACTCGCGTGCGCGACCCGGCCACTGTCAAGGCGCGGAACCTTTTGCCTGCTTCCTTTCGGACCTGAGCCGTCCGGTTCTCCTTGGCCACCCGGCCCCGCCCGTCCTCCGACCGGCGGCGCCTAGTGACGCCCCGCTTGGCGCGGACGCCCGGTCTCCGCTGGCCGCACCACCGACAGGACTCCTCCTCTCACTTACTCCATCCGCTCTGCGGCCTAGACACTGGCTCACAGGCGCCCGCCACGACGCCCCGCGAACAGCAAAAGGACACCTGGAACCAAATGATAGGAAGCACGATGAGAGATAAGAGACAATAGAGTGGCGTAGGGAATAGATGCATTGGAATAATATGAGCACTGTCTAAATTTAATATTTCTACTCACTCTCAATCTCTCTCTTTTTCTCTCGTTTACTCTCTTGCATTCTCTTCATCTCTTTTCCAGCAAATAAGTCAAGGGCTATATGAATTATTTCGCATAAAGAGAGCAAAATTCCTTTTTCTTTTATACTCATAGCCTTTCCAAAAAATTGTGAAATCACAGATAATAAATTGTGTTTGCGTATAAAATTTTAATACAGATAGAAACAGCAAAAAAGTGAGCGGGAGTCGTGAGGTATCGGGGAGGCTGATCGGCGGGGGCGAACTCGCGTGCGCGACCCGGCCACTGTCAAGGCGCGGAACCTTTTGCCTGCTTCCTTTCGGACCTGAGCCGTCCGGTTCTCCTTGGCCACCCGGCCCCGCCCGTCCTCCGACCGGCGGCGCCTAGTGACGCCCCGCTTGGCGCGGACGCCCGGTCTCCGCTGGCCGCACCACCGACAGGACTCCTCCTCTCACTTACTCCATCCGCTCTGCGGCCTAGACACTGGCTCACAGGCGCCCGCCACGACGCCCCGCGAACAGCAAAAGGACACGGGGAACCAAATGATAGGAAGCACGATGAGAGATAAGAGACAATAGAGTGGCGTAGGGAATAGATGCATTGGAATAATATGAGCACTGTCTAAATTTAATATTTCTACTCACTCTCCCTCTCTCTCTTTTTCTCTCGTTTACTCTCTTGCATTCTCTTCATCTCTTTTCCAGCAAATAAGTCAAGGGCTATATGAATTATTTCGCATAAAGAGAGCAAAATTCCTTTTTCTTTTATACTCATAGCCTTTCCAAAAAATTGTGAAATCACAGATAATAAATTGTGTTTGCGTATAAAATTTTAATACAGATAGAAACAGCAAAAAAGTGAGCGGGAGTCGTGAGGTATCGGGGAGGCTGATCGGCGGGGGCGAACTCGCGTGCGCGACCCGGCCACTGTCAAGGCGCGGAACCTTTTGCCTGCTTCCTTTCGGACCTGAGCCGTCCGGTTCTCCTTGGCCACCCGGCCCCGCCCGTCCTCCGACCGGCGGCGCCTAGTGACGCCCCGCTTGGCGCGGACGCCCGGTCTCCGCTGGCCGCACCACCGACAGGACTCCTCCTCTCACTTACTCCATCCGCTCTGCGGCCTAGACACTGGCTCACAGGCGCCCGCCACGACGCCCCGCGAACAGCAAAAGGACACGGGGAACCAAATGATAGGAAGCACGATGAGAGATAAGAGACAATAGAGTGGCGTAGGGAATAGATGCATTGGAATAATATGAGCACTGTCTAAATTTAATATTTCTACTCACTCTCCCTCTCTCTCTTTTTCTCTCGTTTACTCTCTTGCATTCTCTTCATCTCTTTTCCAGCAAATAAGTCAAGGGCTATATGAATTATTTCGCATAAAGAGAGCAAAATTCCTTTTTCTTTTATACTCATAGCCTTTCCAAAAAATTGTGAAATCACAGATAATAAATTGTGTTTGCGTATAAAATTTTAATACAGATAGAAACAGCAAAAAAGTGAGCGGGAGTCGTGAGGTATCGGGAGGCTGATCGGCGGGGGCGAACTCGCGTGCGCGACCCGGCCACTGTCAAGGCGCGGAACCTTTTGCCTGCTTCCTTTCGGACCTGAGCCGTCCGGTTCTCCTTGGCCACCCGGCCCCGCCCGTCCTCCGACCGGCGGCGCCTAGTGACGCCCCGCTTGGCGCGGACGCCCGGTCTCCGCTGGCCGCACCACCGACAGGACTCCTCCTCTCACTTACTCCATCCGCTCTGCGGCCTAGACACTGGCTCACAGGCGCCCGCCACGACGCCCCGCGAACAGCAAAAGGACACGGGGAACCAAATGATAGGAAGCACGATGAGAGATAAGAGACAATAGAGTGGCGTAGGGAATAGATGCATTGGAATAATATGAGCACTGTCTAAATTTAATATTTCTACTCACTCTCCCTCTCTCTCTTTTTCTCTCGTTTACTCTCTTGCATTCTCTTCATCTCTTTTCCAGCAAATAAGTCAAGGGCTATATGAATTATTTCGCATAAAGAGAGCAAAATTCCTTTTTCTTTTATACTCATAGCCTTTCCAAAAAATTGTGAAATCACAGATAATAAATTGTGTTTGCGTATAAAATTTTAATACAGATAGAAACAGCAAAAAAGTGAGCGGGAGTCGTGAGGTATCGGGGAGGCTGATCGGCGGGGGCGAACTCGCGTGCGCGACCCGGCCACTGTCAAGGCGCGGAACCTTTTGCCTGCTTCCTTTCGGACCTGAGCCGTCCGGTTCTCCTTGGCCACCCGGCCCCGCCCGTCCTCCGACCGGCGGCGCCTAGTGACGCCCCGCTTGGCGCGGACGCCCGGTCTCCGCTGGCCGCACCACCGACAGGACTCCTCCTCTCACTTACTCCATCCGCTCTGCGGCCTAGACACTGGCTCACAGGCGCCCGCCACGACGCCCCGCGAACAGCAAAAGGACACGGGGAACCAAATGATAGGAAGCACGATGAGAGATAAGAGACAATAGAGTGGCGTAGGGAATAGATGCATTGGAATAATATGAGCACTGTCTAAATTTAATATTTCTACTCACTCTCCCTCTCTCTCTTTTTCTCTCGTTTACTCTCTTGCATTCTCTTCATCTCTTTTCCAGCAAATAAGTCAAGGGCTATATGAATTATTTCGCATAAAGAGAGCAAAATTCCTTTTTCTTTTATACTCATAGCCTTTCCAAAAAATTGTGAAATCACAGATAATAAATTGTGTTTGCGTATAAAATTTTAATACAGATAGAAACAGCAAAAAAGTGAGCGGGAGTCGTGAGGTATCGGGGAGGCTGATCGGCGGGGGCGAACTCGCGTGCGCGACCCGGCCACTGTCAAGGCGCGGAACCTTTTGCCTGCTTCCTTTCGGACCTGAGCCGTCCGGTTCTCCTTGGCCACCCGGCCCCGCCCGTCCTCCGACCGGCGGCGCCTAGTGACGCCCCGCTTGGCGCGGACGCCCGGTCTCCGCTGGCCGCACCACCGACAGGACTCCTCCTCTCACTTACTCCATCCGCTCTGCGGCCTAGACACTGGCTCACAGGCGCCCGCCACGACGCCCCGCGAACAGCAAAAGGACACGGGGAACCAAATGATAGGAAGCACGATGAGAGATAAGAGACAATAGAGTGGCGTAGGGAATAGATGCATTGGAATAATATGAGCACTGTCTAAATTTAATATTTCTACTCACTCTCCCTCTCTCTCTTTTTCTCTCGTTTACTCTCTTGCATTCTCTTCATCTCTTTTCCAGCAAATAAGTCAAGGGCTATATGAATTATTTCGCATAAAGAGAGCAAAATTCCTTTTTCTTTTATACTCATAGCCTTTCCAAAAAATTGTGAAATCACAGATAATAAATTGTGTTTGCGTATAAAATTTTAATACAGATAGAAACAGCAAAAAAGTGAGCGGGAGTCGTGAGGTATCGGGGAGGCTGATCGGCGGGGGCGAACTCGCGTGCGCGACCCGGCCACTGTCAAGGCGCGGAACCTTTTGCCTGCTTCCTTTCGGACCTGAGCCGTCCGGTTCTCCTTGGCCACCCGGCCCCGCCCGTCCTCCGACCGGCGGCGCCTAGTGACGCCCCGCTTGGCGCGGACGCCCGGTCTCCGCTGGCCGCACCACCGACAGGACTCCTCCTCTCACTTACTCCATCCGCTCTGCGGCCTAGACACTGGCTCACAGGCGCCCGCCACGACGCCCCGCGAACAGCAAAAGGACACGGGGAACCAAATGATAGGAAGCACGATGAGAGATAAGAGACAATAGAGTGGCGTAGGGAATAGATGCATTGGAATAATATGAGCACTGTCTAAATTTAATATTTCTACTCACTCTCCCTCTCTCTCTTTTTCTCTCGTTTACTCTCTTGCATTCTCTTCATCTCTTTTCCAGCAAATAAGTCAAGGGCTATATGAATTATTTCGCATAAAGAGAGCAAAATTCCTTTTTCTTTTATACTCATAGCCTTTCCAAAAAATTGTGAAATCACAGATAATAAATTGTGTTTGCGTATAAAATTTTAATACAGATAGAAACAGCAAAAAAGTGAGCGGGAGTCGTGAGGTATCGGGGAGGCTGATCGGCGGGGGCGAACTCGCGTGCGCGACCCGGCCACTGTCAAGGCGCGGAACCTTTTGCCTGCTTCCTTTCGGACCTGAGCCGTCCGGTTCTCCTTGGCCACCCGGCCCCGCCCGTCCTCCGACCGGCGGCGCCTAGTGACGCCCCGCTTGGCGCGGACGCCCGGTCTCCGCTGGCCGCACCACCGACAGGACTCCTCCTCTCACTTACTCCATCCGCTCTGCGGCCTAGACACTGGCTCACAGGCGCCCGCCACGACGCCCCGCGAACAGCAAAAGGACACGGGGAACCAAATGATAGGAAGCACGATGAGAGATAAGAGACAATAGAGTGGCGTAGGGAATAGATGCATTGGAATAATATGAGCACTGTCTAAATTTAATATTTCTACTCACTCTCCCTCTCTCTCTTTTTCTCTCGTTTACTCTCTTGCATTCTCTTCATCTCTTTTCCAGCAAATAAGTCAAGGGCTATATGAATTATTTCGCATAAAGAGAGCAAAATTTCTTTTTCTTTTATACTCATAGCCTTTCCAAAAAATTGTGAAATCACAGATAATAAATTGTGTTTGCGTATAAAATTTTAATACAGATAGAAACAGCAAAAAAGTGAGCGGGAGTCGTGAGGTATCGGGGAGGCTGATCGGCGGGGGCGAACTCGCGTGCGCGACCCGGCCACTGTCAAGGCGCGGAACCTTTTGCCTGCTTCCTTTCGGACCTGAGCCGTCCGGTTTTCCTTGGCCACCCGGCCCCGCCCGTCCTCCGACCGGCGGCGCCTAGTGACGCCCCGCTTGGCGCGGACGCCCGGTCTCCGCTGGCCGCACCACCGACAGGACTCCTCCTCTCACTTACTCCATCCGCTCTGCGGCCTAGACACTGGCTCACAGGCGCCCGCCACGACGCCCCGCGAACAGCAAAAGGACACGGGGAACCAAATGATAGGAAGCACGATGAGAGATAAGAGACAATAGAGTGGCGTAGGGAATAGATGCATTGGAATAATATGAGCACTGTCTAAATTTAATATTTCTACTCACTCTCAATCTCTCTCTTTTTCTCTCGTTTACTCTCTTGCATTCTCTTCATCTCTTTTCCAGCAAATAAGTCAAGGGCTATATGAATTATTTCGCATAAAGAGAGCAAAATTCCTTTTTCTTTTATACTCATAGCCTTTCCAAAAAATTGTGAAATCACAGATAATAAATTGTGTTTGCGTATAAAATTTTAATACAGATAGAAACAGCAAAAAAGTGAGCGGGAGTCGTGAGGTATCGGGGAGGCTGATCGGCGGGGGCGAACTCGCGTGCGCGACCCGGCCACTGTCAAGGCGCGGAACCTTTTGCCTGCTTCCTTTCGGACCTGAGCCGTCCGGTTCTCCTTGGCCACCCGGCCCCGCCCGTCCTCCGACCGGCGGCGCCTAGTGACGCCCCGCTTGGCGCGGACGCCCGGTCTCCGCTGGCCGCACCACCGACAGGACTCCTCCTCTCACTTACTCCATCCGCTCTGCGGCCTAGACACTGGCTCACAGGCGCCCGCCACGACGCCCCGCGAACAGCAAAAGGACACGGGGAACCAAATGATAGGAAGCACGATGAGAGATAAGAGACAATAGAGTGGCGTAGGGGAGGGAGAGTGAGTAGAAATATTAAATTTAGACAGTTCTCATATTATTCCAATGCATCTATTCCCTACGCCACTCTATTGTCTCTTATCTCTCATCGTGCTTCCTATCATTTGGTTCCCCGTGTCCTTTTGCTGTTCGCGGGGCGTCGTGGCGGGCGCCTGTGAGCCAGTGTCTAGGCCGCAGAGCGGATGGAGTAAGTGAGAGGAGGAGTCCTGTCGGTGGTGCGGCCAGCGGAGACCGGGCGTCCGCGCCAAGCGGGGCGTCACTAGGCGCCGCCGGTCGGAGGACGGGCGGGGCCGGGTGGCCAAGGAGAACCGGACGGCTCAGGTCCGAAAGGAAGCAGGCAAAAGGTTCCGCGCCTTGACAGTGGCCGGGTCGCGCACGCGAGTTCGCCCCCGCCGATCAGCCTCCCCGATACCTCAGGCAAAAGGTTCCGCGCCTTGACAGTGGCCGGGTCGCGCACGCGAGTTCGCCCCCGCCGATCAGCCTCCCCGATACCTCACGACTCCCGCTCACTTTTTTGCTGTTTCTATCTGTATTAAAATTTTATACGCAAACACAATTTATTATCTGTGATTTCACAATTTTTTGGAAAGGCTATGAGTATAAAAGAAAAAGGAATTTTGCTCTCTTTATGCGAAATAATTCATATAGCCCTTGACTTATTTGCTGGAAAAGAGATGAAGAGAATGCAAGAGAGTAAACGAGAGAAAAAGAGAGAGATTGAGAGTGAGTAGAAATATTAAATTTAGACAGTGCTCATATTATTCCAATGCATCTATTCCCTACGCCACTCTATTGTCTCTTATCTCTCATCGTGCTTCCTATCATTTGGTTCCCCGTGTCCTTTTGCTGTTCGCGGGGCGTCGTGGCGGGCGCCTGTGAGCGGAATAGATGCATTGGAATAATATGAGAACTGTCTAAATTTAATATTTCTACTCACTCTCCCTCTCTCTCTTTTTCTCTCGTTTACTCTCTTGCATTCTCTTCATCTCTTTTCCAGCAAATAAGTCAAGGGCTATATGAATTATTTCGCATAAAGAGAGCAAAATTCCTTTTTCTTTTATACTCATAGCCTTTCCAAAAAATTGTGAAATCACAGATAATAAATTGTGTTTGCGTATAAAATTTTAATACAGATAGAAACAGCAAAAAAGTGAGCGGGAGTCGTGAGGTATCGGGGAGGCTGATCGGTGGGGGCGAACTCGCGTGCGCGACCCGGCCACTGTCAAGGCGCGGAACCTTTTGCCTGCTTCCTTTCGGACCTGAGCCGTCCGGTTCTCCTTGGCGTCCTCCGACCGGCGGCGCCTAGTGACGCCCCGCTTGGCGCGGACGCCCGGTCTCCGCTGGCCGCACCACCGACAGGACTCCTCCTCTCACTCACTCCATCCGCTCTGCGGCCTAGACACTGGCTCACAGGCGCCCGCCACGACGCCCCGCGAACAGCAAAAGGACACCTGGAACCAAATGATAGGAAGCACGATGAGAGATAAGAGACAATAGAGTGGCGTAGGGAATAGATGCATTGGAATAATATGAGCACTGTCTAAATTTAATATTTCTACTCACTCTCAATCTCTCTCTTTTTCTCTCGTTTACTCTCTTGCATTCTCTTCATCTCTTTTCCAGCAAATAAGTCAAGGGCTATATGAATTATTTCGCATAAAGAGAGCAAAATTCCTTTTTCTTTTATACTCATAGCCTTTCCAAAAAATTGTGAAATCACAGATAATAAATTGTGTTTGCGTATAAAATTTTAATACAGATAGAAACAGCAAAAAAGTGAGCGGGAGTCGTGAGGTATCGGGGAGGCTGATCGGCGGGGGCGAACTCGCGTGCGCGACCCGGCCACTGTCAAGGCGCGGAACCTTTTGCCTGCTTCCTTTCGGACCTGAGCCGTCCGGTTCTCCTTGGCCACCCGGCCCCGCCCGTCCTCCGACCGGCGGCGCCTAGTGACGCCCCGCTTGGCGCGGACGCCCGGTCTCCGCTGGCCGCACCACCGACAGGACTCCTCCTCTCACTCACTCCATCCGCTCTGCGGCCTAGACACTGGCTCACAGGCGCCCGCCACGACGCCCCGCGAACAGCAAAAGGACACCTGGAACCAAATGATAGGAAGCACGATGAGAGATAAGAGACAATAGAGTGGCGTAGGGAATAGATGCATTGGAATAATATGAGCACTGTCTAAATTTAATATTTCTACTCACTCTCAATCTCTCTCTTTTTCTCTCGTTTACTCTCTTGCATTCTCTTCATCTCTTTTCCAGCAAATAAGTCAAGGGCTATATGAATTATTTCGCATAAAGAGAGCAAAATTCCTTTTTCTTTTATACTCATAGCCTTTCCAAAAAATTGTGAAATCACAGATAATAAATTGTGTTTGCGTATAAAATTTTAATACAGATAGAAACAGCAAAAAAGTGAGCGGGAGTCGTGAGGTATCGGGGAGGCTGATCGGCGGGGGCGAACTCGCGTGCGCGACCCGGCCACTGTCAAGGCGCGGAACCTTTTGCCTGCTTCCTTTCGGACCTGAGCCGTCCGGTTCTCCTTGGCCACCCGGCCCCGCCCGTCCTCCGACCGGCGGCGCCTAGTGACGCCCCGCTTGGCGCGGACGCCCGGTCTCCGCTGGCCGCACCACCGACAGGACTCCTCCTCTCACTTACTCCATCCGCTCTGCGGCCTAGACACTGGCTCACAGGCGCCCGCCACGACGCCCCGCGAACAGCAAAAGGACACGGGGAACCAAATGATAGGAAGCACGATGAGAGATAAGAGACAATAGAGTGGCGTAGGGAATAGATGCATTGGAATAATATGAGCACTGTCTAAATTTAATATTTCTACTCACTCTCCCTCTCTCTCTTTTTCTCTCGTTTACTCTCTTGCATTCTCTTCATCTCTTTTCCAGCAAATAAGTCAAGGGCTATATGAATTATTTCGCATAAAGAGAGCAAAATTCCTTTTTCTTTTATACTCATAGCCTTTCCAAAAAATTGTGAAATCACAGATAATAAATTGTGTTTGCGTATAAAATTTTAATACAGATAGAAACAGCAAAAAAGTGAGCGGGAGTCGTGAGGTATCGGGGAGGCTGATCGGCGGGGGCGAACTCGCGTGCGCGACCCGGCCACTGTCAAGGCGCGGAACCTTTTGCCTGCTTCCTTTCGGACCTGAGCCGTCCGGTTCTCCTTGGCCACCCGGCCCCGCCCGTCCTCCGACCGGCGGCGCCTAGTGACGCCCCGCTTGGCGCGGACGCCCGGTCTCCGCTGGCCGCACCACCGACAGGACTCCTCCTCTCACTTACTCCATCCGCTCTGCGGCCTAGACACTGGCTCACAGGCGCCCGCCACGACGCCCCGCGAACAGCAAAAGGACACGGGGAACCAAATGATAGGAAGCACGATGAGAGATAAGAGACAATAGAGTGGCGTAGGGAATAGATGCATTGGAATAATATGAGCACTGTCTAAATTTAATATTTCTACTCACTCTCCCTCTCTCTCTTTTTCTCTCGTTTACTCTCTTGCATTCTCTTCATCTCTTTTCCAGCAAATAAGTCAAGGGCTATATGAATTATTTCGCATAAAGAGAGCAAAATTCCTTTTTCTTTTATACTCATAGCCTTTCCAAAAAATTGTGAAATCACAGATAATAAATTGTGTTTGCGTATAAAATTTTAATACAGATAGAAACAGCAAAAAAGTGAGCGGGAGTCGTGAGGTATCGGGGAGGCTGATCGGCGGGGGCGAACTCGCGTGCGCGACCCGGCCACTGTCAAGGCGCGGAACCTTTTGCCTGCTTCCTTTCGGACCTGAGCCGTCCGGTTCTCCTTGGCCACCCGGCCCCGCCCGTCCTCCGACCGGCGGCGCCTAGTGACGCCCCGCTTGGCGCGGACGCCCGGTCTCCGCTGGCCGCACCACCGACAGGACTCCTCCTCTCACTTACTCCATCCGCTCTGCGGCCTAGACACTGGCTCACAGGCGCCCGCCACGACGCCCCGCGAACAGCAAAAGGACACGGGGAACCAAATGATAGGAAGCACGATGAGAGATAAGAGACAATAGAGTGGCGTAGGGAATAGATGCATTGGAATAATATGAGCACTGTCTAAATTTAATATTTCTACTCACTCTCCCTCTCTCTCTTTTTCTCTCGTTTACTCTCTTGCATTCTCTTCATCTCTTTTCCAGCAAATAAGTCAAGGGCTATATGAATTATTTCGCATAAAGAGAGCAAAATTCCTTTTTCTTTTATACTCATAGCCTTTCCAAAAAATTGTGAAATCACAGATAATAAATTGTGTTTGCGTATAAAATTTTAATACAGATAGAAACAGCAAAAAAGTGAGCGGGAGTCGTGAGGTATCGGGGAGGCTGATCGGCGGGGGCGAACTCGCGTGCGCGACCCGGCCACTGTCAAGGCGCGGAACCTTTTGCCTGCTTCCTTTCGGACCTGAGCCGTCCGGTTCTCCTTGGCCACCCGGCCCCGCCCGTCCTCCGACCGGCGGCGCCTAGTGACGCCCCGCTTGGCGCGGACGCCCGGTCTCCGCTGGCCGCACCACCGACAGGACTCCTCCTCTCACTCACTCCATCCGCTCTGCGGCCTAGACACTGGCTCACAGGCGCCCGCCACGACGCCCCGCGAACAGCAAAAGGACACCTGGAACCAAATGATAGGAAGCACGATGAGAGATAAGAGACAATAGAGTGGCGTAGGGAATAGATGCATTGGAATAATATGAGCACTGTCTAAATTTAATATTTCTACTCACTCTCAATCTCTCTCTTTTTCTCTCGTTTACTCTCTTGCATTCTCTTCATCTCTTTTCCAGCAAATAAGTCAAGGGCTATATGAATTATTTCGCATAAAGAGAGCAAAATTCCTTTTTCTTTTATACTCATAGCCTTTCCAAAAAATTGTGAAATCACAGATAATAAATTGTGTTTGCGTATAAAATTTTAATACAGATAGAAACAGAAAAAAGTGAGCGGGAGTCGTGAGGTATCGGGGAGGCTGATCGGCGGGGGCGAACTCGCGTGCGCGACCCGGCCACTGTCAAGGCGCGGAACCTTTTGCCTGCTTCCTTTCGGACCTGAGCCGTCCGGTTCTCCTTGGCCACCCGGCCCCGCCCGTCCTCCGACCGGCGGCGCCTAGTGACGCCCCGCTTGGCGCGGACGCCCGGTCTCCGCTGGCCGCACCACCGACAGGACTCCTCCTCTCACTCACTCCATCCGCTCTGCGGCCTAGACACTGGCTCACAGGCGCCCGCCACGACGCCCCGCGAACAGCAAAAGGACACGGGGAACCAAATGATAGGAAGCACGATGAGAGATAAGAGACAATAGAGTGGCGTAGGGAATAGATGCATTGGAATAATATGAGCACTGTCTAAATTTAATATTTCTACTCACTCTCCCTCTCTCTCTTTTTCTCTCGTTTACTCTCTTGCATTCTCTTCATCTCTTTTCCAGCAAATAAGTCAAGGGCTATATGAATTATTTCGCATAAAGAGAGCAAAATTCCTTTTTCTTTTATACTCATAGCCTTTCCAAAAAATTGTGAAATCACAGATAATAAATTGTGTTTGCGTATAAAATTTTAATACAGATAGAAACAGCAAAAAAGTGAGCGGGAGTCGTGAGGTATCGGGGAGGCTGATCGGCGGGGGCGAACTCGCGTGCGCGACCCGGCCACTGTCAAGGCGCGGAACCTTTTGCCTGCTTCCTTTCGGACCTGAGCCGTCCGGTTCTCCTTGGCCACCCGGCCCCGCCCGTCCTCCGACCGGCGGCGCCTAGTGACGCCCCGCTTGGCGCGGACGCCCGGTCTCCGCTGGCCGCACCACCGACAGGACTCCTCCTCTCACTCACTCCATCCGCTCTGCGGCCTAGACACTGGCTCACAGGCGCCCGCCACGACGCCCCGCGAACAGCAAAAGGACACGGGGAACCAAATGATAGGAAGCACGATGAGAGATAAGAGACAATAGAGTGGCGTAGGGAATAGATGCATTGGAATAATATGAGCACTGTCTAAATTTAATATTTCTACTCACTCTCCCTCTCTCTCTTTTTCTCTCGTTTACTCTCTTGCATTCTCTTCATCTCTTTTCCAGCAAATAAGTCAAGGGCTATATGAATTATTTCGCATAAAGAGAGCAAAATTTCTTTTTCTTTTATACTCATAGCCTTTCCAAAAAATTGTGAAATCACAGATAATAAATTGTGTTTGCGTATAAAATTTTAATACAGATAGAAACAGCAAAAAAGTGAGCGGGAGTCGTGAGGTATCGGGGAGGCTGATCGGCGGGGGCGAACTCGCGTGCGCGACCCGGCCACTGTCAAGGCGCGGAACCTTTTGCCTGCTTCCTTTCGGACCTGAGCCGTCCGGTTCTCCTTGGCCACCCGGCCCCGCCCGTCCTCCGACCGGCGGCGCCTAGTGACGCCCCGCTTGGCGCGGACGCCCGGTCTCCGCTGGCCGCACCACCGACAGGACTCCTCCTCTCACTCACTCCATCCGCTCTGCGGCCTAGACACTGGCTCACAGGCGCCCGCCACGACGCCCCGCGAACAGCAAAAGGACACGGGGAACCAAATGATAGGAAGCACGATGAGAGATAAGAGACAATAGAGTGGCGTAGGGAATAGATGCATTGGAATAATATGAGCACTGTCTAAATTTAATATTTCTACTCACTCTCCCTCTCTCTCTTTTTCTCTCGTTTACTCTCTTGCATTCTCTTCATCTCTTTTCCAGCAAATAAGTCAAGGGCTATATGAATTATTTCGCATAAAGAGAGCAAAATTTCTTTTTCTTTTATACTCATAGCCTTTCCAAAAAATTGTGAAATCACAGATAATAAATTGTGTTTGCGTATAAAATTTTAATACAGATAGAAACAGCAAAAAAGTGGTGCGCGACCCGGCCACTGTCAAGGCGCGGAACCTTTTGCCTGCTTCCTTTCGGACCTGAGCCGTCCGGTTCTCCTTGGCCACCCGGCCCCGCCCGTCCTCCGACCGGCGGCGCCTAGTGACGCCCCGCTTGGCGCGGACGCCCGGTCTCCGCTGGCCGCACCACCGACAGGACTCCTCCTCTCACTCACTCCATCCGCTCTGCGGCCTAGACACTGGCTCACAGGCGCCCGCCACGACGCCCCGCGAACAGCAAAAGGACACGGGGAACCAAATGATAGGAAGCACGATGAGAGATAAGAGACAATAGAGTGGCGTAGGGAATAGATGCATTGGAATAATATGAGCACTGTCTAAATTTAATATTTCTACTCACTCTCCCTCTCTCTCTTTTTCTCTCGTTTACTCTCTTGCATTCTCTTCATCTCTTTTCCAGCAAATAAGTCAAGGGCTATATGAATTATTTCGCATAAAGAGAGCAAAATTCCTTTTTCTTTTATACTCATAGCCTTTCCAAAAAATTGTGAAATCACAGATAATAAATTGTGTTTGCGTATAAAATTTTAATACAGATAGAAACAGCAAAAAAGTGAGCGGGAGTCGTGAGGTATCGGGGAGGCTGATCGGCGGGGGCGAACTCGCGTGCGCGACCCGGCCACTGTCAAGGCGCGGAACCTTTTGCCTGCTTCCTTTCGGACCTGAGCCGTCCGGTTCTCCTTGGCCACCCGGCCCCGCCCGTCCTCCGACCGGCGGCGCCTAGTGACGCCCCGCTTGGCGCGGACGCCCGGTCTCCGCTGGCCGCACCACCGACAGGACTCCTCCTCTCACTCACTCCATCCGCTCTGCGGCCTAGACACTGGCTCACAGGCGCCCGCCACGACGCCCCGCGAACAGCAAAAGGACACGGGGAACCAAATGATAGGAAGCACGATGAGAGATAAGAGACAATAGAGTGGCGTAGGGAATAGATGCATTGGAATAATATGAGCACTGTCTAAATTTAATATTTCTACTCACTCTCCCTCTCTCTCTTTTTCTCTCGTTTACTCTCTTGCATTCTCTTCATCTCTTTTCCAGCAAATAAGTCAAGGGCTATATGAATTATTTCGCATAAAGAGAGCAAAATTCCTTTTTCTTTTATACTCATAGCCTTTCCAAAAAATTGTGAAATCACAGATAATAAATTGTGTTTGCGTATAAAATTTTAATACAGATAGAAACAGCAAAAAAGTGAGCGGGAGTCGTGAGGTATCGGGGAGGCTGATCGGCGGGGGCGAACTCGCGTGCGCGACCCGGCCACTGTCAAGGCGCGGAACCTTTTGCCTGCTTCCTTTCGGACCTGAGCCGTCCGGTTCTCCTTGGCCACCCGGCCCCGCCCGTCCTCCGACCGGCGGCGCCTAGTGACGCCCCGCTTGGCGCGGACGCCCGGTCTCCGCTGGCCGCACCACCGACAGGACTCCTCCTCTCACTCACTCCATCCGCTCTGCGGCCTAGACACTGGCTCACAGGCGCCCGCCACGACGCCCCGCGAACAGCAAAAGGACACGGGGAACCAAATGATAGGAAGCACGATGAGAGATAAGAGACAATAGAGTGGCGTAGGGAATAGATGCATTGGAATAATATGAGCACTGTCTAAATTTAATATTTCTACTCACTCTCCCTCTCTCTCTTTTTCTCTCGTTTACTCTCTTGCATTCTCTTCATCTCTTTTCCAGCAAATAAGTCAAGGGCTATATGAATTATTTCGCATAAAGAGAGCAAAATTTCTTTTTCTTTTATACTCATAGCCTTTCCAAAAAATTGTGAAATCACAGATAATAAATTGTGTTTGCGTATAAAATTTTAATACAGATAGAAACAGCAAAAAAGTGAGCGGGAGTCGTGAGGTATCGGGGAGGCTGATCGGCGGGGGCGAACTCGCGTGCGCGACCCGGCCACTGTCAAGGCGCGGAACCTTTTGCCTGCTTCCTTTCGGACCTGAGCCGTCCGGTTCTCCTTGGCCACCCGGCCCCGCCCGTCCTCCGACCGGCGGCGCCTAGTGACGCCCCGCTTGGCGCGGACGCCCGGTCTCCGCTGGCCGCACCACCGACAGGACTCCTCCTCTCACTCACTCCATCCGCTCTGCGGCCTAGACACTGGCTCACAGGCGCCCGCCACGACGCCCCGCGAACAGCAAAAGGACACGGGGAACCAAATGATAGGAAGCACGATGAGAGATAAGAGACAATAGAGTGGCGTAGGGAATAGATGCATTGGAATAATATGAGCACTGTCTAAATTTAATATTTCTACTCACTCTCCCTCTCTCTCTTTTTCTCTCGTTTACTCTCTTGCATTCTCTTCATCTCTTTTCCAGCAAATAAGTCAAGGGCTATATGAATTATTTCGCATAAAGAGAGCAAAATTTCTTTTTCTTTTATACTCATAGCCTTTCCAAAAAATTGTGAAATCACAGATAATAAATTGTGTTTGCGTATAAAATTTTAATACAGATAGAAACAGCAAAAAAGTGGTGCGCGACCCGGCCACTGTCAAGGCGCGGAACCTTTTGCCTGCTTCCTTTCGGACCTGAGCCGTCCGGTTCTCCTTGGCCACCCGGCCCCGCCCGTCCTCCGACCGGCGGCGCCTAGTGACGCCCCGCTTGGCGCGGACGCCCGGTCTCCGCTGGCCGCACCACCGACAGGACTCCTCCTCTCACTCACTCCATCCGCTCTGCGGCCTAGACACTGGCTCACAGGCGCCCGCCACGACGCCCCGCGAACAGCAAAAGGACACGGGGAACCAAATGATAGGAAGCACGATGAGAGATAAGAGACAATAGAGTGGCGTAGGGAATAGATGCATTGGAATAATATGAGCACTGTCTAAATTTAATATTTCTACTCACTCTCCCTCTCTCTCTTTTTCTCTCGTTTACTCTCTTGCATTCTCTTCATCTCTTTTCCAGCAAATAAGTCAAGGGCTATATGAATTATTTCGCATAAAGAGAGCAAAATTCCTTTTTCTTTTATACTCATAGCCTTTCCAAAAAATTGTGAAATCACAGATAATAAATTGTGTTTGCGTATAAAATTTTAATACAGATAGAAACAGCAAAAAAGTGAGCGGGAGTCGTGAGGTATCGGGGAGGCTGATCGGCGGGGGCGAACTCGCGTGCGCGACCCGGCCACTGTCAAGGCGCGGAACCTTTTGCCTGCTTCCTTTCGGACCTGAGCCGTCCGGTTCTCCTTGGCCACCCGGCCCCGCCCGTCCTCCGACCGGCGGCGCCTAGTGACGCCCCGCTTGGCGCGGACGCCCGGTCTCCGCTGGCCGCACCACCGACAGGACTCCTCCTCTCACTCACTCCATCCGCTCTGCGGCCTAGACACTGGCTCACAGGCGCCCGCCACGACGCCCCGCGAACAGCAAAAGGACACGGGGAACCAAATGATAGGAAGCACGATGAGAGATAAGAGACAATAGAGTGGCGTAGGGAATAGATGCATTGGAATAATATGAGCACTGTCTAAATTTAATATTTCTACTCACTCTCCCTCTCTCTCTTTTTCTCTCGTTTACTCTCTTGCATTCTCTTCATCTCTTTTCCAGCAAATAAGTCAAGGGCTATATGAATTATTTCGCATAAAGAGAGCAAAATTTCTTTTTCTTTTATACTCATAGCCTTTCCAAAAAATTGTGAAATCACAGATAATAAATTGTGTTTGCGTATAAAATTTTAATACAGATAGAAACAGCAAAAAGTGGTGCGCGACCCGGCCACTGTCAAGGCGCGGAACCTTTTGCCTGCTTCCTTTCGGACCTGAGCCGTCCGGTTCTCCTTGGCCACCCGGCCCCGCCCGTCCTCCGACCGGCGGCGCCTAGTGACGCCCCGCTTGGCGCGGACGCCGGTCTCCGCTGGCCGCACCACCGACAGGACTCCTCCTCTCACTCACTCCATCCGCTCTGCGGCCTAGACACTGGCTCACAGGCGCCCGCCACGACGCCCCGCGAACAGCAAAAGGACACGGGGAACCAAATGATAGGAAGCACGATGAGAGATAAGAGACAATAGAGTGGCGTAGGGAATAGATGCATTGGAATAATATGAGCACTGTCTAAATTTAATATTTCTACTCACTCTCCCTCTCTCTCTTTTTCTCTCGTTTACTCTCTTGCATTCTCTTCATCTCTTTTCCAGCAAATAAGTCAAGGGCTATATGAATTATTTCGCATAAAGAGAGCAAAATTTCTTTTTCTTTTATACTCATAGCCTTTCCAAAAAATTGTGAAATCACAGATAATAAATTGTGTTTGCGTATAAAATTTTAATACAGATAGAAACAGCAAAAAAGTGAGCGGGAGTCGTGAGGTATCGGGGAGGCTGATCGGCGGGGGCGAACTCGCGTGCGCGACCCGGCCACTGTCAAGGCGCGGAACCTTTTGCCTGCTTCCTTTCGGACCTGAGCCGTCCGGTTCTCCTTGGCCACCCGGCCCCGCCCGTCCTCCGACCGGCGGCGCCTAGTGACGCCCCGCTTGGCGCGGACGCCCGGTCTCCGCTGGCCGCACCACCGACAGGACTCCTCCTCTCACTCACTCCATCCGCTCTGCGGCCTAGACACTGGCTCACAGGCGCCCGCCACGACGCCCCGCGAACAGCAAAAGGACACGGGGAACCAAATGATAGGAAGCACGATGAGAGATAAGAGACAATAGAGTGTCGTAGGGAATAGATGCATTGGAATAATATGAGCACTGTCTAAATTTAATATTTCTACTCACTCTCCCTCTCTCTCTTTTCTCTCGTTTACTCTCTTGCATTCTCTTCATCTCTTTTCCAGCAAATAAGTCAAGGGCTATATGAATTATTTCGCATAAAGAGAGCAAAATTCCTTTTTCTTTTATACTCATAGCCTTTCCAAAAAATTGTGAAATCACAGATAATAAATTGTGTTTGCGTATAAAATTTTAATACAGATAGAAACAGCAAAAAAGTGAGCGGGAGTCGTGAGGTATCGGGGAGGCTGATCGGCGGGGGCGAACTCGCGTGCGCGACCCGGCCACTGTCAAGGCGCGGAACCTTTTGCCTGCTTCCTTTCGGACCTGAGCCGTCCGGTTCTCCTTGGCCACCCGGCCCCGCCCGTCCTCCGACCGGCGGCGCCTAGTGACGCCCCGCTTGGCGCGGACGCCCGGTCTCCGCTGGCCGCACCACCGACAGGACTCCTCCTCTCACTCACTCCATCCGCTCTGCGGCCTAGACACTGGCTCACAGGCGCCCGCCACGACGCCCCGCGAACAGCAAAAGGACACGGGGAACCAAATGATAGGAAGCACGATGAGAGATAAGAGACAATAGAGTGGCGTAGGGAATAGATGCATTGGAATAATATGAGCACTGTCTAAATTTAATATTTCTACTCACTCTCCCTCTCTCTCTTTTTCTCTCGTTTACTCTCTTGCATTCTCTTCATCTCTTTTCCAGCAAATAAGTCAAGGGCTATATGAATTATTTCGCATAAAGAGAGCAAAATTTCTTTTTCTTTTATACTCATAGCCTTTCCAAAAAATTGTGAAATCACAGATAATAAATTGTGTTTGCGTATAAAATTTTAATACAGATAGAAACAGCAAAAAAGTGAGCGGGAGTCGTGAGGTATCGGGGAGGCTGATCGGCGGGGGCGAACTCGCGTGCGCGACCCGGCCACTGTCAAGGCGCGGAACCTTTTGCCTGCTTCCTTTCGGACCTGAGCCGTCCGGTTCTCCTTGGCCACCCGGCCCCGCCCGTCCTCCGACCGGCGGCGCCTAGTGACGCCCCGCTTGGCGCGGACGCCCGGTCTCCGCTGGCCGCACCACCGACAGGACTCCTCCTCTCACTCACTCCATCCGCTCTGCGGCCTAGACACTGGCTCACAGGCGCCCGCCACGACGCCCCGCGAACAGCAAAAGGACACGGGGAACCAAATGATAGGAAGCACGATGAGAGATAAGAGACAATAGAGTGGCGTAGGGAATAGATGCATTGGAATAATATGAGCACTGTCTAAATTTAATATTTCTACTCACTCTCCCTCTCTCTCTTTTTCTCTCGTTTACTCTCTTGCATTCTCTTCATCTCTTTTCCAGCAAATAAGTCAAGGGCTATATGAATTATTTCGCATAAAGAGAGCAAAATTTCTTTTTCTTTTATACTCATAGCCTTTCCAAAAAATTGTGAAATCACAGATAATAAATTGTGTTTGCGTATAAAATTTTAATACAGATAGAAACAGCAAAAAGTGAGCGGGAGTCGTGAGGTATCGGGGAGGCTGATCGGCGGGGGCGAACTCGCGTGCGCGACCCGGCCACTGTCAAGGCGCGGAACCTTTTGCCTGCTTCCTTTCGGACCTGAGCCGTCCGGTTCTCCTTGGCCACCCGGCCCCGCCCGTCCTCCGACCGGCGGCGCCTAGTGACGCCCCGCTTGGCGCGGACGCCCGGTCTCCGCTGGCCGCACCACCGACAGGACTCCTCCTCTCACTCACTCCATCCGCTCTGCGGCCTAGACACTGGCTCACAGGCGCCCGCCACGACGCCCCGCGAACAGCAAAAGGACACGGGGAACCAAATGATAGGAAGCACGATGAGAGATAAGAGACAATAGAGTGGCGTAGGGAATAGATGCATTGGAATAATATGAGCACTGTCTAAATTTAATATTTCTACTCACTCTCCCTCTCTCTCTTTTTCTCTCGTTTACTCTCTTGCATTCTCTTCATCTCTTTTCCAGCAAATAAGTCAAGGGCTATATGAATTATTTCGCATAAAGAGAGCAAAATTCCTTTTTCTTTTATACTCATAGCCTTTCCAAAAAATTGTGAAATCACAGATAATAAATTGTGTTTGCGTATAAAATTTTAATACAGATAGAAACAGCAAAAAAGTGAGCGGGAGTCGTGAGGTATCGGGGAGGCTGATCGGCGGGGGCGAACTCGCGTGCGCGACCCGGCCACTGTCAAGGCGCGGAACCTTTTGCCTGCTTCCTTTCGGACCTGAGCCGTCCGGTTCTCCTTGGCCACCCGGCCCCGCCCGTCCTCCGACCGGCGGCGCCTAGTGACGCCCCGCTTGGCGCGGACGCCGGTCTCCGCTGGCCGCACCACCGACAGGACTCCTCCTCTCACTCACTCCATCCGCTCTGCGGCCTAGACACTGGCTCACAGGCGCCCGCCACGACGCCCCGCGAACAGCAAAAGGACACGGGGAACCAAATGATAGGAAGCACGATGAGAGATAAGAGACAATAGAGTGGCGTAGGGAATAGATGCATTGGAATAATATGAGCACTGTCTAAATTTAATATTTCTACTCACTCTCCCTCTCTCTCTTTTTCTCTCGTTTACTCTCTTGCATTCTCTTCATCTCTTTTCCAGCAAATAAGTCAAGGGCTATATGAATTATTTCGCATAAAGAGAGCAAAATTTCTTTTTCTTTTATACTCATAGCCTTTCCAAAAAATTGTGAAATCACAGATAATAAATTGTGTTTGCGTATAAAATTTTAATACAGATAGAAACAGCAAAAAAGTGAGCGGGAGTCGTGAGGTATCGGGGAGGCTGATCGGCGGGGGCGAACTCGCGTGCGCGACCCGGCCACTGTCAAGGCGCGGAACCTTTTGCCTGCTTCCTTTCGGACCTGAGCCGTCCGGTTCTCCTTGGCCACCCGGCCCCGCCCGTCCTCCGACCGGCGGCGCCTAGTGACGCCCCGCTTGGCGCGGACGCCCGGTCTCCGCTGGCCGCACCACCGACAGGACTCCTCCTCTCACTCACTCCATCCGCTCTGCGGCCTAGACACTGGCTCACAGGCGCCCGCCACGACGCCCCGCGAACAGCAAAAGGACACGGGGAACCAAATGATAGGAAGCACGATGAGAGATAAGAGACAATAGAGTGGCGTAGGGAATAGATGCATTGGAATAATATGAGCACTGTCTAAATTTAATATTTCTACTCACTCTCCCTCTCTCTCTTTTTCTCTCGTTTACTCTCTTGCATTCTCTTCATCTCTTTTCCAGCAAATAAGTCAAGGGCTATATGAATTATTTCGCATAAAGAGAGCAAAATTCTTTTTCTTTTATACTCATAGCCTTTCCAAAAAATTGTGAAATCACAGATAATAAATTGTGTTTGCGTATAAAATTTTAATACAGATAGAAACAGCAAAAAGTGAGCGGGAGTCGTGAGGTATCGGGGAGGCTGATCGGCGGGGGCGAACTCGCGTGCGCGACCCGGCCACTGTCAAGGCGCGGAACCTTTTGCCTGCTTCCTTTCGGACCTGAGCCGTCCGGTTCTCCTTGGCCACCCGGCCCCGCCCGTCCTCCGACCGGCGGCGCCTAGTGACGCCCCGCTTGGCGCGGACGCCCGGTCTCCGCTGGCCGCACCACCGACAGGACTCCTCCTCTCACTCACTCCATCCGCTCTGCGGCCTAGACACTGGCTCACAGGCGCCCGCCACGACGCCCCGCGAACAGCAAAAGGACACGGGGAACCAAATGATAGGAAGCACGATGAGAGATAAGAGACAATAGAGTGGCGTAGGGAATAGATGCATTGGAATAATATGAGCACTGTCTAAATTTAATATTTCTACTCACTCTCCCTCTCTCTCTTTTTCTCTCGTTTACTCTCTTGCATTCTCTTCATCTCTTTTCCAGCAAATAAGTCAAGGGCTATATGAATTATTTCGCATAAAGAGAGCAAAATTCCTTTTTCTTTTATACTCATAGCCTTTCCAAAAAATTGTGAAATCACAGATAATAAATTGTGTTTGCGTATAAAATTTTAATACAGATAGAAACAGCAAAAAAGTGAGCGGGAGTCGTGAGGTATCGGGGAGGCTGATCGGCGGGGGCGAACTCGCGTGCGCGACCCGGCCACTGTCAAGGCGCGGAACCTTTTGCCTGCTTCCTTTCGGACCTGAGCCGTCCGGTTCTCCTTGGCCACCCGGCCCCGCCCGTCCTCCGACCGGCGGCGCCTAGTGACGCCCCGCTTGGCGCGGACGCCCGGTCTCCGCTGGCCGCACCACCGACAGGACTCCTCCTCTCACTCACTCCATCCGCTCTGCGGCCTAGACACTGGCTCACAGGCGCCCGCCACGACGCCCCGCGAACAGCAAAAGGACACGGGGAACCAAATGATAGGAAGCACGATGAGAGATAAGAGACAATAGAGTGGCGTAGGGAATAGATGCATTGGAATAATATGAGCACTGTCTAAATTTAATATTTCTACTCACTCTCCCTCTCTCTCTTTTTCTCTCGTTTACTCTCTTGCATTCTCTTCATCTCTTTTCCAGCAAATAAGTCAAGGGCTATATGAATTATTTCGCATAAAGAGAGCAAAATTTCTTTTTCTTTTATACTCATAGCCTTTCCAAAAAATTGTGAAATCACAGATAATAAATTGTGTTTGCGTATAAAATTTTAATACAGATAGAAACAGCAAAAAAGTGAGCGGGAGTCGTGAGGTATCGGGGAGGCTGATCGGCGGGGGCGAACTCGCGTGCGCGACCCGGCCACTGTCAAGGCGCGGAACCTTTTGCCTGCTTCCTTTCGGACCTGAGCCGTCCGGTTCTCCTTGGCCACCCGGCCCCGCCCGTCCTCCGACCGGCGGCGCCTAGTGACGCCCCGCTTGGCGCGGACGCCCGGTCTCCGCTGGCCGCACCACCGACAGGACTCCTCCTCTCACTCACTCCATCCGCTCTGCGGCCTAGACACTGGCTCACAGGCGCCCGCCACGACGCCCCGCGAACAGCAAAAGGACACGGGGAACCAAATGATAGGAAGCACGATGAGAGATAAGAGACAATAGAGTGGCGTAGGGAATAGATGCATTGGAATAATATGAGCACTGTCTAAATTTAATATTTCTACTCACTCTCCCTCTCTCTCTTTTTCTCTCGTTTACTCTCTTGCATTCTCTTCATCTCTTTTCCAGCAAATAAGTCAAGGGCTATATGAATTATTTCGCATAAAGAGAGCAAAATTTCTTTTTCTTTTATACTCATAGCCTTTCCAAAAAATTGTGAAATCACAGATAATAAATTGTGTTTGCGTATAAAATTTTAATACAGATAGAAACAGCAAAAAGTGAGCGGGAGTCGTGAGGTATCGGGGAGGCTGATCGGCGGGGGCGAACTCGCGTGCGCGACCCGGCCACTGTCAAGGCGCGGAACCTTTTGCCTGCTTCCTTTCGGACCTGAGCCGTCCGGTTCTCCTTGGCCACCCGGCCCCGCCCGTCCTCCGACCGGCGGCGCCTAGTGACGCCCCGCTTGGCGCGGACGCCCGGTCTCCGCTGGCCGCACCACCGACAGGACTCCTCCTCTCACTCACTCCATCCGCTCTGCGGCCTAGACACTGGCTCACAGGCGCCCGCCACGACGCCCCGCGAACAGCAAAAGGACACGGGGAACCAAATGATAGGAAGCACGATGAGAGATAAGAGACAATAGAGTGGCGTAGGGAATAGATGCATTGGAATAATATGAGCACTGTCTAAATTTAATATTTCTACTCACTCTCCCTCTCTCTCTTTTTCTCTCGTTTACTCTCTTGCATTCTCTTCATCTCTTTTCCAGCAAATAAGTCAAGGGCTATATGAATTATTTCGCATAAAGAGAGCAAAATTCCTTTTTCTTTTATACTCATAGCCTTTCCAAAAAATTGTGAAATCACAGATAATAAATTGTGTTTGCGTATAAAATTTTAATACAGATAGAAACAGCAAAAAAGTGAGCGGGAGTCGTGAGGTATCGGGGAGGCTGATCGGCGGGGGCGAACTCGCGTGCGCGACCCGGCCACTGTCAAGGCGCGGAACCTTTTGCCTGCTTCCTTTCGGACCTGAGCCGTCCGGTTCTCCTTGGCCACCCGGCCCCGCCCGTCCTCCGACCGGCGGCGCCTAGTGACGCCCCGCTTGGCGCGGACGCCCGGTCTCCGCTGGCCGCACCACCGACAGGACTCCTCCTCTCACTCACTCCATCCGCTCTGCGGCCTAGACACTGGCTCACAGGCGCCCGCCACGACGCCCCGCGAACAGCAAAAGGACACGGGGAACCAAATGATAGGAAGCACGATGAGAGATAAGAGACAATAGAGTGGCGTAGGGAATAGATGCATTGGAATAATATGAGCACTGTCTAAATTTAATATTTCTACTCACTCTCCCTCTCTCTCTTTTTCTCTCGTTTACTCTCTTGCATTCTCTTCATCTCTTTTCCAGCAAATAAGTCAAGGGCTATATGAATTATTTCGCATAAAGAGAGCAAAATTCCTTTTTCTTTTATACTCATAGCCTTTCCAAAAAATTGTGAAATCACAGATAATAAATTGTGTTTGCGTATAAAATTTTAATACAGATAGAAACAGCAAAAAAGTGAGCGGGAGTCGTGAGGTATCGGGGAGGCTGATCGGCGGGGGCGAACTCGCGTGCGCGACCCGGCCACTGTCAAGGCGCGGAACCTTTTGCCTGCTTCCTTTCGGACCTGAGCCGTCCGGTTCTCCTTGGCCACCCGGCCCCGCCCGTCCTCCGACCGGCGGCGCCTAGTGACGCCCCGCTTGGCGCGGACGCCCGGTCTCCGCTGGCCGCACCACCGACAGGACTCCTCCTCTCACTCACTCCATCCGCTCTGCGGCCTAGACACTGGCTCACAGGCGCCCGCCACGACGCCCCGCGAACAGCAAAAGGACACGGGGAACCAAATGATAGGAAGCACGATGAGAGATAAGAGACAATAGAGTGGCGTAGGGAATAGATGCATTGGAATAATATGAGCACTGTCTAAATTTAATATTTCTACTCACTCTCCCTCTCTCTCTTTTTCTCTCGTTTACTCTCTTGCATTCTCTTCATCTCTTTTCCAGCAAATAAGTCAAGGGCTATATGAATTATTTCGCATAAAGAGAGCAAAATTTCTTTTTCTTTTATACTCATAGCCTTTCCAAAAAATTGTGAAATCACAGATAATAAATTGTGTTTGCGTATAAAATTTTAATACAGATAGAAACAGCAAAAAGTGAGCGGGAGTCGTGAGGTATCGGGGAGGCTGATCGGCGGGGGCGAACTCGCGTGCGCGACCCGGCCACTGTCAAGGCGCGGAACCTTTTGCCTGCTTCCTTTCGGACCTGAGCCGTCCGGTTCTCCTTGGCCACCCGGCCCCGCCCGTCCTCCGACCGGCGGCGCCTAGTGACGCCCCGCTTGGCGCGGACGCCCGGTCTCCGCTGGCCGCACCACCGACAGGACTCCTCCTCTCACTCACTCCATCCGCTCTGCGGCCTAGACACTGGCTCACAGGCGCCCGCCACGACGCCCCGCGAACAGCAAAAGGACACGGGGAACCAAATGATAGGAAGCACGATGAGAGATAAGAGACAATAGATTGTCGTAGGGAATAGATGCATTGGAATAATATGAGCACTGTCTAAATTTAATATTTCTACTCACTCTCCCTCTCTCTCTTTTTCTCTCGTTTACTCTCTTGCATTCTCTTCATCTCTTTTCCAGCAAATAAGTCAAGGGCTATATGAATTATTTCGCATAAAGAGAGCAAAATTTCTTTTTCTTTTATACTCATAGCCTTTCCAAAAAATTGTGAAATCACAGATAATAAATTGTGTTTGCGTATAAAATTTTAATGCAGATAGAAACAGCAAAAAGTGAGCGGGAGACTCCGACCGGCGGCGCCTAGTGACGCCCCGCTTGGCGCGGACGCCCGGTCTCCGCTGGCCGCACCACCGACAGGACTCCTCCCCTCACTCACTCCATCCGCTCTGCGGCCTAGACACTGGCTCACAGGCGCCCGCCACGACGCCCCGCGAACAGCAAAAGGACACGGGGAACCAAATGATAGGAAGCACGATGAGAGATAAGAGACAATAGAGTGGCGTAGGGAATAGATGCATTGGAATAATATGAGCACTGTCTAAATTTAATATTTCTACTCACTCTCCCTCTCTCTCTTTTTCTCTCGTTTACTCTCTTGCATTCTCTTCATCTCTTTTCCAGCAAATAAGTCAAGGGCTATATGAATTATTTCGCATAAAGAGAGCAAAATTTCTTTTTCTTTTATACTCATAGCCTTTCCAAAAAATTGTGAAATCACAGATAATAAATTGTGTTTGCGTATAAAATTTTAATACAGATAGAAACAGCAAAAAAGTGAGCGGGAGTCGTGAGGTATCGGGGAGGCTGATCGGCGGGGGCGAACTCGCGTGCGCGACCCGGCCACTGTCAAGGCGCGGAACCTTTTGCCTGCTTCCTTTCGGACCTGAGCCGTCCGGTTCTCCTTGGCCACCCGGCCCCGCCCGTCCTCCGACCGGCGGCGCCTAGTGACGCCCCGCTTGGCGCGGACGCCCGGTCTCCGCTGGCCGCACCACCGACAGGACTCCTCCTCTCACTCACTCCATCCGCTCTGCGGCCTAGACACTGGCTCACAGGCGCCCGCCACGACGCCCCGCGAACAGCAAAAGGACACGGGGAACCAAATGATAGGAAGCACGATGAGAGATAAGAGACAATAGAGTGGCGTAGGGAATAGATGCATTGGAATAATATGAGCACTGTCTAAATTTAATATTTCTACTCACTCTCCCTCTCTCTCTTTTTCTCTCGTTTACTCTCTTGCATTCTCTTCATCTCTTTTCCAGCAAATAAGTCAAGGGCTATATGAATTATTTCGCATAAAGAGAGCAAAATTCCTTTTTCTTTTATACTCATAGCCTTTCCAAAAAATTGTGAAATCACAGATAATAAATTGTGTTTGCGTATAAAATTTTAATGCAGATAGAAACAGCAAAAAGTGAGCGGGAGACTCCGACCGGCGGCGCCTAGTGACGCCCCGCTTGGCGCGGACGCCCGGTCTCCGCTGGCCGCACCACCGACAGGACTCCTCCCCTCACTCACTCCATCCGCTCTGCGGCCTAGACACTGGCTCACAGGCGCCCGCCACGACGCCCCGCGAACAGCAAAAGGACACGGGAACCAAATGATAGGAAGCACGATGAGAGATAAGAGACAATAGAGTGGCGTAGGGAATAGATGCATTGGAATAATATGAGCACTGTCTAAATTTAATATTTCTACTCACTCTCCCTCTCTCTCTTTTTCTCTCGTTTACTCTCTTGCATTCTCTTCATCTCTTTTCCAGCAAATAAGTCAAGGGCTATATGAATTATTTCGCATAAAGAGAGCAAAATTTCTTTTTCTTTTATACTCATAGCCTTTCCAAAAAATTGTGAAATCACAGATAATAAATTGTGTTTGCGTATAAAATTTTAATACAGATAGAAACAGCAAAAAAGTGAGCGGGAGTCGTGAGGTATCGGGGAGGCTGATCGGCGGGGGCGAACTCGCGTGCGCGACCCGGCCACTGTCAAGGCGCGGAACCTTTTGCCTGCTTCCTTTCGGACCTGAGCCGTCCGGTTCTCCTTGGCCACCCGGCCCCGCCCGTCCTCCGACCGGCGGCGCCTAGTGACGCCCCGCTTGGCGCGGACGCCCGGTCTCCGCTGGCCGCACCACCGACAGGACTCCTCCTCTCACTCACTCCATCCGCTCTGCGGCCTAGACACTGGCTCACAGGCGCCCGCCACGACGCCCCGCGAACAGCAAAAGGACACGGGGAACCAAATGATAGGAAGCACGATGAGAGATAAGAGACAATAGAGTGGCGTAGGGAATAGATGCATTGGAATAATATGAGCACTGTCTAAATTTAATATTTCTACTCACTCTCCCTCTCTCTCTTTTTCTCTCGTTTACTCTCTTGCATTCTCTTCATCTCTTTTCCAGCAAATAAGTCAAGGGCTATATGAATTATTTCGCATAAAGAGAGCAAAATTCCTTTTTCTTTTATACTCATAGCCTTTCCAAAAAATTGTGAAATCACAGATAATAAATTGTGTTTGCGTATAAAATTTTAATGCAGATAGAAACAGCAAAAAGTGAGCGGGAGACTCCGACCGGCGGCGCCTAGTGACGCCCCGCTTGGCGCGGACGCCCGGTCTCCGCTGGCCGCACCACCGACAGGACTCCTCCCCTCACTCACTCCATCCGCTCTGCGGCCTAGACACTGGCTCACAGGCGCCCGCCACGACGCCCCGCGAACAGCAAAAGGACACGGGGAACCAAATGATAGGAAGCACGATGAGAGATAAGAGACAATAGATTGTCGTAGGGAATAGATGCATTGGAATAATATGAGCACTGTCTAAATTTAATATTTCTACTCACTCTCCCTCTCTCTCTTTTTCTCTCGTTTACTCTCTTGCATTCTCTTCATCTCTTTTCCAGCAAATAAGTCAAGGGCTATATGAATTATTTCGCATAAAGAGAGCAAAATTTCTTTTTCTTTTATACTCATAGCCTTTCCAAAAAATTGTGAAATCACAGATAATAAATTGTGTTTGCGTATAAAATTTTAATGCAGATAGAAACAGCAAAAAGTGAGCGGGAGACTCCGACCGGCGGCGCCTAGTGACGCCCCGCTTGGCGCGGACGCCCGGTCTCCGCTGGCCGCACCACCGACAGGACTCCTCCCCTCACTCACTCCATCCGCTCTGCGGCCTAGACACTGGCTCACAGGCGCCCGCCACGACGCCCCGCGAACAGCAAAAGGACACGGGGAACCAAATGATAGGAAGCACGATGAGAGATAAGAGACAATAGAGTGGCGTAGGGAATAGATGCATTGGAATAATATGAGCACTGTCTAAATTTAATATTTCTACTCACTCTCCCTCTCTCTCTTTTTCTCTCGTTTACTCTCTTGCATTCTCTTCATCTCTTTTCCAGCAAATAAGTCAAGGGCTATATGAATTATTTCGCATAAAGAGAGCAAAATTTCTTTTTCTTTTATACTCATAGCCTTTCCAAAAAATTGTGAAATCACAGATAATAAATTGTGTTTGCGTATAAAATTTTAATACAGATAGAAACAGCAAAAAAGTGAGCGGGAGTCGTGAGGTATCGGGGAGGCTGATCGGCGGGGGCGAACTCGCGTGCGCGACCCGGCCACTGTCAAGGCGCGGAACCTTTTGCCTGCTTCCTTTCGGACCTGAGCCGTCCGGTTCTCCTTGGCCACCCGGCCCCGCCCGTCCTCCGACCGGCGGCGCCTAGTGACGCCCCGCTTGGCGCGGACGCCCGGTCTCCGCTGGCCGCACCACCGACAGGACTCCTCCTCTCACTCACTCCATCCGCTCTGCGGCCTAGACACTGGCTCACAGGCGCCCGCCACGACGCCCCGCGAACAGCAAAAGGACACGGGGAACCAAATGATAGGAAGCACGATGAGAGATAAGAGACAATAGAGTGGCGTAGGGAATAGATGCATTGGAATAATATGAGCACTGTCTAAATTTAATATTTCTACTCACTCTCCCTCTCTCTCTTTTTCTCTCGTTTACTCTCTTGCATTCTCTTCATCTCTTTTCCAGCAAATAAGTCAAGGGCTATATGAATTATTTCGCATAAAGAGAGCAAAATTTCTTTTTCTTTTATACTCATAGCCTTTCCAAAAAATTGTGAAATCACAGATAATAAATTGTGTTTGCGTATAAAATTTTAATACAGATAGAAACAGCAAAAAAGTGAGCGGGAGTCGTGAGGTATCGGGGAGGCTGATCGGCGGGGGCGAACTCGCGTGCGCGACCCGGCCACTGTCAAGGCGCGGAACCTTTTGCCTGCTTCCTTTCGGACCTGAGCCGTCCGGTTCTCCTTGGCCACCCGGCCCCGCCCGTCCTCCGACCGGCGGCGCCTAGTGACGCCCCGCTTGGCGCGGACGCCCGGTCTCCGCTGGCCGCACCACCGACAGGACTCCTCCTCTCACTCACTCCATCCGCTCTGCGGCCTAGACACTGGCTCACAGGCGCCCGCCACGACGCCCCGCGAACAGCAAAAGGACACGGGGAACCAAATGATAGGAAGCACGATGAGAGATAAGAGACAATAGAGTGGCGTAGGGAATAGATGCATGGAATAATATGAGCACTGTCTAAATTTAATATTTCTACTCACTCTCCCTCTCTCTCTTTTTCTCTCGTTTACTCTCTTGCATTCTCTTCATCTCTTTTCCAGCAAATAAGTCAAGGGCTATATGAATTATTTCGCATAAAGAGAGCAAAATTCCTTTTTCTTTTATACTCATAGCCTTTCCAAAAAATTGTGAAATCACAGATAATAAATTGTGTTTGCGTATAAAATTTTAATGCAGATAGAAACAGCAAAAAGTGAGCGGGAGACTCCGACCGGCGGCGCCTAGTGACGCCCCGCTTGGCGCGGACGCCCGGTCTCCGCTGGCCGCACCACCGACAGGACTCCTCCCCTCACTCACTCCATCCGCTCTGCGGCCTAGACACTGGCTCACAGGCGCCCGCCACGACGCCCCGCGAACAGCTAAAGGACACGGGGAACCAAATGATAGGAAGCACGATGAGAGATAAGAGACAATAGATTGTCGTAGGGAATAGATGCATTGGAATAATATGAGCACTGTCTAAATTTAATATTTCTACTCACTCTCCCTCTCTCACTTTTTCTCTCGTTTACTCTCTTGCATTCTCTTCATCTCTTTTCCAGCAAATAAGTCAAGGGCTATATGAATTATTTCGCATAAAGAGAGCAAAATTTCTTTTTCTTTTATACTCATAGCCTTTCCAAAAAATTGTGAAATCACAGATAATAAATTGTGTTTGCGTATAAAATTTTAATGCAGATAGAAACAGCAAAAAGTGAGCGGGAGACTCCGACCGGCGGCGCCTAGTGACGCCCCGCTTGGCGCGGACGCCCGGTCTCCGCTGGCCGCACCACCGACAGGACTCCTCCCCTCACTCACTCCATCCGCTCTGCGGCCTAGACACTGGCTCACAGGCGCCCGCCACGACGCCCCGCGAACAGCAAAAGGACACGGGGAACCAAATGATAGGAAGCACGATGAGAGATAAGAGACAATAGAGTGGCGTAGGGAATAGATGCATTGGAATAATATGAGCACTGTCTAAATTTAATATTTCTACTCACTCTCCCTCTCTCTCTTTTTCTCTCGTTTACTCTCTTGCATTCTCTTCATCTCTTTTCCAGCAAATAAGTCAAGGGCTATATGAATTATTTCGCATAAAGAGAGCAAAATTTCTTTTTCTTTTATACTCATAGCCTTTCCAAAAAATTGTGAAATCACAGATAATAAATTGTGTTTGCGTATAAAATTTTAATACAGATAGAAACAGCAAAAAAGTGAGCGGGAGTCGTGAGGTATCGGGGAGGCTGATCGGCGGGGGCGAACTCGCGTGCGCGACCCGGCCACTGTCAAGGCGCGGAACCTTTTGCCTGCTTCCTTTCGGACCTGAGCCGTCCGGTTCTCCTTGGCCACCCGGCCCCGCCCGTCCTCCGACCGGCGGCGCCTAGTGACGCCCCGCTTGGCGCGGACGCCCGGTCTCCGCTGGCCGCACCACCGACAGGACTCCTCCTCTCACTCACTCCATCCGCTCTGCGGCCTAGACACTGGCTCACAGGCGCCCGCCACGACGCCCCGCGAACAGCAAAAGGACACGGGGAACCAAATGATAGGAAGCACGATGAGAGATAAGAGACAATAGAGTGGCGTAGGGAATAGATGCATTGGAATAATATGAGCACTGTCTAAATTTAATATTTCTACTCACTCTCCCTCTCTCTCTTTTTCTCTCGTTTACTCTCTTGCATTCTCTTCATCTCTTTTCCAGCAAATAAGTCAAGGGCTATATGAATTATTTCGCATAAAGAGAGCAAAATTTCTTTTTCTTTTATACTCATAGCCTTTCCAAAAAATTGTGAAATCACAGATAATAAATTGTGTTTGCGTATAAAATTTTAATACAGATAGAAACAGCAAAAAAGTGAGCGGGAGTCGTGAGGTATCGGGGAGGCTGATCGGCGGGAGCGAACTCGCGTGCGCGACCCGGCCACTGTCAAGGCGCGGAACCTTTTGCCTGCTTCCTTTCGGACCTGAGCCGTCCGGTTCTCCTTGGCCACCCGGCCCCGCCCGTCCTCCGACCGGCGGCGCCTAGTGACGCCCCGCTTGGCGCGGACGCCCGGTCTCCGCTGGCCGCACCACCGACAGGACTCCTCCTCTCACTCACTCCATCCGCTCTGCGGCCTAGACACTGGCTCACAGGCGCCCGCCACGACGCCCCGCGAACAGCAAAAGGACACGGGGAACCAAATGATAGGAAGCACGATGAGAGATAAGAGACAATAGAGTGGCGTAGGGAATAGATGCATTGGAATAATATGAGCACTGTCTAAATTTAATATTTCTACTCACTCTCCCTCTCTCTCTTTTTCTCTCGTTTACTCTCTTGCATTCTCTTCATCTCTTTTCCAGCAAATAAGTCAAGGGCTATATGAATTATTTCGCATAAAGAGAGCAAAATTCCTTTTTCTTTTATACTCATAGCCTTTCCAAAAAATTGTGAAATCACAGATAATAAATTGTGTTTGCGTATAAAATTTTAATGCAGATAGAAACAGCAAAAAGTGAGCGGGAGACTCCGACCGGCGGCGCCTAGTGACGCCCCGCTTGGCGCGGACGCCCGGTCTCCGCTGGCCGCACCACCGACAGGACTCCTCCCCTCACTCACTCCATCCGCTCTGCGGCCTAGACACTGGCTCACAGGCGCCCGCCACGACGCCCCGCGAACAGCAAAAGGACACGGGGAACCAAATGATAGGAAGCACGATGAGAGATAAGAGACAATAGATTGTCGTAGGGAATAGATGCATTGGAATAATATGAGCACTGTCTAAATTTAATATTTCTACTCACTCTCCCTCTCTCACTTTTTCTCTCGTTTACTCTCTTGCATTCTCTTCATCTCTTTTCCAGCAAATAAGTCAAGGGCTATATGAATTATTTCGCATAAAGAGAGCAAAATTTCTTTTTCTTTTATACTCATAGCCTTTCCAAAAAATTGTGAAATCACAGATAATAAATTGTGTTTGCGTATAAAATTTTAATGCAGATAGAAACAGCAAAAAGTGAGCGGGAGACTCCGACCGGCGGCGCCTAGTGACACCCCGCTTGGCGCGGACGCCCGGTCTCCGCTGGCCGCACCACCGACAGGACTCCTCCCCTCACTCACTCCATCCGCTCTGCGGCCTAGACACTGGCTCACAGGCGCCCGCCACGACGCCCCGCGAACAGCAAAAGGACACGGGGAACCAAATGATAGGAAGCACGATGAGAGATAAGAGACAATAGAGTGGCGTAGGGAATAGATGCATTGGAATAATATGAGCACTGTCTAAATTTAATATTTCTACTCACTCTCCCTCTCTCTCTTTTTCTCTCGTTTACTCTCTTGCATTCTCTTCATCTCTTTTCCAGCAAATAAGTCAAGGGCTATATGAATTATTTCGCATAAAGAGAGCAAAATTTCTTTTTCTTTTATACTCATAGCCTTTCCAAAAAATTGTGAAATCACAGATAATAAATTGTGTTTGCGTATAAAATTTTAATACAGATAGAAACAGCAAAAAAGTGAGCGGGAGTCGTGAGGTATCGGGGAGGCTGATCGGCGGGGGCGAACTCGCGTGCGCGACCCGGCCACTGTCAAGGCGCGGAACCTTTTGCCTGCTTCCTTTCGGACCTGAGCCGTCCGGTTCTCCTTGGCCACCCGGCCCCGCCCGTCCTCCGACCGGCGGCGCCTAGTGACGCCCCGCTTGGCGCGGACGCCCGGTCTCCGCTGGCCGCACCACCGACAGGACTCCTCCTCTCACTCACTCCATCCGCTCTGCGGCCTAGACACTGGCTCACAGGCGCCCGCCACGACGCCCCGCGAACAGCAAAAGGACACGGGGAACCAAATGATAGGAAGCACGATGAGAGATAAGAGACAATAGAGTGGCGTAGGGAATAGATGCATTGGAATAATATGAGCACTGTCTAAATTTAATATTTCTACTCACTCTCCCTCTCTCTCTTTTTCTCTCGTTTACTCTCTTGCATTCTCTTCATCTCTTTTCCAGCAAATAAGTCAAGGGCTATATGAATTATTTCGCATAAAGAGAGCAAAATTTCTTTTTCTTTTATACTCATAGCCTTTCCAAAAAATTGTGAAATCACAGATAATAAATTGTGTTTGCGTATAAAATTTTAATGCAGATAGAAACAGCAAAAAGTGAGCGGGAGACTCCGACCGGCGGCGCCTAGTGACGCCCCGCTTGGCGCGGACGCCCGGTCTCCGCTGGCCGCACCACCGACAGGACTCCTCCCCTCACTCACTCCATCCGCTCTGCGGCCTAGACACTGGCTCACAGGCGCCCGCCACGACGCCCCGCGAACAGCAAAAGGACACGGGGAACCAAATGATAGGAAGCACGATGAGAGATAAGAGACAATAGATTGTCGTAGGGAATAGATGCATTGGAATAATATGAGCACTGTCTAAATTTAATATTTCTACTCACTCTCCCTCTCTCACTTTTTCTCTCGTTTACTCTCTTGCATTCTCTTCATCTCTTTTCCAGCAAATAAGTCAAGGGCTATATGAATTATTTCGCATAAAGAGAGCAAAATTTCTTTTTCTTTTATACTCATAGCCTTTCCAAAAAATTGTGAAATCACAGATAATAAATTGTGTTTGCGTATAAAATTTTAATGCAGATAGAAACAGCAAAAAGTGAGCGGGAGACTCCGACCGGCGGCGCCTAGTGACGCCCCGCTTGGCGCGGACGCCCGGTCGCCGCTGGCCGCACCACCGACAGGACTCCTCCCCTCACTCACTCCATCCGCTCTGCGGCCTAGACACTGGCTCACAGGCGCCCGCCACGACGCCCCGCGAACAGCAAAAGGACACGGGGAACCAAATGATAGGAAGCACGATGAGAGATAAGAGACAATAGAGTGGCGTAGGGAATAGATGCATTGGAATAATATGAGCACTGTCTAAATTTAATATTTCTACTCACTCTCCCTCTCTCTCTTTTTCTCTCGTTTACTCTCTTGCATTCTCTTCATCTCTTTTCCAGCAAATAAGTCAAGGGCTATATGAATTATTTCGCATAAAGAGAGCAAAATTTCTTTTTCTTTTATACTCATAGCCTTTCCAAAAAATTGTGAAATCACAGATAATAAATTGTGTTTGCGTATAAAATTTTAATACAGATAGAAACAGCAAAAAAGTGAGCGGGAGTCGTGAGGTATCGGGGAGGCTGATCGGCGGGGGCGAACTCGCGTGCGCGACCCGGCCACTGTCAAGGCGCGGAACCTTTTGCCTGCTTCCTTTCGGACCTGAGCCGTCCGGTTCTCCTTGGCCACCCGGCCCCGCCCGTCCTCCGACCGGCGGCGCCTAGTGACGCCCCGCTTGGCGCGGACGCCCGGTCTCCGCTGGCCGCACCACCGACAGGACTCCTCCTCTCACTCACTCCATCCGCTCTGCGGCCTAGACACTGGCTCACAGGCGCCCGCCACGACGCCCCGCGAACAGCAAAAGGACACGGGGAACCAAATGATAGGAAGCACGATGAGAGATAAGAGACAATAGAGTGGCGTAGGGAATAGATGCATTGGAATAATATGAGCACTGTCTAAATTTAATATTTCTACTCACTCTCCCTCTCTCTCTTTTTCTCTCGTTTACTCTCTTGCATTCTCTTCATCTCTTTTCCAGCAAATAAGTCAAGGGCTATATGAATTATTTCGCATAAAGAGAGCAAAATTCCTTTTTCTTTTATACTCATAGCCTTTCCAAAAAATTGTGAAATCACAGATAATAAATTGTGTTTGCGTATAAAATTTTAATGCAGATAGAAACAGCAAAAAGTGAGCGGGAGACTCCGACCGGCGGCGCCTAGTGACGCCCCGCTTGGCGCGGACGCCCGGTCTCCGCTGGCCGCACCACCGACAGGACTCCTCCCCTCACTCACTCCATCCGCTCTGCGGCCTAGACACTGGCTCACAGGCGCCCGCCACGACGCCCCGCGAACAGCAAAAGGACACGGGGAACCAAATGATAGGAAGCACGATGAGAGATAAGAGACAATAGAGTGGCGTAGGGAATAGATGCATTGGAATAATATGAGCACTGTCTAAATTTAATATTTCTACTCACTCTCCCTCTCTCTCTTTTTCTCTCGTTTACTCTCTTGCATTCTCTTCATCTCTTTTCCAGCAAATAAGTCAAGGGCTATATGAATTATTTCGCATAAAGAGAGCAAAATTTCTTTTTCTTTTATACTCATAGAATTTCCAAAAAATTGTGAAATCAGATAACAAATTGTGTTTGCGTATAAAATTTTAATACAGATAGAAACAGCAAAAAAGTGAGCGGGAGTCGTGAGGTATCGGGGAGGCTGATCGGCGGGGGCGAACTCGCGTGCGCGACCCGGCCACTGTCAAGGCGCGGAACCTTTTGCCTGCTTCCTTTCGGACCTGAGCCGTCCGGTTCTCCTTGGCCACCCGGCCCCGCCCGTCCTCCGACCGGCGGCGCCTAGTGACGCCCCGCTTGGCGCGGACGCCCGGTCTCCGCTGGCCGCACCACCGACAGGACTCCTCCTCTCACTCACTCCATCCGCTCTGCGGCCTAGACACTGGCTCACAGGCGCCCGCCACGACGCCCCGCGAACAGCAAAAGGACACGGGGAACCAAATGATAGGAAGCACGATGAGAGATAAGAGACAATAGATTGTCGTAGGGAATAGATGCATTGGAATAATATGAGCACTGTCTAAATTTAATATTTCTACTCACTCTCCCTCTCTCTCTTTTTCTCTCGTTTACTCTCTTGCATTCTCTTCATCTCTTTTCCAGCAAATAAGTCAAGGGCTATATGAATTATTTCGCATAAAGAGAGCAAAATTTCTTTTTCTTTTATACTCATAGCCTTTCCAAAAAATTGTGAAATCACAGATAATAAATTGTGTTTGCGTATAACATTTTAATGCAGATAGAAACAGCAAAAAGTGAGCGGGAGACTCCGACCGGCGGCGCCTAGTGACGCCCCGCTTGGCGCGGACGCCCGGTCTCCGCTGGCCGCACCACCGACAGGACTCCTCCCCTCACTCACTCCATCCGCTCTGCGGCCTAGACACTGGCTCACAGGCGCCCGCCACGACGCCCCGCGAACAGCAAAAGGACACGGGGAACCAAATGATAGGAAGCACGATGAGAGATAAGAGACAATAGAGTGGCGTAGGGAATAGATGCATTGGAATAATATGAGCACTGTCTAAATTTAATATTTCTACTCACTCTCCCTCTCTCTCTTTTTCTCTCGTTTACTCTCTTGCATTCTCTTCATCTCTTTTCCAGCAAATAAGTCAAGGGCTATATGAATTATTTCGCATAAAGAGAGCAAAATTTCTTTTTCTTTTATACTCATAGCCTTTCCAAAAAATTGTGAAATCACAGATAATAAATTGTGTTTGCGTATAAAATTTTAATACAGATAGAAACAGCAAAAAAGTGAGCGGGAGTCGTGAGGTATCGGGGAGGCTGATCGGCGGGGGCGAACTCGAGTGCGCGACCCGGCCACTGTCAAGGCGCGGAACCTTTTGCCTGCTTCCTTTCGGACCTGAGCCGTCCGGTTCTCCTTGGCCACCCGGCCCCGCCCGTCCTCCGACCGGCGGCGCCTAGTGACGCCCCGCTTGGCGCGGACGCCCGGTCTCCGCTGGCCGCACCACCGACAGGACTCCTCCTCTCACTCACTCCATCCGCTCTGCGGCCTAGACACTGGCTCACAGGCGCCCGCCACGACGCCCCGCGAACAGCAAAAGGACACGGGGAACCAAATGATAGGAAGCACGATGAGAGATAAGAGACAATAGATTGTCGTAGGGAATAGATGCATTGGAATAATATGAGCACTGTCTAAATTTAATATTTCTACTCACTCTCCCTCTCTCTCTTTTTCTCTCGTTTACTCTCTTGCATTCTCTTCATCTCTTTTCCAGCAAATAAGTCAAGGGCTATATGAATTATTTCGCATAAAGAGAGCAAAATTTCTTTTTCTTTTATACTCATAGCCTTTCCAAAAAATTGTGAAATCACAGATAATAAATTGTGTTTGCGTATAAAATTTTAATGCAGATAGAAACAGCAAAAAGTGAGCGGGAGACTCCGACCGGCGGCGCCTAGTGACGCCCCGCTTGGCGCGGACGCCCGGTCTCCGCTGGCCGCACCACCGACAGGACTCCTCCCCTCACTCACTCCATCCGCTCTGCGGCCTAGACACTGGCTCACAGGCGCCCGCCACGACGCCCCGCGAACAGCAAAAGGACACGGGGAACCAAATGATAGGAAGCACGATGAGAGATAAGAGACAATAGAGTGGCGTAGGGAATAGATGCATTGGAATAATATGAGCACTGTCTAAATTTAATATTTCTACTCACTCTCCCTCTCTCTCTTTTTCTCTCGTTTACTCTCTTGCATTCTCTTCATCTCTTTTCCAGCAAATAAGTCAAGGGCTATATGAATTATTTCGCATAAAGAGAGCAAAATTTCTTTTTCTTTTATACTCATAGCCTTTCCAAAAAATTGTGAAATCACAGATAATAAATTGTGTTTGCGTATAAAATTTTAATACAGATAGAAACAGCAAAAAAGTGAGCGGGAGTCGTGAGGTATCGGGGAGGCTGATCGGCGGGGGCGAACTCGCGTGCGCGACCCGGCCACTGTCAAGGCGCGGAACCTTTTGCCTGCTTCCTTTCGGACCTGAGCCGTCCGGTTCTCCTTGGCCACCCGGCCCCGCCCGTCCTCCGACCGGCGGCGCCTAGTGACGCCCCGCTTGGCGCGGACGCCCGGTCTCCGCTGGCCGCACCACCGACAGGACTCCTCCTCTCACTCACTCCATCCGCTCTGCGGCCTAGACACTGGCTCACAGGCGCCCGCCACGACGCCCCGCGAACAGCAAAAGGACACGGGGAACCAAATGATAGGAAGCACGATGAGAGATAAGAGACAATAGAGTGGCGTAGGGAATAGATGCATGGAATAATATGAGCACTGTCTAAATTTAATATTTCTACTCACTCTCCCTCTCTCTCTTTTTCTCTCGTTTACTCTCTTGCATTCTCTTCATCTCTTTTCCAGCAAATAAGTCAAGGGCTATATGAATTATTTCGCATAAAGAGAGCAAAATTCCTTTTTCTTTTATACTCATAGCCTTTCCAAAAAATTGTGAAATCACAGATAATAAATTGTGTTTGCGTATAAAATTTTAATGCAGATAGAAACAGCAAAAAGTGAGCGGGAGACTCCGACCGGCGGCGCCTAGTGACGCCCCGCTTGGCGCGGACGCCCGGTCTCCGCTGGCCGCACCACCGACAGGACTCCTCCCCTCACTCACTCCATCCGCTCTGCGGCCTAGACACTGGCTCACAGGCGCCCGCCACGACGCCCCGCGAACAGCTAAAGGACACGGGGAACCAAATGATAGGAAGCACGATGAGAGATAAGAGACAATAGATTGTCGTAGGGAATAGATGCATTGGAATAATATGAGCACTGTCTAAATTTAATATTTCTACTCACTCTCCCTCTCTCACTTTTTCTCTCGTTTACTCTCTTGCATTCTCTTCATCTCTTTTCCAGCAAATAAGTCAAGGGCTATATGAATTATTTCGCATAAAGAGAGCAAAATTTCTTTTTCTTTTATACTCATAGCCTTTCCAAAAAATTGTGAAATCACAGATAATAAATTGTGTTTGCGTATAAAATTTTAATGCAGATAGAAACAGCAAAAAGTGAGCGGGAGACTCCGACCGGCGGCGCCTAGTGACGCCCCGCTTGGCGCGGACGCCCGGTCTCCGCTGGCCGCACCACCGACAGGACTCCTCCCCTCACTCACTCTATCCGCTCTGCGGCCTAGACACTGGCTCACAGGCGCCCGCCACGACGCCCCGCGAACAGCAAAAGGACACGGGGAACCAAATGATAGGAAGCACGATGAGAGATAAGAGACAATAGAGTGGCGTAGGGAATAGATGCATTGGAATAATATGAGCACTGTCTAAATTTAATATTTCTACTCACTCTCCCTCTCTCTCTTTTTCTCTCGTTTACTCTCTTGCATTCTCTTCATCTCTTTTCCAGCAAATAAGTCAAGGGCTATATGAATTATTTCGCATAAAGAGAGCAAAATTTCTTTTTCTTTTATACTCATAGCCTTTCCAAAAAATTGTGAAATCACAGATAATAAATTGTGTTTGCGTATAAAATTTTAATACAGATAGAAACAGCAAAAAAGTGAGCGGGAGTCGTGAGGTATCGGGGAGGCTGATCGGCGGGGGCGAACTCGCGTGCGCGACCCGGCCACTGTCAAGGCGCGGAACCTTTTGCCTGCTTCCTTTCGGACCTGAGCCGTCCGGTTCTCCTTGGCCACCCGGCCCCGCCCGTCCTCCGACCGGCGGCGCCTAGTGACGCCCCGCTTGGCGCGGACGCCCGGTCTCCGCTGGCCGCACCACCGACAGGACTCCTCCTCTCACTCACTCCATCCGCTCTGCGGCCTAGACACTGGCTCACAGGCGCCCGCCACGACGCCCCGCGAACAGCAAAAGGACACGGGGAACCAAATGATAGGAAGCACGATGAGAGATAAGAGACAATAGAGTGGCGTAGGGAATAGATGCATTGGAATAATATGAGCACTGTCTAAATTTAATATTTCTACTCACTCTCCCTCTCTCTCTTTTTCTCTCGTTTACTCTCTTGCATTCTCTTCATCTCTTTTCCAGCAAATAAGTCAAGGGCTATATGAATTATTTCGCATAAAGAGAGCAAAATTTCTTTTTCTTTTATACTCATAGCCTTTCCAAAAAATTGTGAAATCACAGATAATAAATTGTGTTTGCGTATAAAATTTTAATACAGATAGAAACAGCAAAAAAGTGAGCGGGAGTCGTGAGGTATCGGGGAGGCTGATCGGCGGGAGCGAACTCGCGTGCGCGACCCGGCCACTGTCAAGGCGCGGAACCTTTTGCCTGCTTCCTTTCGGACCTGAGCCGTCCGGTTCTCCTTGGCCACCCGGCCCCGCCCGTCCTCCGACCGGCGGCGCCTAGTGACGCCCCGCTTGGCGCGGACGCCCGGTCTCCGCTGGCCGCACCACCGACAGGACTCCTCCTCTCACTCACTCCATCCGCTCTGCGGCCTAGACACTGGCTCACAGGCGCCCGCCACGACGCCCCGCGAACAGCAAAAGGACACGGGGAACCAAATGATAGGAAGCACGATGAGAGATAAGAGACAATAGAGTGGCGTAGGGAATAGATGCATTGGAATAATATGAGCACTGTCTAAATTTAATATTTCTACTCACTCTCCCTCTCTCTCTTTTTCTCTCGTTTACTCTCTTGCATTCTCTTCATCTCTTTTCCAGCAAATAAGTCAAGGGCTATATGAATTATTTCGCATAAAGAGAGCAAAATTCCTTTTTCTTTTATACTCATAGCCTTTCCAAAAAATTGTGAAATCACAGATAATAAATTGTGTTTGCGTATAAAATTTTAATGCAGATAGAAACAGCAAAAAGTGAGCGGGAGACTCCGACCGGCGGCGCCTAGTGACGCCCCGCTTGGCGCGGACGCCCGGTCTCCGCTGGCCGCACCACCGACAGGACTCCTCCCCTCACTCACTCCATCCGCTCTGCGGCCTAGACACTGGCTCACAGGCGCCCGCCACGACGCCCCGCGAACAGCAAAAGGACACGGGGAACCAAATGATAGGAAGCACGATGAGAGATAAGAGACAATAGATTGTCGTAGGGAATAGATGCATTGGAATAATATGAGCACTGTCTAAATTTAATATTTCTACTCACTCTCCCTCTCTCACTTTTTCTCTCGTTTACTCTCTTGCATTCTCTTCATCTCTTTTCCAGCAAATAAGTCAAGGGCTATATGAATTATTTCGCATAAAGAGAGCAAAATTTCTTTTTCTTTTATACTCATAGCCTTTCCAAAAAATTGTGAAATCACAGATAATAAATTGTGTTTGCGTATAAAATTTTAATGCAGATAGAAACAGCAAAAAGTGAGCGGGAGACTCCGACCGGCGGCGCCTAGTGACACCCCGCTTGGCGCGGACGCCCGGTCTCCGCTGGCCGCACCACCGACAGGACTCCTCCCCTCACTCACTCCATCCGCTCTGCGGCCTAGACACTGGCTCACAGGCGCCCGCCACGACGCCCCGCGAACAGCAAAAGGACACGGGGAACCAAATGATAGGAAGCACGATGAGAGATAAGAGACAATAGAGTGGCGTAGGGAATAGATGCATTGGAATAATATGAGCACTGTCTAAATTTAATATTTCTACTCACTCTCCCTCTCTCTCTTTTTCTCTCGTTTACTCTCTTGCATTCTCTTCATCTCTTTTCCAGCAAATAAGTCAAGGGCTATATGAATTATTTCGCATAAAGAGAGCAAAATTTCTTTTTCTTTTATACTCATAGCCTTTCCAAAAAATTGTGAAATCACAGATAATAAATTGTGTTTGCGTATAAAATTTTAATACAGATAGAAACAGCAAAAAAGTGAGCGGGAGTCGTGAGGTATCGGGGAGGCTGATCGGCGGGGGCGAACTCGCGTGCGCGACCCGGCCACTGTCAAGGCGCGGAACCTTTTGCCTGCTTCCTTTCGGACCTGAGCCGTCCGGTTCTCCTTGGCCACCCGGCCCCGCCCGTCCTCCGACCGGCGGCGCCTAGTGACGCCCCGCTTGGCGCGGACGCCCGGTCTCCGCTGGCCGCACCACCGACAGGACTCCTCCTCTCACTCACTCCATCCGCTCTGCGGCCTAGACACTGGCTCACAGGCGCCCGCCACGACGCCCCGCGAACAGCAAAAGGACACGGGGAACCAAATGATAGGAAGCACGATGAGAGATAAGAGACAATAGAGTGGCGTAGGGAATAGATGCATTGGAATAATATGAGCACTGTCTAAATTTAATATTTCTACTCACTCTCCCTCTCTCTCTTTTTCTCTCGTTTACTCTCTTGCATTCTCTTCATCTCTTTTCCAGCAAATAAGTCAAGGGCTATATGAATTATTTCGCATAAAGAGAGCAAAATTTCTTTTTCTTTTATACTCATAGCCTTTCCAAAAAATTGTGAAATCACAGATAATAAATTGTGTTTGCGTATAAAATTTTAATGCAGATAGAAACAGCAAAAAGTGAGCGGGAGACTCCGACCGGCGGCGCCTAGTGACGCCCCGCTTGGCGCGGACGCCCGGTCTCCGCTGGCCGCACCACCGACAGGACTCCTCCCCTCACTCACTCCATCCGCTCTGCGGCCTAGACACTGGCTCACAGGCGCCCGCCACGACGCCCCGCGAACAGCAAAAGGACACGGGGAACCAAATGATAGGAAGCACGATGAGAGATAAGAGACAATAGATTGTCGTAGGGAATAGATGCATTGGAATAATATGAGCACTGTCTAAATTTAATATTTCTACTCACTCTCCCTCTCTCACTTTTTCTCTCGTTTACTCTCTTGCATTCTCTTCATCTCTTTTCCAGCAAATAAGTCAAGGGCTATATGAATTATTTCGCATAAAGAGAGCAAAATTTCTTTTTCTTTTATACTCATAGCCTTTCCAAAAAATTGTGAAATCACAGATAATAAATTGTGTTTGCGTATAAAATTTTAATGCAGATAGAAACAGCAAAAAGTGAGCGGGAGACTCCGACCGGCGGCGCCTAGTGACGCCCCGCTTGGCGCGGACGCCCGGTCGCCGCTGGCCGCACCACCGACAGGACTCCTCCCCTCACTCACTCCATCCGCTCTGCGGCCTAGACACTGGCTCACAGGCGCCCGCCACGACGCCCCGCGAACAGCAAAAGGACACGGGGAACCAAATGATAGGAAGCACGATGAGAGATAAGAGACAATAGAGTGGCGTAGGGAATAGATGCATTGGAATAATATGAGCACTGTCTAAATTTAATATTTCTACTCACTCTCCCTCTCTCTCTTTTTCTCTCGTTTACTCTCTTGCATTCTCTTCATCTCTTTTCCAGCAAATAAGTCAAGGGCTATATGAATTATTTCGCATAAAGAGAGCAAAATTTCTTTTTCTTTTATACTCTTAGCCTTTCCAAAAAATTGTGAAATCACAGATAATAAATTGTGTTTGCGTATAAAATTTTAATACAGATAGAAACAGCAAAAAAGTGAGCGGGAGTCGTGAGGTATCGGGGAGGCTGATCGGCGGGGGCGAACTCGCGTGCGCGACCCGGCCACTGTCAAGGCGCGGAACCTTTTGCCTGCTTCCTTTCGGACCTGAGCCGTCCGGTTCTCCTTGGCCACCCGGCCCCGCCCGTCCTCCGACCGGCGGCGCCTAGTGACGCCCCGCTTGGCGCGGACGCCCGGTCTCCGCTGGCCGCACCACCGACAGGACTCCTCCTCTCACTCACTCCATCCGCTCTGCGGCCTAGACACTGGCTCACAGGCGCCCGCCACGACGCCCCGCGAACAGCAAAAGGACACGGGGAACCAAATGATAGGAAGCACGATGAGAGATAAGAGACAATAGAGTGGCGTAGGGAATAGATGCATTGGAATAATATGAGCACTGTCTAAATTTAATATTTCTACTCACTCTCCCTCTCTCTCTTTTTCTCTCGTTTACTCTCTTGCATTCTCTTCATCTCTTTTCCAGCAAATAAGTCAAGGGCTATATGAATTATTTCGCATAAAGAGAGCAAAATTCCTTTTTCTTTTATACTCATAGCCTTTCCAAAAAATTGTGAAATCACAGATAATAAATTGTGTTTGCGTATAAAATTTTAATGCAGATAGAAACAGCAAAAAGTGAGCGGGAGACTCCGACCGGCGGCGCCTAGTGACGCCCCGCTTGGCGCGGACGCCCGGTCTCCGCTGGCCGCACCACCGACAGGACTCCTCCCCTCACTCACTCCATCCGCTCTGCGGCCTAGACACTGGCTCACAGGCGCCCGCCACGACGCCCCGCGAACAGCAAAAGGACACGGGGAACCAAATGATAGGAAGCACGATGAGAGATAAGAGACAATAGAGTGGCGTAGGGAATAGATGCATTGGAATAATATGAGCACTGTCTAAATTTAATATTTCTACTCACTCTCCCTCTCTCTCTTTTTCTCTCGTTTACTCTCTTGCATTCTCTTCATCTCTTTTCCAGCAAATAAGTCAAGGGCTATATGAATTATTTCGCATAAAGAGAGCAAAATTTCTTTTTCTTTTATACTCATAGAATTTCCAAAAAATTGTGAAATCAGATAACAAATTGTGTTTGCGTATAAAATTTTAATACAGATAGAAACAGCAAAAAAGTGAGCGGGAGTCGTGAGGTATCGGGGAGGCTGATCGGCGGGGGCGAACTCGCGTGCGCGACCCGGCCACTGTCAAGGCGCGGAACCTTTTGCCTGCTTCCTTTCGGACCTGAGCCGTCCGGTTCTCCTTGGCCACCCGGCCCCGCCCGTCCTCCGACCGGCGGCGCCTAGTGACGCCCCGCTTGGCGCGGACGCCCGGTCTCCGCTGGCCGCACCACCGACAGGACTCCTCCTCTCACTCACTCCATCCGCTCTGCGGCCTAGACACTGGCTCACAGGCGCCCGCCACGACGCCCCGCGAACAGCAAAAGGACACGGGGAACCAAATGATAGGAAGCACGATGAGAGATAAGAGACAATAGATTGTCGTAGGGAATAGATGCATTGGAATAATATGAGCACTGTCTAAATTTAATATTTCTACTCACTCTCCCTCTCTCTCTTTTTCTCTCGTTTACTCTCTTGCATTCTCTTCATCTCTTTTCCAGCAAATAAGTCAAGGGCTATATGAATTATTTCGCATAAAGAGAGCAAAATTTCTTTTTCTTTTATACTCATAGCCTTTCCAAAAAATTGTGAAATCACAGATAATAAATTGTGTTTGCGTATAACATTTTAATGCAGATAGAAACAGCAAAAAGTGAGCGGGAGACTCCGACCGGCGGCGCCTAGTGACGCCCCGCTTGGCGCGGACGCCCGGTCTCCGCTGGCCGCACCACCGACAGGACTCCTCCCCTCACTCACTCCATCCGCTCTGCGGCCTAGACACTGGCTCACAGGCGCCCGCCACGACGCCCCGCGAACAGCAAAAGGACACGGGGAACCAAATGATAGGAAGCACGATGAGAGATAAGAGACAATAGAGTGGCGTAGGGAATAGATGCATTGGAATAATATGAGCACTGTCTAAATTTAATATTTCTACTCACTCTCCCTCTCTCTCTTTTTCTCTCGTTTACTCTCTTGCATTCTCTTCATCTCTTTTCCAGCAAATAAGTCAAGGGCTATATGAATTATTTCGCATAAAGAGAGCAAAATTTCTTTTTCTTTTATACTCATAGCCTTTCCAAAAAATTGTGAAATCACAGATAATAAATTGTGTTTGCGTATAAAATTTTAATACAGATAGAAACAGCAAAAAAGTGAGCGGGAGTCGTGAGGTATCGGGGAGGCTGATCGGCGGGGGCGAACTCGAGTGCGCGACCCGGCCACTGTCAAGGCGCGGAACCTTTTGCCTGCTTCCTTTCGGACCTGAGCCGTCCGGTTCTCCTTGGCCACCCGGCCCCGCCCGTCCTCCGACCGGCGGCGCCTAGTGACGCCCCGCTTGGCGCGGACGCCCGGTCTCCGCTGGCCGCACCACCGACAGGACTCCTCCTCTCACTCACTCCATCCGCTCTGCGGCCTAGACACTGGCTCACAGGCGCCCGCCACGACGCCCCGCGAACAGCAAAAGGACACGGGGAACCAAATGATAGGAAGCACGATGAGAGATAAGAGACAATAGATTGTCGTAGGGAATAGATGCATTGGAATAATATGAGCACTGTCTAAATTTAATATTTCTACTCACTCTCCCTCTCTCTCTTTTTCTCTCGTTTACTCTCTTGCATTCTCTTCATCTCTTTTCCAGCAAATAAGTCAAGGGCTATATGAATTATTTCGCATAAAGAGAGCAAAATTTCTTTTTCTTTTATACTCATAGCCTTTCCAAAAAATTGTGAAATCACAGATAATAAATTGTGTTTGCGTATAAAATTTTAATGCAGATAGAAACAGCAAAAAGTGAGCGGGAGACTCCGACCGGCGGCGCCTAGTGACGCCCCGCTTGGCGCGGACGCCCGGTCTCCGCTGGCCGCACCACCGACAGGACTCCTCCCCTCACTCACTCCATCCGCTCTGCGGCCTAGACACTGGCTCACAGGCGCCCGCCACGACGCCCCGCGAACAGCAAAAGGACACGGGGAACCAAATGATAGGAAGCACGATGAGAGATAAGAGACAATAGAGTGGCGTAGGGAATAGATGCATTGGAATAATATGAGCACTGTCTAAATTTAATATTTCTACTCACTCTCCCTCTCTCTCTTTTTCTCTCGTTTACTCTCTTGCATTCTCTTCATCTCTTTTCCAGCAAATAAGTCAAGGGCTATATGAATTATTTCGCATAAAGAGAGCAAAATTTCTTTTTCTTTTATACTCATAGCCTTTCCAAAAAATTGTGAAATCACAGATAATAAATTGTGTTTGCGTATAAAATTTTAATACAGATAGAAACAGCAAAAAAGTGAGCGGGAGTCGTGAGGTATCGGGGAGGCTGATCGGCGGGGGCGAACTCGAGTGCGCGACCCGGCCACTGTCAAGGCGCGGAACCTTTTGCCTGCTTCCTTTCGGACCTGAGCCGTCCGGTTCTCCTTGGCCACCCGGCCCCGCCCGTCCTCCGACCGGCGGCGCCTAGTGACGCCCCGCTTGGCGCGGACGCCCGGTCTCCGCTGGCCGCACCACCGACAGGACTCCTCCTCTCACTCACTCCATCCGCTCTGCGGCCTAGACACTGGCTCACAGGCGCCCGCCACGACGCCCCGCGAACAGCAAAAGGACACGGGGAACCAAATGATCGGAAGCACGATGAGAGATAAGAGACAATAGAGTGGCGTAGGGAATAGATGCATTGGAATAATATGAGCACTGTCTAAATTTAATATTTCTACTCACTCTCCCTCTCTCTCTTTTTCTCTCGTTTACTCTCTTGCATTCTCTTCATCTCTTTTCCAGCAAATAAGTCAAGGGCTATATGAATTATTTCGCATAAAGAGAGCAAAATTTCTTTTTCTTTTATACTCATAGCCTTTCCAAAAAATTGTGAAATCACAGATAATAAATTGTGTTTGCGTATAAAATTTTAATGCAGATAGAAACAGCAAAAAGTGAGCGGGAGACTCCGACCGGCGGCGCCTAGTGACGCCCCGCTTGGCGCGGACGCCCGGTCTCCGCTGGCCGCACCACCGACAGGACTCCTCCCCTCACTCACTCCATCCGCTCTGCGGCCTAGACACTGGCTCACAGGCGCCCGCCACGACGCCCCGCGAACAGCAAAAGGACACGGGGAACCAAATGATAGGAAGCACGATGAGAGATAAGAGACAATAGAGTGGCGTAGGGAATAGATGCATTGGAATAATATGAGCACTGTCTAAATTTAATATTTCTACTCACTCTCCCTCTCTCTCTTTTTCTCTCGTTTACTCTCTTGCATTCTCTTCATCTCTTTTCCAGCAAATAAGTCAAGGGCTATATGAATTATTTCGCATAAAGAGAGCAAAATTTCTTTTTCTTTTATACTCATAGAATTTCCAAAAAATTGTGAAATCAGATAATAAATTGTGTTTGCGTATAAAATTTTAATACAGATAGAAACAGCAAAAAAGTGAGCGGGAGTCGTGAGGTATCGGGGAGGCTGATCGGCGGGGGCGAACTCGCGTGCGCGACCCGGCCACTGTCAAGGCGCGGAACCTTTTGCCTGCTTCCTTTCGGACCTGAGCCGTCCGGTTCTCCTTGGCCACCCGGCCCCGCCCGTCCTCCGACCGGCGGCGCCTAGTGACGCCCCGCTTGGCGCGGACGCCCGGTCTCCGCTGGCCGCACCACCGGCAGGACTCCTCCTCTCACTCACTCCATCCGCTCTGCGGCCTAGACACTGGCTCACAGGCGCCCGCCACGACGCCCCGCGAACAGCAAAAGGACACGGGGAACCAAATGATAGGAAGCACGATGAGAGATAAGAGACAATAGAGTGGCGTAGGGAATAGATGCATTGGAATAATATGAGCACTGTCTAAATTTAATATTTCTACTCACTCTCCCTCTCTCTCTTTTTCTCTCGTTTACTCTCTTGCATTCTCTTCATCTCTTTTCCAGCAAATAAGTCAAGGGCTATATGAATTATTTCGCATAAAGAGAGCAAAATTCCTTTTTCTTTTATACTCATAGCCTTTCCAAAAAATTGTGAAATCACAGATAATAAATTGTGTTTGCGTATAAAATTTTAATACAGATAGAAACAGCAAAAAAGTGAGCGGGAGACTCCGACCGGCGGCGCCTAGTGACGCCCCGCTTGGCGCGGACGCCCGGTCTCCGCTGGCCGCACCACCGACAGGACTCCTCCTCTCACTCACTCCATCCGCTCTGCGGCCTAGACACTGGCTCACAGGCGCCCGCCACGACGCCCCGCGAACAGCAAAAGGACACGGGGAACCAAATGATAGGAAGCACGATGAGAGATAAGAGACAATAGATTGTCGTAGGGAATAGATGCATTGGAATAATATGAGCACTGTCTAAATTTAATATTTCTACTCACTCTCCCTCTCTCTCTTTTTCTCTCGTTTACTCTCTTGCATTCTCTTCATCTCTTTTCCAGCAAATAAGTCAAGGGCTATATGAATTATTTCGCATAAAGAGAGCAAAATTTCTTTTTCTTTTATACTCATAGCCTTTCCAAAAAATTGTGAAATCACAGATAATAAATTGTGTTTGCGTATAAAATTTTAATGCAGATAGAAACAGCAAAAAGTGAGCGGGAGACTCCGACCGGCGGCGCCTAGTGACGCCCCGCTTGGCGCGGACGCCCGGTCTCCGCTGGCCGCACCACCGACAGGACTCCTCCCCTCACTCACTCCATCCGCTCTGCGGCCTAGACACTGGCTCACAGGCGCCCGCCACGACGCCCCGCGAACAGCAAAAGGACACGGGGAACCAAATGATAGGAAGCACGATGAGAGATAAGAGACAATAGAGTGGCGTAGGGAATAGATGCATTGGAATAATATGAGCACTGTCTAAATTTAATATTTCTACTCACTCTCCCTCTCTCTCTTTTTCTCTCGTTTACTCTCTTGCATTCTCTTCATCTCTTTTCCAGCAAATAAGTCAAGGGCTATATGAATTATTTCGCATAAAGAGAGCAAAATTTCTTTTTCTTTTATACTCATAGCCTTTCCAAAAAATTGTGAAATCACAGATAATAAATTGTGTTTGCGTATAAAATTTTAATGCAGATAGAAACAGCAAAAAGTGAGCGGGAGACTCCGACCGGCGGCGCCTAGTGACGCCCCGCTTGGCGCGGACGCCCGGTCTCCGCTGGCCGCACCACCGACAGGACTCCTCCCCTCACTCACTCCATCCGCTCTGCGGCCTAGACACTGGCTCACAGGCGCCCGCCACGACGCCCCGCGAACAGCAAAAGGACACGGGGAACCAAATGATAGGAAGCACGATGAGAGATAAGAGACAATAGAGTGGCGTAGGGAATAGATGCATTGGAATAATATGAGCACTGTCTACATTTAATATTTCTACTCACTCTCCCTCTCTCTCTTTTTCTCTCGTTTACTCTCTTGCATTCTCTTCATCTCTTTTCCAGCAAATAAGTCAAGGGCTATATGAATTATTTCGCATAAAGAGAGCAAAATTTCTTTTTCTTTTATACTCATAGCCTTTCCAAAAAATTGTGAAATCACAGATAATAAATTGTGTTTGCGTATAACATTTTAATGCAGATAGAAACAGCAAAAAGTGAGCGGGAGACTCCGACCGGCGGCGCCTAGTGACGCCCCGCTTGGCGCGGACGCCCGGTCTCCGCTGGCCGCACCACCGACAGGACTCCTCCCCTCACTCACTCCATCCGCTCTGCGGCCTAGACACTGGCTCACAGGCGCCCGCCACGACGCCCCGCGAACAGCAAAAGGACACGGGGAACCAAATGATAGGAAGCACGATGAGAGATAAGAGACAATAGAGTGGCGTAGGGAATAGATGCATTGGAATAATATGAGCACTGTCTAAATTTAATATTTCTACTCACTCTCCCTCTCTCTCTTTTTCTCTCGTTTACTCTCTTGCATTCTCTTCATCTCTTTTCCAGCAAATAAGTCAAGGGCTATATGAATTATTTCGCATAAAGAGAGCAAAATTTCTTTTTCTTTTATACTCATAGCCTTTCCAAAAAATTGTGAAATCACAGATAATAAATTGTGTTTGCGTATAAAATTTTAATACAGATAGAAACAGCAAAAAAGTGAGCGGGAGTCGTGAGGTATCGGGGAGGCTGATCGGCGGGGGCGAACTCGCGTGCGCGACCCTGCCACTGTCAAGGCGCGGAACCTTTTGCCTGCTTCCTTTCGGACCTGAGCCGTCCGGTTCTCCTTGGCCACCCGGCCCCGCCCGTCCTCCGACCGGCGGCGCCTAGTGACGCCCCGCTTGGCGCGGACGCCCGGTCTCCGCTGGCCGCACCACCGACAGGACTCCTAATCTCACTCACTCCATCCGCTCTGCGGCCTAGACACTGGCTCACAGGCGCCCGCCACGACGCCCCGCGAACAGCAAAAGGACACGGGGAACCAAATGATAGGAAGCACGATGAGAGATAAGAGACAATAGAGTGGCGTAGGGAATAGATGCATTGGAATAATATGAGCACTGTCTAAATTTAATATTTCTACTCACTCTCCCTCTCTCTCTTTTTCTCTCGTTTACTCTCTTGCATTCTCTTCATCTCTTTTCCAGCAAATAAGTCAAGGGCTATATGAATTATTTCGCATAAAGAGAGCAAAATTCCTTTTTCTTTTATACTCATAGCCTTTCCAAAAAATTGTGAAATCACAGATAATAAATTGTGTTTGCGTATAAAATTTTAATACAGATAGAAACAGCAAAAAAGTGAGCGGGAGTCGTGAGGTATCGGGGAGGCTGATCGGCGGGGGCGAACTCGCGTGCGCGACCCGGCCACTGTCAAGGCGCGGAACCTTTTGCCTGCTTCCTTTCGGACCTGAGCCGTCCGGTTCTCCTTGGCCACCCGGCCCCGCCCGTCCTCCGACCGGCGGCGCCTAGTGACGCCCCGCTTGGCGCGGACGCCCGGTCTCCGCTGGCCGCACCACCGACAGAACTCCTCCTCTCACTCACTCCATCCGCTCTGCGGCCTAGACACTGGCTCACAGGCGCCCGCCACGACGCCCCGCGAACAGCAAAAGGACACGGGGAACCAAATGATAGGAAGCACGATGAGAGATAAGAGACAATAGAGTGGCGTAGGGAATAGATGCATTGGAATAATATGAGCACTGTCTAAATTTAATATTTCTACTCACTCTCCCTCTCTCTCTTTTTCTCTCGTTTACTCTCTTGCATTCTCTTCATCTCTTTTCCAGCGTCCTCCAACCGGCGGCGCCTAGTGGCGCCCCGCTTGGCGCGGACGCCCGGTCTCCGCAGGCCGCACCACCGACAGGACTCCTCCTCTCACTCACTCCATCCGCTCTGCGGCCTAGGATCTGGCTCACAGGCGCCCGCCACGACGCCCCGCGAACAGCAAAAGGACACGGGGAACCAAATGATAGGAAGCACGATGAGAGATAAGAGACAATAGAGTGGCGTTGGGAATAGATGCATTGGAATAATATGAGCACTGTCTAAATTTAATATTTCTACTCACTCTCCCTCTCTCTCTTTTTCTCTCGTTTACTCTCTTGCATTCTCTTCATCTCTTTTCCAGCAAATAAGTCAAGGGCTATATGAATTATTTCGCATAAAGAGAGCAAAATTCCTTTTTCTTTTATACTCATAGCCTTTCCAAAAAATTGTGAAATCACAGATAAATTTAACTCAAGCAATTTCGTCCTCAAAGAGTGAAAGAGAAGCAAAGAGCAAAGTACATATGTAAATATTTACGATTATTTATTAGTATATCTCCACTTCATCTTCATTTCGCTCTCCATCCTCCGCCATCCTCGGTTGCTTCTCGACAACTCTCCTGGTGTGATCATTTTATTTTAAAAATAAAAATATAAATGATTGTTTAAGCAAGTTTTTAATTAAAATAATTTTCTCTAACCAACTCTTTACGTTTAAAAAATATATTTTAGATAAGAATGGCGGAAGACAACGACCGGACGAAGTGCACCACCCAGGCAGCCGAACTGGAGAAGGACGTGCCGAGCTTCATGCAAATGGTCAGCGAGATCGGAGAGTAAAGAGAAAATGAGAGAAAATAAATAGATAGAGCAAAAAAACCATGAAATATGAGATAAAAAGTAAATAAAAAATTAATGTATGTATTTACAGCTGAAGGACATGTTCATCCGCGACGGCCTTGGCGACGACAAGCGCGGAGTACAAATTTTGTTATTCTCATCGTTAGTAGAATACTGAGAAAAAAACCACCGTTTCTATGCGTTGGCATAGATGAAAGTGAATAAAAAGTATATTTATATCTTTATAAAAGGTCTAGTCAATAAAAATTAACCAAAAACAATTTTTTTCTCTAGCAACCCCTGCCCGCGGCGTCCAAGATGTGCGGCGATTTCGACCACATAATGCCTGAGGGCTTGCCAGTCAGGTCAGAGGAAGCAAAGGGCAAACATTTGCTTGTTTGGTTCAACACTGCCGCGATAAAAGTTGAAGAATGCGGAAATGATCTTTATTATTTAAATCATTTTAAGATAGTATTCAATTTTTATGTTGAAGAAGTAAGGAAGAATAATCGAAAAAAATTTCTACAAAAGTTTCAATTTACAGATATCGCCTGCTTGGGATGCGGCAGGTTCGCGTGGACAAGCACCTGATCGAGTTCGAAGTACAGCGGATTCCATATCCGATTGAGGAGAAGGTCCGGACTCTCCGCTTCTCTCCTTCTCTAGCCCTCCCTTATCCAACTGCGAAATCTATTCGTTCTCACTGATTCTCCGCCCAATCTATATCATTCGCTCTCTCTCCCCTATCACTCCTTTCTCTTTTCTTTCTCTCCCCATTCCTTCCTCAATATTTATCTCTTATCTCTACATCTCACTCAAAGAGAGAAAGGGACCTCTTCTCCCTTTCTCTCTTTCATCTTCTCTTTCTCTCTCCGTCTTTCTCACGCTCTCTAACTCTTCCTCTTCCAGTTCTACTACGACCAAGGCCAGCTGGCGGTTCTGAAGATGGCCTGGCACTCGACGAAAGAGGACGAATGGCAGCTTCAGAATGAGGCGGCCGCGTTCCGCGCTCTCGATGAGAGCTTCTCCCTTGACTATCTGTACGCCATTTCAATTAACCCCGCCCACCCGTCCACCATCCCCTTTATTATAAAGATTATGAGCTCTTTGAAGTTCACCAAAATTTGTTCACTATTTACACTTCCAGGAAACGCCGACATTTTGCCGAGATCCTGGGATATGGCTCTTTCACTTCTCTGAATTTCACTGTCAGTTGCTGGCTGTTTTTCTTGGAACAAATGAACATCAATGAAATATTTAGTAATTCCTTAACGGAATCATAAATTCATCTGAATATTCCTTTGTAGTCCAAGGACGACCACTGCGACATGCGCCCTTTGCTCAACCCTCGCCCCTACTTTCTCTTGGAGAGGCCGGTCCATTTGCTTGCGTTTTGCCTAAGGAAGTACGGTATTAGGCAATGGCTACAGTATCCACGATATGCGATTAATTGTCTTCGACAGGTTCACGGTGTCGCTGGACTACGTGATGCGCGTGCCTCGCTACGACATGCTTCCCTTGCCCACCGCCTGCTTCCTCGCCATTGGCTGCATCCGCGTAAGAGGAGAATCTTATCGATTCGTTAACCAAAAAGGAATCTGCAGATGTAAACTCGGTCAAGGAATCATTGAAGCGTTTATGAATATAATAAACAGAGTGGAACGCTCGAAGATGTACCTAGGACTAATTTCGTGGACGCAACAAAGCGATAAATAATAGACTCTAAATAAAGTTCGGCGAAGACCTATTCAATGCTTCGATAGATTACATGTGCGGCTATCTTATTTTTCAGGCACTTCGCACTCTCCATGAGATTGGCTGGATTATGCGAGAGGTCCTTTGAGCACTTAGTTAACTATAAGTGTTTGTTCCAATAAAACAATTCTACCGTGCTCTTTTTAAGGTGTCGCCTGCCCGCTTCTCCCTTCGCATGCACCCTTCTTGTCTGCTCCAGACCACGGAGGCCTCTCTCATGGAGAGGTTAAAACCTCACCTTTCTATCAACTAAATTAAAATCATACATTAAAATAAAATTAATATATCGTCGAGATTAACACAGTGCACAATGTAAAATTTAGAATAGTTCATAAAAGTATTGATTGACTTCCAGCATCGCAATCACTTCGCTTCCGTTTGCGTGCCGCTACCGTACCGCGGACGGAGTTCCGCCGCGCAGTCGCTTTGCCGAGGTTTATAACGTCAAATATTGGTGAGTCACGTCATGATTTTTCGAATTATCAAATTCTGAAAGAATCCTTCGCTTGCAGCTCCCCGATGGTCTCCACTGAGATGCGTCGCCAGATTCCGGGTGATGACGTGATCTCCGTCCTCTTCATGCTGGCCGAAATGGCCATTGGCAGACTGCCCTGGGGCATTCTCCAGCCCGTCGGCCACGATAACATGGAGTAAGAAGCAACAGAGGGAATTCGAAAACTAAGAGAAATTATGGGCTGGTTGAATGTGTTAAAAAGAATAATGCATATATTAATTGAGAACGGCGAAGGATAAAAAGACCAAGCAAGAGCTTCGGGCCAATCAGCAACAAGTACGCATTCAGCATTTCTATTTGAGTCATGAAAGCAACATTGAATATGGATGAAATAATAAATCTCGTTATTGTATCTCTTTTACCTTCTGGATGCAGATTTTCAAGAAGAAGCATGAGTTCATGCACTGCAAGGAGCTGCGCAGCCTGCGCAAGGAGAAACCAGTTCTCTTCCATGGCTACAGCGATCTCTTCAAGGTCTAGCAGCAACTTTCACATCACAAAGATAATGCGAAAACTGATATTTATTGAAATACAATAATATATATATATAAAATTGCCAGTTCGTCCTGAAGACAGCAGCGAAGAACGAGCAGCAGTTCATCGACAGGAATCCAATGTCGGTTATGAATGCAAGACCAGTGCTTCTCTTCTTATGTTTGAGAGAAGGTTCAACATTCTGTAGAACGAATTGTCTTTTCTCTGGTCAGCACTGAGCCAGTCGAGTACTCCGAACTGTGCAAGGCAATCGCGAACCAGGCCGAGGCGCGGAAGAGCAATTCGAGCATTTTCGGATTCGCTGAGTCAGAGCCAAATTCTTATGGCTGGGTTGATTTGTTACATAAATAATGCTGCATAATAAAAAAAATTGACAATTAGAAGCACAAAATTATAAGTAATCAACTTCTTCTTCAGCCAGATCAACCGCGCCTACACTCGCCAGCAATCGAGCGAGCCAGCGGAGTCCACGGCCGGAACCATCGTCGACGAGACGAGCGACGACGACATTCCAATGGTCAATTCAAATACAAATGCGCGCGAAGATTAAATTGTCTTCAATTACAGCAGATTGTCCAGAAGACTTCTGATACGGGCACGTCGACTGCACGCAAGCGTCTCAATACGCTTTTGGTAATATGTTTCAATTTAGGCGTTTGCAAGATTCAATGCCTTGTTATTAAGGATTTTGAGTCCCATTTCATTAATAAAAATATAATTTAGAACGAAGGATCCGCGGCTGACAAATCGAAGAAGGCTGACCAGGAGAAGGGCGAGAAGTCCAAGAGCCAGAAGAAGAGTGAGAAGAAGAAGTAGCAGCCACGCCAACTTCCTGAATCTACGCCCATTCTTCAAAGTATACGTCCCTCTAAGCCTCTCAAATCGAGCAGGCGGACCTTTTTTTAGTATAAATGTTTGTGTTCTGTTGCTCGTCCTAAGAATACTTACACATGTGCCAAGCTGTTTTGAAGAATAAAATTTTTATCACCCATAGCAATAAAATAGGCTTATGAATAGAGAAATATAGGTGAGCTTATCCAGTAATATTGATGCATAATCAATTGTATGTTTACATAGAATGGATGTTTTGCACAAGAATTCCATTTTCTATTCTTGGTTCTGATTGATTCGTTGATTGATTTTACCCGGACGAGTAGCGATTCCCGTCGAAGAAACGCTCCAGGCAGGCTGAAAGAGAGAAATATATTCTCTGATACTCTCCTATTCTCTGATACGTTCTCGCATTACAATGCGAGAAAGTATCAGAGAATAGGAGATTGAAGGTGAAGAAGAGAGACAGAGAAAGAGAGAGAGAGAGAGAGATGAGCCTGAGAAGGATGAATGAAACAGAGAATATAGGGGAGAAATAGATGGAGCGAAAATATAAATAGTGATAAATAAGAGAGAGAAATGAGAAATAGAGAACGTGATGCACACCTAGTATGGCCAATGATGGTGGTTATGATCAGCATGGAGAATCAGTGGTAGTTGCCTGTATGTGCGGCGAGTAAGGAATGTGGTAAGCTTATATAAAAACAGTGCCGAAATATGAATGTCGAAAAATGTTGATTGCGACGAATTTACATTTAAAATAAATATCCTTTGTAAATCCTGACGCAGTGGAATTACTGGAGTATCCCGAGATTTTCAAGACTCCAATTGATTCCTGGGTTACGGAAAAAGGATTCCCTTGTGAGACTAAAGATTCAACAGTTATTCCGATAAGTATGCATCGGCGAAGTCAGAGTCTTCGTTTTCGGAATTCTCGTGTTCAAGCCTCCTTTAAGTTCTTGTCAAATGAAAATGTATCTAGTGATAATACACCTGTAAAATCGATTATTCATAAAACATTCGAGATACTTAATGGTCTACCTGAAAGCGACTTTTATCTTTATTTTAGCGTATTTACAAGCCACGTTTTTATGGCGCGCAAATAATGTATTTGTTATCTTATATCCCATTTACCTGCTTTCTCCTCCTTTCCTCTTTCTGGTTCTTTATTATCCTCTCGTTTTTCTTGTTTTCTTATTCTTCTCATTGCATTTTGTTCTGTTATTTTATTTTATTTTGCTTAAATACATATATTTAACTATGCCATTGGAATGTCACTTGTCGCATGTCAGACACCAAATTACGAGTCGCTGATCTTCTTTTCTTTTGAACACCGCACGTGCAAACATGCCGAGCACTTCGTGAGGAATGCACCGACTTGTGGATACAAAGTAGAAGAACACTTTTGTGTTGGAACAGAAAGAGAAATAGAGTAACAGGGATGAGAGATGGAGAAGGAGGGAGAAACTCTTCGGGCCAAAAGTAAGCAAGACGAGAGCGGAGGAGAGAGATGGTGAGAGTGGAAGGAAAATGTAGAGACGCAGGCATCAGGCAAGAGAGTAAGCAGCAGAGTAAATAAGTTGCGGAGAGCAAGCTTTTTACACTTGGCATTACTCAGCAGTAAGTTCGTTGAGAAGGAGTAAAATGGTATAAAAGCCGGAGAGAACCACCGGGAAGCCATCAGCCGAGTTCCTTGTCTAATCCTCGAAGATGTCTTCCCTCCTCTCTCTTCTCCTCGCTCTCGTCGTTGTCCTCTGCGCCTTCGTCGCCACCGGAGACGCCCAGTACTTATACGGCGGATACGGATACGTAAGTACATTTTCAAGACTATAAATATATTTATTTTGAAGACTTTAAAATACTTTCATACCATTTAAAATAACTCACTATTTTCATTGGGATAAAATTGATTTGAGGGCTACGGCTACCCGTACTACGGCGGCTACTACGGCTTCTACGGCAAGCGAGAAGCTGGCTTCGGCCCCGGCCCCATGCCCGTCAATCAGGAATAGACCAGGCGCTCCCCAAGGCCGATGTTTCTCAGGGTGTTTTCCTTCAACGCTGTTTACTTATATTATGTCAATAAATACCTTTCTTCATATTTCGAAGTCAAGGATAGTAAGAAAAGGTGAGACATAGAGGAGGGGGAGAATTAATACAACCACAATCATTACATTATTATTTATTTAATATCGTGGATGGCGTAATCGAACTGTCCTGTCACGCCACATAAAATACAAAATAACACAGCTCTTGATCATTGAAATTTAAATTGAATTTTAACCAACCTCGTTTCTCTCTTTGCCAGTCTGTGGTTCTCTCTCCCATTTTGTTTAAATTCTTCTTAATAGCCCAATATCTAGTGTCATTATATAGAGAATATATTTTCACCACATTTCTTTCAACCTTCATCATTTCTAGCTCTAATGTTTTAAAGTTCTAATGTTACGAAATAAACAAAAAAAGTGAGCGGGAGTCGTGAGGTATCGAGGAGGCTGAACGGCGGGGGCGAACTCCCGTGCGCGACCCGGCCACTGTCAAGGCGCGGAACCTTTTGCCTGCTTCCTTTCGGACCTGAGCCGTCCGGTTCTCCTTGGCCACCCGGCCCCGCCCGTCCTCCGACCGGCGGCGCCTAGTGACGCCCCGCTTGGCGCGGACGCTCGGTCTCCGCTCGCCGCACCACCGACAGGACTCTCTCACTCACTCCATCCGCTCTGCGGCCTAGACACTGGCTCACAGGCGCCCGCCACGACGCCCCGCAAACAGCAAAAGGAAACGGAGAAAAAAATGTTCGGACAGGAAAGCTGATGGTAAGACACAACAACAAAGTGATAGACAAAAAGAGGCGAGAGAAATGTCTTCAGTCCTGATTTAAAATTGGGTTTACTGTTTCTGGTATGTGACATGAATTATAAAATATGTACATATCTACTTCGGCAGCGAGTCTGGATATCACTTTTTGGTCTATATAAATAATTATCTACATATAATCTTCATTCATTTAGAAAATAAATAAATACATAATAATAAATAATAAAAAATATAAAATCTTAATAAAAAATAAATAAAAAATAATAAAAAATAAAAAATCTCAAATAATCAAATAATCTGAGTGCAGAATAAGGCCATTCATTATTAGGCCATCAGCAGTCACTTTCAAGTCGTAGCGACGAGGCATACATATGTATGTATGTATGTACATTTAACACCAATGTACATTCTTACAACTGTTAAGACACTCTCGGTATTTACAGAATTTTCTCATGCTTACATATGCATGTACATAGGTCAACGATTTTAGAATTAGTCTAACACTCTTACCGTAGACCTCAGGCTATTACAATTGATACGCTTCTTTATTTTCATTTAGGTTATCGTATCTTATCGCTCGCTCCCCCAGATATCCCATTCCAATTACACATTTACAATGTCTTGTCCTCATCCAAACGCATATTTTTAATGAACTGTGCCTGCTTGATGATTCATGGAAGTGCTCGAGACAGGATGGGCGGGACTAGAAGGAGCTAGATGGGCGGGGCCATGATCGGCTGAAGGGGCGGGGCCAAGAGAGACTGGATGGGCGGGGCCTGAAGTGGCTGGAGGACGGCGAGTAGAAGACGACGGTGCTGAATGGAGTTCGCGAGGTAAATGACGTCATCGTGGATGAGGAATGCGGGATGAGCCACGGCCAGCGTGAGAGCTAGCGAGGAGGGCGAGACCGAGAAGACCGGGCGGAGCATCGCCGCCAGCAGACGCCACGCCATGTCAATCTGCAAAATAGATCAATATTTTTGGTTAGCTCAAATTCAGATTAATATTGACTTGCTCATTACTTTGAGCAGACCTTCGTGTGCTGCGGTCCGAAGTGGGAGAGAAAGGCAGTGGCATACGAGATGAGCTGGTTCTCATTCCGCAGATTCGTCGCGGCCACTTCCTCCCATTCGTCCTTCGACACTCCCGGAACTCCCTCAATGTAATCCACTGTTATAATGATCAAATCTCCTTTTTAATATAAATATATATAAATATTGATAGTAACAAATGTAATGAAGACGAACATCGTCATTGGCAATGCGGTGAAGGGCGGTCGGATCATCTTTTCCGATCAGTGAAATCTGCCGGCCGATGAGACGAAAATCATAGGGGAAGAGACGAACGAGACCGAGGGGCCAAAGGGAGAGAGAGGCAGAGACAAGGCCAGGCCAGCGGAGACAAGCCATCGAGGACAGAGCCGACAGGGAGCAGCACGCCCCAGGCAGGCCGGACAGGGCTGAGGAGAGTTCTCTGAAAAGGAAGAGAGAGAGGAGAGGAAGAGGCGGAGAAAGTAAGAATGGAGGGAGATGGGAGGAAACGCAGACTTCTTGAATGCCGCCAACTCCGCCAAGTCCCTGGCCGACCAGACGGCGTCCTTGCTCATGATTCCCTGCAACGTGGCAATCCTCTCCAAGCTGCGACTCTGGATGGGCGGAGCCTGTTTCGGCTCCACGGGGCGACTCGGCTGGTTCACGGGCACCGGAGCTCCACTCTAAAACAATAAAATTATGCATATTGTAAATTACCTTGTTGAGATCTTTTGCGGTCAGTAAAAAAAAATTATTATTAATTAGAATTGAAAATTTTTTTAAATTTAACTTATGGGTCCTATCTCGGTATGCAAATAGCAGAATTTTTTTTCTTAAATTCTTCACTTCTCCATTCCCGGAAATCCTCTCTTCCTCCCTTTCTACTTCACTTTTCCTCTCACTGACATCTTCGCATCCTCCGACTTCATCTCCTGTCATTCGCACGAAAAGAGGCTTGCCGCGCATGCGGAATCCATCCAGTTTCCCAGCCACTTCCTCGGCGTCTTCCTTCTTGTAAAGCCGAACGATCCTGCAGTAATATAATCCGCTTGACAGAGAAGTGGACGGGTGGGCGGAGCCTGACCATCTGCGATTGGAGATGGTGATGTCTCCGATGGGAAGCGAGGCGCGGACGTGGTGGGAGATGAGCTGGCGGACGAGAGAGGATTGAGTCGTGCCGATCCTCGGGACATTGCTGATGACGACTCCGAACTGGCAGAGAGTTTGCGAGGAAAGGAGGCGAGCCATTGATGGGTGCTCCTGCAATTTTATTCAATTTTTAAATTAATATCTCTAAAATTAATTTCTCAATTTTTGAAAGCGAAAGAAGGAAAACCAACAGCGCTGCGCTGCGCGATGTCCTCTCTGAGCTTGGCGTCCTCGTAGACTTTTGACCAGAAGTTCCACCCGCTGTCGTTGGCGGCTAAGAAAGGGTCGGCGGCCATTGAAGACGGAAAAGATTAGAAGGGGAGAGAGAGAAGAGAGCAGGGAGAGCAGTAGAGAAAGCAGCCAGCTATTGAGAGCTCAGAGGAGTGTAATGAGGTCTTAAGAAGATTTCTCTACAGATCAATTCAGAAAGATTAAAATTATAATCAGAGAACTACTAGAAGTGTACTTCTGTTGTTACCAAATTGGACTGCAACACATTCATAGAACGGTTGAATCTTATTTTTAAAAAAATACATATATCCCTGCGACTTTAAATATAAACAACTTCTTAATTTCGTAATAGTTGCACTTATTTTTTCTCCGAATTGAACTTATCAACCCAAAGTGTACCTTGAATTAAGCTTCTAAAACATGTAAACAAAAAATTTAGTGCAGCCGGAATACATTCTGTATGTGCTTTCTGAATACAGGAAAATTTAAAGTTGCTAAGATGTCAATTCGTCTCCGACTGTCACTTCCTTTCCGTGTTATGGCGTCGGCCGGTTGTCCCTCCTCTTCTCCTACCCTCTCTTGCCAACTTGCCGTGGACGCCTCGCTCTTCTCTTCTAGCTCGGAGGAAACTGTTGGGTTTTTCGACTTTTATTATTGTTAAGTTGTCTTCATGTTTTTATTTGTATAATTATAAAATTATTATAACAAAAATGAAGACTCCTTTTAAGAGAGCCTCTCTGTAAGACTCAAGGAGGCTTGTATAGGCGCCTGCCCCGAGGAATTTTTGTTTAGTATAGCGTTGTAAACTTTATGAGGGATATATCTAGTGTTCATAACGAAGTCTAGGCGGTCAGAAAGTTTAGAAAAAAATTTTTCACTTAGATATAAGTCGTAATGTTCATAAACTTTGGATGACCATATCTAACGTTATGCTCAATATTTTTCAATTGTCTTTTCAACGTTCGATTCCTCGTCCAAAACTACACAAAAAAGTCCCAGATGACCATTTTCGAAAAATAAAATTTTTTATGACTTTTGATCAATTGAATTTTTTGAAAACTGGTTTTTAGGCAATAACTTTCTTTTTTGGTATGCATTTCACAAAACCGAATCATCCATAAGAAAGAGCAGGCAGGAAAAAATACACCTAATATGTCTCTACGACGAAAAATCTCGGATACTTTTTTGGGTATCTGCATTTGAATATGGGTATCTGAGCAAATTTTGGCTTTGGCTGCAAACCATAATTTCTTTCAAAGTTCATCAATTTTAAAACGGAATAGTCCATTCGATGTAATTTTTTATCCTCTTTAACATGGTATATACTTTGTACGCAAAAGAAATTAGTCTAAAGGCCTAAAATTGACTTTTTGTGTTTTTGGCCAAATTCTGGTGTTAAAATACTCGTTCTTTGAACCATTAATGGGTCATATAGACCGAATTACATCATAATATTTATTCTACAAGAAAGAGCGGTTAAAACTGTGTCGGAGACAGCTTTTTAATCAAAATCTGAGGATATTGTTTTTGGGAATATATATTTGAATGCTGACTGTTGAAGGCGATATTGCTGAATATTTTTTGGCAATTATTTCAAATTAGTTCTTTTGAAACATCTAGCACCCAATAATGGCTATTCCAGGATTCTTTGAAGTTCTTTCATGATATTCCACTCAAAAGTACTCAAAAAGTCAAGAAATTTCATTTTTACGAGCCTAGATGGCGAAATAAATGTATGAAAACTCCTTCGAAGCCAACTATCAGGTCATTTCTGAGCCGTATTACCAAAAAGGTCATAACCATTCGAAAGAGCAAAGACTTTTACATAACATATCCACCGATGAAAGAGCCAAACCTGTACATTTTTCAGAAATCTTGAAATTTCGAAAAAAATCGGCGACAAGATTCGACTATTTTGAGCTGTTCTGCGAAAGCTGGTACCAATGGAAACTATGCTCTGAAAACTCTACCATACTATTTTTTGAGACGAGAAACAGGAATTTGATGTTCATTTTCTACTTTTGAGTACCATCCATGCTTCTTTTGCCAGAAGAATGAAATATAATATGCAGAAAAATTTCATTTCGATCAAGCGTACTATGGATGGTACTCAAAAGTAGAAAATGAACATCAAATTCATGTTTCTCGTCTCAAAAAATAGTATGGTAGAGTTTTCAGAGCATAGTTTCCATTTGTACCAGCTTTCGCAGAACAGTCTAAAAATAGTCGAATCTTGTCGCCGATTTTTTTTTTCGAAATTTCAAGATTTTTAAAAAATGTACAGGTTTTGCTCTTTCATCGGTGGATATGTTATGTAAAAGTCTTTGCTCTTTCGAATGGTTATGACCTTTTTGGTAATACGGCTCAGAAATGACCTGATAGTTGGCTTCGAAGGAGTTTTCATACATTTATTTCGCCATCTAGGCTCGTAAAAATGAAATTTCTTGACTTTTTGAGTATTTTTGAGTGGAATATCTTGAAAGAACTTCAAATAATCCTGGAATACCCATTATTGGGTGCTAGATGTTTCAAAAGAACTAATTTGAAATAATTGCCAAAACATATTCAGCAATATTCGGTCTATATGACCCATTAATGGTTCAAAGAACGAGTATTTTAACACCAGAATTTGGCCAAAAACACAAAAAGTCAATTTTAGGCCTTTAGACTAATTTATTTCTTTTGCGTACAAAGTATATACCATTTTAAAGAGGATAAAAAATTACATCGAATGGACTATTCCGTTTTAAAATTGATGAACTTTGAAAGAAATTATGGTTTGCAGCCAAAGCCAAAATTTGCTCAGATACCCATATTCAAATGCAGATACCCAAAAAAAGTATCCGAGATTTTTCGTCGTAGAGACATATTAGGTGTATTTTTTCCTGCTCTTTCTTATAGATGATTCGGTTTTGTGAAATGCATACCAAAAAAGAAAGTTATTGCCTAAAAACCAGTTTTCAAAAAATTCAATTGATAAAAAGTCATAAAAAATTTTATTTTTCGAAAATGGTCATCTGGGACTTTTTTGTGTAGTTTTGGACGAGGAATCGAACGTTGAAAAGACTATTGAAAAATATTGAGTATAACGTTAGATATGGTCATCCAAAGTTTATGAACATTACGACTTATATCTAAGTGAAAAATTTTTTTCTAAACTTTCTGACCGCCTAGACTTCGTTATGAACACTAGATATATCCCTCATAAAGTTTACAACGCTATACTAAACAAAAATTCCTCAGGGCAGGCGCTCCTCGATCCTTACAGAGAGGCTCTCTTAACTTACAATAATTATCATTGATAAATCCCTTGAGTTTGAAATGGCGAGGCTCCTACTTTCGGCGAAGCTCCGCCCGGTCTTCTCTGTCTACTCCTCGCTGGCCCTCAAACTGCCCGAGGCTCATCCCGGATTCCTCATCTTCGATGACGTCATCTCTCCTGACCCCGCCCCGCCTTGAACCGCTCATTCCCTTCCCACCTAGAGTTCATCCTTCAATAATCAAGCAGGCACAGTTCATAAAAATATGCAGACGTTTTATGCTCTTGAACACAGAAAATTCTGGAGTCCAACAGTTATTTCCTTCTGTGTATTGGGCTATCAAATGTAGTACGTACACATTGAATCCTCCACGAATTCCCAACTCTCATACTGACACCCAACAGTTTCAACGTTACATTTGCAATCATTCGTGCTCACTTGAGAATGAATCTAGCAACTCTTGAATTTCATTCATATCAGTCAATGTACTCCGATACTTGATATTCCGATATGCAAATTAGGTGGGTAAGTTGTCCTCGATTGTTCTTTTATGACTTCTACAAGAACAGTGTAATGAAGCAATGAGGCATTTCCCTCAGGAATATGTAAATTTCCAGTATGCTAATATGCAAAATGGAAAAGGATAAAATAATCGAAAGCAAGTACGCCTACCCCTTCGCGGTGCAAAAAAAATAGTCGAAAGCAAAGAATTGCACGTTGAAGCGAACTCCACGGCAAAGGGACAACTCACAAGTCATCTTTATTCTGAATGTAACGCCGAGATCACTGAAATTCGAGTTGTCCAGAACCACAAAATGCTAACATTTCACGATGACAATGTTAAGCAAGCTGTCGCATGATTTGGATATACAGTTCAAATTTAAAGAATATCCGCATTTTCCCTTCTGGATGAACAATATAATCAGTTGCTTCGCTAACCGTATAAATTTCAAAAAGGTTGCATTCCCATAATCCAGCAAAAAATGAATGCATTTCATTTCACATATTCTCTCCGTAACTAGCTCACTCTAAATATGTCTCATTCCCTTTCTCACTTGCACTCTCTCTCGCTCTCTCTCTCACTCTCTGTCTCATTCTCTCTCTCACTCTCTCAGTCTCTCTCTCCCGTTGTCTCTCCTATCTCTAATACTCCTGGTCATCCAGCTGGTGGAGTGCATCAATGATAAGATCCCTGCGTGCCCGCATGAGCCCGTGCATGCCTGATCCCCTCTGTGCGAATGCGGCGTAAGGGTTGTAGAGAGAGGCGCGGAAGGCTGCAAAGTGTCGCCCGAAGTAGTAGAATTTCACAAATCTATTATATTCTGTAACATTTGATTTGAAACCAGATCAAGTAGGAATTTCGTATTATTTTAGACTTATTATTTCTACTTTGTAAAAAGTTGTTATGGCAACCTTGCATTTAGCTGCATAAAAAATGAGGGTTGAATCGAATGAATTGCGCATTGTCTTCTAATGGAATGCATTGAGAGTTGAAAGTGGGTGCATTGTTCCAAGGCAGGAGACAATCTTTTCATTCACGCATCATTGATCTAGAGATGTCCAAGAGTTCCTTCCTACCCCGTTCTATCTCCGTCTTTTCTCCCTCTTGCTCTCTCTCGCTCTCTCTCTCTCTCGCTCTCTCTCTCTCTTTCCCTCTCTGGTCTCTCTAAACCCTAACAATATTCTGTCGGATACATAGTAGTCATGCAACACTACCACTGACGTGACGTTTGAAGAAATCAATTAAGAGAGCCTCTCTGTAAGACTCAAGGAGGCCGCTATGGACGCCTGCTCTAGAAAAATTTTGTATTTCTATAACCTTGAAAACATTATGAGGAATGCGTATAGTGTTCATAACGAAGTTTAGGTATAGTGTTCATAACGAAGTTTTACTGAATATTTCTTAGAAAATATTTCAAAATTGTCATTTTGAAACATCTAGCACCCAATAATGGGTATTCCATGATTCTTTGAAGTTCTTTTATGATATACCACTCAAAAGTACTCAAAAAGTCAAGAAATTTCATTTTTACGAGCCGAGATGGCGATATAAATGTACGAAAACTCCTTCCAAGCCAACTATCAGGTCATTTGTGAGCCCGATTGCCAAGAAGGTCATAACCATTCGAAAGAGCAGAGACTTTTACATAATATATCCACCGCTGAAAGTGCAAAACTTGTACATGTTCCAGAAATCTTGAAATGTCGAAAAAAAATCGACTTCAGGTTTCGACTATTTTGAGCTGTTCTGCGAAAGCTGGTAAAAATGGAAACTATGTTCTGAAAACTCTACCATAATGTTTGTTGAGACGAGAAACATGAATTTGATGTTCATTTTCTACTTTTCAGTACAATCCATGGTACTTTTGCCAGAAGAAAAAAAATTTAAGAATTTATGAAGTTTGATTGATATCGTGGTTTGCAGCCAACGCCGAAATTTGCTTAGAAGCCGATATTCAAATGGCGATACCCAAAATAAGTAATCGAGATTTTTCCTCGTAGAAACATATTATGTGTAGTTTTTCCTGCTCTTTCTTATGGATGATTCAGTTTTTTGTGAGTAATAGTTTAAAAAAAGTTATTGTCTGAAAACGACATTTCAAAAAATTAAATTGGGCAAAAGTCATAAAAATAATTTTTTTCGAAAATAGCTGCCACGTACTTTTTTGTGTAGTTTTGAACAAGGAATCTAACATTAAAAAGATTTTCGTGAAATATTAAGTATTACTTAAGATATGGTCTCCCAAAGTTTTTGAGCATTTAGACTTATAACTAAGAGAAAAATAATTTCGAAAACTTTTCGACCATCTAAACTTTGTTATGAACACTATACGCATCCCTCATAATGTTTTCAAGGTTATAGAAATACAAAATTTTTCTATTGCAGGCGCTCCTTGACTCTTACAGAGAGGCTCTCTTAAGAGAGCCTCTCCGTAAGGGCCGAGGTGGCCCTGCCACGGGGGAAAGTGTTGGATTTTGGTAACCAAAATTTTATGAGGAGTACCCACTTGCATTGTAAAAGAAATGATGGGGTCAAATTTGTTATAAAAAAATTTTTTCTTCCCAGTGCATGCAATAGTATGGCAAAACTTTGAGTGTTCATAACTTCCTTAAAACTTAATATTTTTCAGTTTCTTTTTTTTGTTTTATTTGTCATTGGAAAGCACACAATACATGATGTATGATGTGTGTTTTGAAAATTTCAGTTTTGACCAGTTTTAGGCATTTTTCTATATCAGAAATTGGTTTTTTGGACATTTCAACTATTTCACGGCACGCGCTGGGGCCAATTAATAGTTGATAAGAAAGAGGAGAAAAAACTACACAAGATATGTTCTTACGAAGAAAATCGAAGGATACACATTTTACTAAATTTTGACTTGAACCTGATGCACTCGCATTTTTGCTCGTTGAGATGAAAATGTATAATTATTTTCAAAGCTTTGTTTCTGGGATAACATCGATGTCGATATATTCGCCATTAAATTCTCTACCAGAAAAGGTATCTATAACCGATATAAGTATTACCTTGGGACTCAGAGAATGCAATTATATGTTTTTCGAAAAAAAATAATTCAATGATAACTAATGAAACCCTCATTTTTAGTCCACAGAGGTAGCCAGCTGGAGCAATTATCCATATCATAAGATAGAGCGAAGAATTCTGCACAACATATTCCCTTTTCGTGGAATTTGAAGGATACACATTTGCTTTTTTCTATCAATATAGAAGTCTTTCCACGTCATGCAAACGACCCATGATATCGAAAGCGCATTCAGCGATCCATAACTTTGATCAATCTTAATATTAGAAAATCATAGATATATCATCTAAGAGCTCTCACAGAGATCTTGAAATGATACATACATACTTTTATTGAAATATTTATATTTATATGGAAAATTTCGTTCTGTACCTTTAGAACGCTTAAAAAACTATTTTACAAACATTTCCGCATTTCAAAACATACATCATAAGAAAGAGCGTGAAATTTGCTACAAGATGAACCCCTTTCAATAAACTTTCAAGTCTATAATGTTTTGTTATAAGTCATAAGAATAGGGCATCAGCTTAGGTTTGCACAATTCTTCAACGTAAAAAAATATTGGAATATTCTAATTCGAATAACCCAAACAAGGAAATTCTCCTGCTATACTTTACCTATTCTTATGACTTATAACAAAACATTATAGACTTGAAAGTTTATTGAAAGGGGTTCATCTTGTAGAAATTTCTTTCTTATGATGTATGTTTTGAAATGCGGAAATGTTTGTAAAATAGTTTTTTAAGCGTTCTAAAAGTACAGAACGAAATTTTCCATATAAATATAAATATTTCAATAAAAGTATGTATGTAGCATTTCAAGATCTCTGTGAGAGCTCTTAGATGATATATCTATGATTTTCTAATATTAAGATTGATCAAAGTTATGGATCGCTGAATGCGCTTTCGATATCATGGGTCGTTTGCATGACGTGGAAAGACTTCTATATTGATAGAAAAAAGCAAATGTGTATCCTTCAAATTCCACGAAAAGGGAATATGTTGTGCAGAATTCTTCGCTCTATCTTATGATATGGATAATTGTTCCAGCTGGCTACCTCTGTGGACTAAAAATGAGGGTTTCATTAGTTATCATTGAATTTTTTTTTTTGAAAAACATATAATTGCATTCTCTGAGTCAGAAGGTAATACTTATATCGGTTATAGATACCTTTTCTGGTAGAGAATTTAATGGCGAATATATCGACATCGATGTTATCCCAGAAACAAAGCTTTGAAAATAATTATACATTTTCATCTCAACGAGCAAAAATGCGAGTGCATCAGGTTCAAGTCAAAATTTAGTAAAATGTGTATCCTTCGATTTTCTTCGTAAGAACATATCTTGTGTAGTTTTTTTCTAATCTTTCTTATCAACTATTAATTGGCCCCAGCGCGTGCCGTAAAATAGTTTAAATGTCCAAAAAACCAATTTCAGAAATCGAAAAATGACTAAAACTGGTCAAAACTAAAATTTTCAAAATACACATCATACATCTTTTTTTGTGCTTTCCAATGACAAATAAAACAAAAAAAAGAAAACTGAAAAATATTAAGTTTTAAGGAAGTTATGAATACTCAAAGTTTTGCCATACTATTGCATGCACTGGGAAGAAAAAAATTTTTATAACAAATTTGACCCCATCATTTCTTTTACAATGCAAGTGGGTACTCCTCATAAAATTTTGGTTACCAAAATCCAACACTTTCCCCCGGGGCAGGCGCCCATTGAGCGCAGCTTGATCCTTACAGAGAGGCTCTCTTAAGATAACGAGTGTTGTCCGTGAACTCACCGTCGAACTATTCAATTGCAGTGCGCAAAACTTATGAGACTTCAAAAAATACTAGCAATTAAGTACTCTCCTCATAGCTCGTGAGTCACACTCGACTTTTACTCTATTGTGAACTCTTCTTCAAAAGAGAATTCATTACTACCTCACTTTTTCACATGAATTGTCCATCTGAGTCACTCTCTTCTCAAGTATGCGAAGAATTCACAAACTGCCACTTTGTTTTATTGGCTTGAACAAGCATTCTTTCTATTTTCATCCATCGTAATTTTGTAAAAAAAAAAAAACAGGGGCATAGCCTGGTCTAATGCGTTTGTGATGCGTCAAGAATGCATTGATGAAGTAGGGGTATTAATTGTACGTTATTTTATTTTATTATATTTAATGCAATAGCTAGTAATGAATTATTTTTTACACAATCTTCCAATGCCAATTCATTAAAAATATGTCTCTTGAATAATGCTAACCAGCCCTTGTTGCTGCCGGCTCCTCCGGAACTGCTGCGGCCGCTGGCGCTTGTTGCTGCTGGCCGCTGTCAAGAAATTAACGAATGTAAGACTTGCAAACATTCACCCCTTTTTCAAGCTTTTGAGACTTTGTTATCGTTATTTCAACTGCTTTCACTCATCGAGAGATTCATCTGTCTCTTCAACTAATTAATGACAGCATACACTAGAGAGTTTTCTCATTATTCGTCTCGCTCCCATTCCCTCTCTCCTTCCATCTTGTATTCTCTCTCTATTTCTCTCTCTCTCTCTCTCCTTCCCTCTCCTGACAAGAAATTGCGTGAAGATCGGAAAGCGTCGACTACGGTAAGTGCGCAAAGGGCAGCAAGAAGAAGGCGAGAAGAGAAGAAGGCGGCCATCGCTTCTAATCTGCACGACCTGGGAAATGAAAAGAATTGAATGCTCTTCGGCCATATAGTTTTATAGAGGAAGAGAAAAAGAACGACAGCAATTGTCATGCCAATTTGTAACAATGTAGTATTCAACTTCACTTCTATGAAGACACGTACCAACTTCCCAAGTTCTCAAGAAACTTGGTCAGCTACAATTTTGCTAATCATGCTGCGCAGGAGAAAACATTTGAAAAAAATACCAAAAATAGTATTTTCGTATTTTTCATCACAACTTTATGGAGGAGAGTAAATTTTTTTTTCGTGCATTTCGGCCATAAGTATAACGGCCATGCACAATGTTTGTACTGAAGCTAGTAAATTCTGTTCGGAATTTATAAAAAAAAAAGTAGGTGAATTTGAAAAGAAATTTAATTATTGATATGAGAAAAAATGTGAACCAGTAACAACAATAACAGATAATAGAACTGGCAATGAGAGAGAAGCTTTCATGTATGCTAAAGTAACTTTCGAATAGTGCTCTTTTTATACGAGTTCAACTTATAAGGATGCTAATTTATGAGGAAAAAGTTCACGTTCACTCTTATTTTCCACGCAGATGGCGAGGAAGAAAGGAAGAAAGGATGAAAGAAAAAGCAAGAAGACAGCCTGAAGAAGGCAACTACGTTGAGACTTCCTCATCATGCTAATGACTTCTCTTTCGTCCCCACCATTAGCCTCATTACTTCATAAGCTGATTGTGAGGCCATGACAAGCAGCTGCCAGAACATTGCTCGCCAGCCATTTCACCTTCCTTTTTAAAGGAAATTTTGGAACTAATGGCAAGACAAAAAGAAAGGAGACCGAGTAATAGGCACTAGACTAGAAAAAATAAATAAATAAAACAGTAGAGGAGGCGAAGAGCAATAGGGGAAGAAAAATAAGAAGAAAAGTGTTCTATTTTTCGGACGCTTAGATGGCAAGTTCCGAGTTGGGTAATTGAGCCAATCTCAGAGAGAAAAAAGAGTAGGCGTTTCTTTCAGGAAGGATTGGCATTGTTGTGATTTGTAAAATATGTACATATACTTATAAGTTACAGTGGTGATGACAAATAAAATTTAGAAGGGAAAGGCAAAACAAAAGCTTAAATATATGCTTGTAGGCCAAATAAAGATTTTTAGCGCTTTCCACCTATGGTGAGAGTTTTCTTTTATACATGTGAAAATGAGATTTGGGGCTCGCAGAAAATTTAAAACTTCTCGGAGTCATGGTTAGAAGAACAACCAGAAAGGTGGAAGGGGCTGCCATGCAGTAGAAGACGCGGAGAACGAAGGAAGCTCCTAATGAGACCAACGTCATCATTGTCTCCACTCACATTCTCCAAGCCGCTTATGAGCACTTTTTGTTGCTCCTCTCTTTCTAATAAATGGATGCCCTCGGGGGAGGAGCAAAGTTTGAAGACAGAGAGAGAAAGTAAGTATTAGAGAAAAAGAGAGGGACAGCGAGAGGGGAAGGGAGAGAAGGATAGAGTAAGTCATAATAAGAGAGAGAGAGAGAGAAAGAGAGACAAATAAAAGTGCATCGGAGCGAAACTCCTACAGGGCACGCCTACCCGAGCGTTCCATTTTGCTGCCAAGTTTTTCTCTGTAATTTTTTACAACTCCCACAGGGCCAGACGGTCATCGGTGCGCATTTCAGAGGACGTTGTTTGTGGTGAGAATAGGAGAGCCGCCGCACGCCTCGGCAGCATGAAACTTCCTTACTTCCTTCTCCGGATAGACAACCGGCCATTTCGGTTCCTATACCAAACGATTCCCCCCACGCATCGTGCAACGCTCAACCATGTTCTTCTCCGCGAGAGAGAGAGAGAGAGAGAGAGAGAGAGAGAGAAAGAGAAAGAGAGAAAGAGAGAAAGAGAGAAAGAGAGAAAGAGAGAAAGAGAGAGAGATAAAGAGATAAAGAGAGATATATATAGAGAGAGATAGAGAGGGAGAGAGATAGAGAGAGAGAGAGAGAGAGATAGAGAGAGACATATGGAGAGTTGATAGAGAAGGAAGTGCTCTAAAGGAGTGAAACACGAGTACTCTTCCACGCTCACTCAAAGCACTTCTCTCCTCGATTACGGGGGAGGCACTGGGACAGATTTGGATCTGAAGTTTGGAGAAAGGGTTTTTGAGCGTTGCGAAAAAAATTACCAAACTGCAACGAGTGTAGGAATTCTGATTGTGAGATACATAGTTTTCTGCTTAACGCAATCGATCACTTGGATACAGAACTAGAAAGAATGCAACAAAAACATTTTTAGTGCTCCAATGAACACCCATTTACAAATCAAGAGATGGTGGACGTGCACAATAATAGTACATTTGAGTTATTCGCAGCAAAAAAAACACAGAGGCGTGTGAACGATAAATTTATTTCACAGGGTCTCCACCGAAACATTGAAGATGTCCAATCGCAGAAAGTTTAATTTTGTGTCATCTTCATGACAAATGTTTTATGTCTACAATATTTCACTTGTATTGACGAGAGGATCTTATTCTTGGAATATTGCAAGATATAATTAAAGAGAGACCACGAAAAAGTACGTATAATTGAATAGCCCGCAAATGTTTGAAACTTTTTCATGAACATTCATACATATGTACATATGTTTGCATGACAAACTGCTGATTTCCGAAGGCTCTGTTTTATGTTTTCGGCTGAACTAACAGACACCGTTGGATAGGGTTTAATTATGATTTATCATAATATTATAAATTATGTAGAATGGGAGGTTCGCAAGACTCTCGATTGAATACCAGTCACTTGAAGAAGCATCCGAATGTAAGTTTAAATTGAAAAGAAATAAGACTATGAGAGGAGGAAGTAACTGAAATACTGAGAGAAAAAAAATCATTCTTGGAGTGTGTTTCGTAAAGAAGAGAATGTACGTAACAAAAATGAAGCATGCGTACATATGCATAAAGTACAACTAACGCGAAATCTAACGTGGCGTATTATTATTTCTATCATCTAATTTTGATCTATTTACATACTTATACTTATAAATTCAAAGGGGCGCAATTTTGTGAAGGCTGTCGAGGAATTCGCAGACAAATTTCTAAAATAACCAAGTCTTTTTTATGCCAAATTAAATTGAATTTATTTTAAATCGATTTACAATAAATCGATCGGATGTCTAAAAATCATCCAAAAGAAGATAAACAATAAAACTGCGTAGCACGTTAAACAAACAAAGAAGTAGGAATTGTAGAGTATAAAAAGGGATAAGCAGTAGGAAGAGAAGGAAAATTAGGACATCGAGACGTTTCAATCTAGACAAGTTAGAATGAAGAGAAAGAACCCAGTGAAGGAGGCAGTCGTTGATTGTTCAGAGGAATGCTCTTCTTCTTCTTGTCTCCCTCACTTCTTCTCCTCTCCGTTCTTCTTCTTCTCCAGATCCCCGATGACCTGCGTCAGTGGCCGGAACACTTTGCCGGGCCGGAAGGTCAACAACTTCGACATGAAGGAGAGCTAAACATGATGTAAATTAATTTGAACAAAAATTCGAAATACGGAGAAAAATTAATTCAATAAGTTCCATTCATACACACAATTTCACCTTCTCGCGTTCTACATGTGACAGTATCTCTCTAACGCTTACTAGTTATTAAAATAATTCTCTAAATGATGTATTTTCATTTGGTATAAATGTGTTTAAGAACGAACATCCTTGACAGGATAGATGAGATGAAGATGGAGATGATTGACGCGTACCATCGGAGGCCAGTGGAAGCCGATTCGCAGCATGTCCTTACACGAATTAACACTACCATTATTTTCTGTCGAACTTTTTACATGAATAGAAACGTGCACATCAATGAATGTTATGATAACGGATGCTCACATTCAGTGGTTTCTAACTTGAAACATCCGCCAGTTGAGCCCCTCCCTGCTGATAACAAAGAGGATTCCGAAGTATGAGCCAAAGAAGGAATGGAATTGCATACCTCGACAGTGTCCGCCTCTCCGATGTCCTTGAGATGCAACCGCAGATATTCTCGGCCCACTCGCTCCATGTCTCTGTGCACATTTATTTTATCTATTTCGCTCATCGAGAAACACTGATCTAAGTGATATTCTAACAGGATTTTTATTCACTTTCAATAAAGGCATATTTTCGCTCATACCTCACCTCTTTCGACGTATTTCTTATTTCATCCTGATTCCTTCTCTTCTTTTTGTCTGTCCCGCTCGCTCTAATTCTCTCTCACTCATTCTCTCGCTCCTTCTGCCTCTTTCTCTCTCTCGCTCTCTCTATGTGTATTTCTCTCCTCTCCTACCTAAGCAGATCTATGTCTGTAGGAGTGAGATCTGTCGGTTTTCCGATGTGGGCACGTGGAAGGACGAGCAAATGTTGAGGGGCCTTCGGCTTGATGTCACTGATCACAACGCACTAGAAACAGAGGGATTAGATAGACAGAGAAAGAGAGAGAGAGAAAGAAATAGAGAAAGAAAGAGAGAGAGAAAGAGAGAAAGAGTTAGACGGAGAGGGCTAGATATACCAACCCGATCCGATGTCCTGAGATGCAGCTCCGGATTCTGTCGGACAATCTCGCAGAATTTGCAGCCGCTAACGCCGTCTGCCATTGTCTTGTGTCTTCTCTAAAGCATTTGAGACCGGAGACACGCAATACCGATGACAGTTTAAACGGTTTATTTTATTGTATTCTTGTTCCCATTGAAAGTAAATGTTCAAAAGCATCAAATAAGAACGACAAAGGACAAGGACAGGAGAACAGCCGATAACAGACTTTGGAGCACTTTGTCTTCTCTTAAAAACGAACGCCCGTGTTCCCACGCCTCGCTCTGGGATGGGCGTGTTAACCGTGCATTTCGCAATATGTCCTCTGGCGAACGGCGAGAAGTCAAATGAGAGAGAGAGAGAGGAAAAATTAGAGGGCGAGAGAGGGCGGAGGACAGACAAAAATCTCTTCATGACGGGTGTTGATGAAAAAAATTCTTTGAAAAATAGAAGAGAAGTCCGGCAAGGGCACGAGAGTGTGTCACATGGCGAGAGAGTGCTGAGAGAGACAGAGGGAAAGAGAGAGAGAGAAAGAGAGAGAGAGAGAGAAAGAGAGAGAGAGAGAAAGAGAGAGAGCAAACATCCAGTGACGCACTTCGAAGAGCGGACACGGATCGGGTGGGTGTAACTCAGACGGGGTGACCTGGGGCAAGGTTAGAGAGCGACAAAGAGAGATAGAGAGTGAAACAAATGGAGAGAGAGAAATAGAGTGAGAGATGAAAGAGTGAGAGAGAGAGAGAGGGAGAGAGAGTATAATGATCTAACAATTTTCTGTCGGACAATGAATCTCGCCTTTCCTGATTAAAAGCCTCAGATTAAAAGAACTGTAAAGTGAGCGAGGGATGTGAATCATGTGTGAATAAAGAACTGGAAAAGAGACCAATAATAATGGGGATGGCATGAATAAAACGGTCAAAGAAGAAGAGAGCAATGATATCATGGTTGATTTGATTGAGTGAACTTCAGAGGATGATAATGCAGCGGGAAATCGGATAAGGAAATCTGATGAATTCTGATGTAAAATGCAAAACAGGTTTGCAATAATGATAGCATGCACTTCAAGCTGTTTTGTTAGTTGAGGCAATGGAAGAGATTTTTTGATTACACACAAATGACTCACGGTTCAAGGAAATCAGATAATCGTTAGAAAAATAATCACAGAAAAATAAAATTGTGATTCACATCGTATGGCTATTCTTAAACGTGCTTCAAAGAAAAAAAGAGGAATGGTGATAACCGTGAGCCACGGCTAAATTAAGAGTCGTGATCTATAGACAGCCGGAAGAACAAGAACAGCGATTTTGAAGTACTATTCGAAAGAAAACACAAGAAGACGGCCCATAGAGAAAGCTAGATACAGGGAAAAGGGTAGACAGTACGGAAACGAGAGAGAGAGAGAGAGAGAGAGAGAGAGAGAGAGAGAGGGAAAGAGGGAGAGAAAGCGAGCGATAAAAATAGATAGAAATTAAAAATAGAGATCACAAAACGTACACAAAATGTGCGTGTTATGACAAAGGCAAAGTGGTTGAGATGGTGAATCTCGCCCGAACTCCTAGAATGAAGAAGCCAATAAAGAGGACCGCGCAGACCATCCTTCCGTTGTTTGCTGCTACCGGGCGAACGCAAAGCAGACCAAACACTTTCTCTGCCTACGTCATGAGAGAGAGAGAGAAAGAGAGAAGGTTGAAGAATGAGAGAGACACAGAAATAGTTAACAAGAGGGACAAAACATTCATCTACCAGATCAAAGCAAAAAACGAGGGGACTTAAACAAAACAGAGATACAGTGAGAGGGAGTCAGAGAGAGAGAGAGAAAGAGAGAGAGAGAGAGAGACAGAGAGAAACAGAGAGAGACGGTTGGAGAACCAGAGAGGCACATATAGAGTGAACAAGAAGGACAAAACACAAGGATGGAAACGGTATCAGATCAAGGAAAAAACACGCGTTTAAGAGAAAAAACCTTTAGGAGAATAGAGATACAGAGGAAAAGATAGAGAGAGAGAGAGAGAGGGAGAGATCGCAGTATCTTCGATACTTCCGATGCAAGTGTCAGAATACCGGCCACCATTTGGCGGTGAAGAGAGGAAATGGCATAGTGATAGAAGGGGAGATAAGGGATGAGCACATCAACATTCCACTCTCTTTCCCCTTTCTGCAAGATGCTATTTAAGGTCGGCCAAAGGACAGATCGGACATCGCCAGTGAAAGCAGCAGAACAGCATCTGATTCGGTTTGACTTGACATTGCAGCTCCCTCTCTCTCCCTCTCTCTCTCTTCTTTTCTCTTTCTCTCTCTCTCTCTCTTCTTCTTCTTCTCTCTCTCATTCTCTCCCTCTCTTCTTCTCTCTCTCTCTCTTTCTCACTCTTTCGATCGTTCGCGTTCTCATGTTTATGGTCAGGCTCCAGTCACATGCAACGAGATGCGATTTATCCTTTCCCTTTCCTTCTTCGCTCTCTCTCTCTCTCTCTTTCTCTCTCTCTCTTTCTTTCTCTCTCTTTCTCTCGCTCCCTCTACCCGCTTAAGAGGATGGACGGGAATGAGATGAGCAAAGAGTGAAGCCCTTGTGGCCTACAAGGACGAGGAGACAAGAAGACCCCTTCATCGAAAGCGACAAGCATGATGAATTTGTTGTCTGGACAAGGCAATCATGGAGGATAGAGATTAAGAGAAGAGAGAAAATAGATGAGATGGAAGAACGAAGGAGAGCAGGAGAGAGAGATAGAGGGAGAAAGAGAAATACAACGCAATTGGATTGGAATCCTAAACTTGAAAATATGGGAAATTGTACACGTTCAATTGGTTTTTTTTTCTTCGAAATTACGGGGGAACAATAAAGTTTCTTTCACTTCTTTCACCAAAGCAATGAAATGCAGGACGGCTACATATCGTTGTATGTGAATGCAGAAAGGAATAAAATGAAAGGGAAGAGAAAAAAGTAGGGAGAAGTGCTGATTGTCAGAGGGAGAGAGAGAGCGAGAGAGATACAGCGCGTTAGTTAGACGTAAAGAAGATTAAATATGAATGAATGTCAAAATCCCTCAACTCACTTCGGCACAGGACTACGAATGTATACAAAAACATCAAATAGAACTAGCTAACAAAGAGCAGTATGAACGAGTGTGAGAGAGAGAGAGAGAGAAAGAGAGAGGGAGGGAGGTGGAGTGAGGGAGGAGGGAGAGAGATAGGGGAAGAGGGAGAGACAGAGAACGAACAAATGAGAGAGAATAGCCTGAAAGTACAAATATTCACATGGTCTTTCCCTTATAACATGGAAATAATGAGCTGAATTTGAAGAACAAGTTGGATTCATAAATATGTTTAGAAGCGATGAGACGGGTGTAACATATGAATGCACATACATCCGTGTTCATATGCATGTACATACATAATATCTCTGATCATAAATGTTTAAAAATATCAAATAATTATGAGAGGAGAGCAGCTGGCAAGCCGTGATGTTCCGTATAAGAACTTGCTAATTATATATATATATATATATATATATATATATATATATAACATCCAGAACTACAGGGCTGATCCAATCTGTGAGAACAGCAGAGAGGGAAGATGAATCGCTGGCAATGTTAGGGAGAGCGAGAATATGATGGAGAGTGTGAGGATGAGACAGCAAAGATAACTAGGTACACAAATAGATTAAGAACCTAATAAGAGAATATCGTGAAAAATATGAAGCGAACGTCGAGGGCACGCGAACTTGACCAGAAATAGATAGAACGGGCCAATTCATCATCTCAGCGTGTCCGCTCAGCGTCAGTGACATACGCTCTTCGTCAAAACAACATGGGTCTCCTCCTCTCACTAGCTATCTTTCTCTGATTGTCGCTCCTCTCATTCTCTCTCTCTCTCTCTCTCTCTCACAGCTCCTACCAGCCAATTTTTCAATTCATTCGTACTCTTTTAATTCTTCCTTGTTCATCGTTCTTGCAGTTTTTTACTGATTCCGCGCCAAATGTCATTCTAATAGCATTAAAATTAGAGTAGCAAGGAAGGAGCTTAGTCAACCATCGTCTCTTCTGTTTCCTGTACTCTTTTCTCACCCTGTCTGTCTCTCCATCTATACTTCTCTTCATAGCATCACTAGCAATTGTTTTTTTTCTGCTCTCTCTCTCTCTCTCTCTCTCTGTTTTTCTCAATCTCTCTTACCCTTACCCTCTTTTTTCACTCGCTCACTCTCTCCCCATCTCTCGTCTCTATTGCACCTATTCACGTTCTGGCCGACCGCTCTGGCATTACTCGAAAGTTGTGTCCTTCATCGATTGCTACTAGAGAAGAAAGAGAAAGAGCAGAGACAGGAGAGAGAGAGAAATAGAAACAGAGAGAGAGAGAGAGAGAGAGAGAGAGAGAGAGACGGAGACGGAGTGGCCACGAGTGGTGGCATGTTAGTGGTCAGCAGGCCAAATCTTCCCTGGAGGGAAGCATAGAGAGAGATAGAGCGAGAGAAAGAGAGACGGTAAAGTGTTCCTTCTTTGTTATCAAGATTCTCATCGCAATGCAGCCTGAGAATGGTGAATGCGGAAAGAAAGCCAATTTGCCTAGCAACGCCGAAGACTTCCTCACTCCCACTCAGTTGCCCTCCTCTCAACGCCAAGATTGTCTCAAGAATGTATCTGGTCACATCTTTGGCCAGTGAATGCGGCATAACTATAAACATTGTCAAAGCAAAAATTCTCCAAGCTTTTGGAAGCCGGATGCTATTTGGAGTTTAGAGCAAACACCCCAACCGACTCCTATTCAGCAACCCATTCGTCATGTATTCAATGTAATCCTATGGAACAATACGAAATGCCCAGCTCACGATGTCGGAACTACAAAAAAAACTCTGAATTCTTTATTCTTTATCACGTTAGGTGAATGTCATAAATCAATGAATAACCAACCATTACACGATCATTAAAAAGGAGCTGTAAAATATCAAATGTTACCTCTACAATATTCGTGACAAAAACAAACTTAGAAGAAGAAAAAAGACAAAAATGTAATGGCCAATCAAAGCGGATAAATGATAAGATAGCATATATGAATAAATGTGAGAATAGAAACAGAGAGAGAGAGAGAGACAGAGAAATAGAGAGAGAAAGTGAAACCAAGCGGTGACCAGTTCATGATGCGAACTGGATGCGGCGGAAGCTATTCAGAAAGAAAAATAAGAAACAATGTTGATTCAGGCAGGAACAGGAAGATTCACTCTTCTTTAAACATCGGGATGTGAAAAGGCCAACAAACAGAAAGAAGGGTGAATACTAACTACTCCAGTCTACTTTTAGTTTCTAATTCGTAGAATTGCAATAACAACAAAAACATCATGTACCGTACAAAAAACCATGAATGTATTCAACATTTAACGATTATAATGAATAGACAATATAAGAAGAACGCCTGAATAGGTGAGTAAAAGAAATGTTTGCATGCCGATGGATAGCCGACGGATATCGTCGACTACCCAGAGAGATCATTGTGCTCGAAAAGCACCTGGTCGTAGATGGTCGCCTGGAATTGACATCAGGGAATGAATGGCACTTGGAAACAGAGTGGGGAAGAGGTTTTTGAGTCAATAAAGCAATGTGAGTAGAGTAACATATCTAATGGTAAGCTGATATCAATATCAATGCGGGGCTACGGGGAGGCCCAAAATCACGATGGTCTGTAAAAGTCTCTCTCTACCTTTTAATTTACAACAATACTCTTCATCCATTTTTAACATTCCCAACTAATTAATTTCGACTTTAAAAACATCAGTCAAATCCAACCACTATGTATGTCCGTTTTTAATGACGAACCTATGCATTAAAAAAACATGAAAAACTTGCAAACCTGAATGGAGCGGCCAGCAAAGAATCTCTTGTCAAGTCCGAGGCGGGCAGTGTCCGCCTGTTGGGGGTCCGAGAAGCGGACAAACACTTTCGCCGTCCCGGCTGCTGGGTCAGACGCAATCACTACCTCAAACAACTTGTGCCTTGCTATTCTTGTTAATAATACGCACCAAAATGGCATTACACGCATGAAATACGTCATGCCAGGTGCTTAGCCGGAGGGAATTGACATGAAAGGTCTCGAACCTCATCGACCGATCCATACTTCCCGCACTCCTCCTTGATCTCATCTTCGAGGAACTCGTCAATGTCATCCGGAGTCACCATATTCTTGAGAAGAAGGACACTCGACCGATTCGTTCTCATCAACTTCGTCATCAGCAGATGGCGAGCGTCGTTTCCTCTCAAACAAGCAACGCTTCTTTTAAATTCGTCGCACAATTTGTAATCGAGGTCAAGTTTCAATCAGAATCCTATCATGTTTCTCTATCTTTCTACATCTCTCTCTCTCTATCTCTCTTAAGTACCGAATAGTGATGCCCTCTTGACTGGATAGAGTAGCATCTTCCGAGTTGGTCTGCGCAGCCAGGAGAGCATCGCTCATCTCGCCTGCCTTCGCTGCCGCTGCCAACTGAGCTTCTGAGTGCAACTGAAATGCATTCAACCACTCTGATGTCGTCAACATTTACTTCAGTGTAACATCATTTTGCTTTCAATTTTCTAATAAAAAGTGTTGATCACTAACAATAAACTACTTATCGATGGGGCTTTAAAAATGTGTTCGACAAAACAATCAGCCAAAAACCTTTAACAATAGTTTACTCTGACTGCGGAATAATAAGCTAAAAATGAAATATGAAATGAATAATGTGTGTTACCTGTGGCCCCTTGACTTTGGGTGCCCTGATTCTCTTCTTCTTCTTGGTCGTTTCCTCCTCCGCTGCGCCTGCCGCGTTTCTCTTCTGCGCCGCGACCAGAGCGTTGTTTCCAATGAGAGAAAGGGCCATCGACTGGATGTCTCCGCTCTTTCCTGTGATCGCCAGTTGGGGACCTCCTCAACACGAATCGCTGGTATTTACAACAGTGGTAAGTATTACTTATAATAATAGATATTTTTAACACTTTCAATCCCTTTGCGAATAACAAAAAAAGGAAAAGAGAAACAGAACCTTCTTCGCCCTCGTCTTCCGCTTTCTGGTCCCTGTATTGATATTTGTCTTCGAGGGGAGCAAAAGAAGCAGGACCGGCACAGTTAGCAGTTGGCAACTGGAAAAGAGAGAAAGAGTGAGAGAGTGAGAGAGAGAGAGAAAGCTTAGAACCGAGAAAAAAGATTTGACTCAAGAAATCAGTAGGACTAATGGTAACTGCTGAAAGGTCATCTTAGAAAAGGAAACGAATAATGCTATTCGCGTATCCCCGAAATTGGTTGTCATAAGATACGCCCATATTCGTTGATTCCTTCTCAAACCACAGTTCTATGCAAAACATAAATGCTCTAACAATAAGAAAAAAAGTCAATGTTCAAATGGAGTGGACCTTGCGATAAAAGTGAAAAAGAGATGAGTCTCGAACCTTGATCCTGTCCATGACACTCATCTCGCTCCTCTTCTGCTTCTTCGTGTTCTCTTTCCGCTTCTTCTCCTCTCCTCCAACGATGCCAGGATGGGGAAGATCAGAGGCAGAAGTACCTGGGGGCAGGAAGACCCCAGGTGGCGGGGCTTCAGTGGCGAACCCGCCAAAGCCACTCCGCCGGGACCCTGTTGAGGGAGGCGGCGGGGGCGGCATTGACTGATCTGTTTGGGACACCTAAAGGAGATATTCATTGAACCTGTGAAAATGTGAGAGGAGAACAAAATAAAGAAAACTTTCCAAAAGACTAAAAATAAAAAAATATCCAACCGGTTCAAGCGGTATGATAACTGGCTGGTGAGAGTGTGGAGGAGGGGCGACTGGCTGAGCGGGAGGGGGTGGAGGAGCAGCCACAGAAAGGGGTGGCAGGACTGCCTGCATGGGAGGCGGGGGTGGAGGTACACCCACGGGGGGAATGGCTGGAGGGGGAGGTGGCATGGCTATGCCTGCCACCGGTGGAGGGGGCGGAGGGGGTGGTGCCATCCCCATGAGTCCTGGAGGGGGCGGCATGAAAGGCATTGCCTGCGGCGGCGGTGGCTTCGGCTTGCCCAGAATGGTAGCAACGAGGGACTGGGTCAGGGCAGCAGTGGGCGGCGCAGCAAAGACACTTGGTTGCGGTTGGGAGAGCGGCTGCGCTGCAGGCTGCTGCTGTTGTGGCTGGCCAAACCCGACGGATGTAGGAGGCGGAAGGCCGGCGCCAGTTCCCGGAGGGAGATGAGCTTGAAGGGCCGGATGTGCAGCAGCTGCGACCTGCGAATGAACAGAGTTCAAAAACCACTTTTGGTAAATCGAAGCAGTCCGAGAAACTGATTATTTCCCCTCGAGTATTAACGAAAAACACCTCAACGGCTTGTCTGCCCGGGAGATGAATAGACGGTGGCGGGCCTTGAGAAGTCTTGACATACAAACCATTAACAGCATCGATTCCCTGAAATTATACATCATTGTACTCATCTTCTTTCCACTCAATTAACAATTTACAACTATCCATATCTTAAAATCCAATTAAAGTGACAATATAAATTAGACATGATTTCGCTGACAATGGCCTGGTGCGCGGGAACGGACGGCGAATGCGAGGGAGAAGCGGATCCACCGGGAGAGTTGCTTCCCGTTGATCTCTGAAACAAAGGGTCGGTTGCTCGTTGCTCCCTACCGTATACTTCATTTTCATAACGACAATTCGTTTCAAGACCCCTTTACCATTGATTCCTTGGGGGTCTCTTCAGGCACCCAACTTACCTATTCGCCTCCAACACTCCGCACTCGCTTCCGCGCATTCACAGTGCTTTTTCAGTCTCTGAGTGTCTTGCTCTGAGAAGAAAGGAAAGAAACACTTCCATTTTTATAATTATATTTATGGAAAAGAAGTTAAAACTGCGCCAGAATTTAATATTGTCCTATAATTGCAGATCATTCACAAGAAGGCGGATTTTCACTCACAAGTAGGCGGATTTAGATTAAACCAAGGCAGTGATTTCTTTGACCTTTTGAACAGAAGGGTATGAACCAGTAAGATTTAGAGGTAAGAAGGTACTGTAGCACTAAAAGGTTCCTTTGGAGAAAGAGTAGGACGAGCCAAGGGAACGCGCCGTCTCTTAACAGAAAACAGAGACGTCGAGCTTCGCCAAGGCAGCACAAATCCTGAGAACAAAAAGCCAACAACAATGTTAATTCCCTATATTTCTAATATTTTAGATGCGACGGCTTGAAGGGCGAATATTTGACAAAGCGAACGTCTGTGGTCTGAAAGAACAGGAGAAAGTGTAGAAAGTTGTAGGGATCGGGATTCCTAAGGAATTCAAAAAGTATGAAGAGCTTACTAAAGATGGAGATTTGAACGGGTAAAACAGGAGATACACGTAGAGAGAATAAGAGCAACAGAAACAATGGAAGAGACTCAAATGTCAGTGAGAACGAGAACTAGAGACAGAGAGAGAGAGAAAGAGACTAAAAGAGAGAAGAGTTAGGCATACAAATGCTTAGACAACAGATAGTTCAGACAGCGATAGTCTTTTCAGTCTTATGTCCTTCAATGACAATTTCTGTCGTGAAGTGTTGGACCTCTCGGAGGTCGTGGTTGGAGGATCAGAAGAAGGAGCGTGGAGAGGAAGATGCAGATGAAGTGGCCATCTCAAACGGAGATGGCATGCCCCTCTCCGTTTCTACTCTTCCCGACCATCCCAACACTTCCCACAACTCGAACCCCTTCGGTTCCCAACACGACCATCAAGAACTACCGTAATCCCATTTTCACCTGTTGCACTTCTGAAGCCTGGATCTTGGCGGTAATAGAGGCAGCAGCCATTGCGGCGGCGGATGGAAGTGCAGAGGATGACTGCGGGATAAGGTAGTTGAGAGCCTCGGGGGGAGTGATGCACTTGCCTACCTGAAAATTGGTAACACTTGTTAAAATTATGCTAATTTATACACTTACAAACAAATTAAACATCTGATAAGACCTATAGATATGCAAATAACAAATTACTATATCATTTTTCATCCATAAAAAGAAGTAAATTCCGCAGATGCAAGAGAAATAAAGATGAAAAGTTACAAACTCGAAGAAACTGCCCGCCGAGATCGAACATATTCATGCCGGCAATGGCTTCGACTGCAGCGCCGGCTGTCTTGAACTCGAGGTAGCCAAACCCTCTGCAACAAGCAAAACAATCAATCCACACCATTCCACACTCTCTCGACTACTTCAACTCATTTGGTAACTCTACTGATTCTAAGAATGACTCGGAAACCGTACCGATGTGACCCCTTGCCCGTGGCGCTCTGCCTCGCGAGTTGGCACTTGACAACTTCTCCGAATGCCTCGAAGACACTCTTGAGATCGGACTCGGAGAGGTCGGGATGGACGGACGCGACGTAGACTCGGTGGTAGTTCCTGGCCTCCGTCATGATCATGTCGATGATCGGCTGCGCTTGCGGCATATTCGCAGGCCGGCCAACCTGGACACGGGAGGTAAGCTCTGGTCGGAGAAAGCTCTCCACTCACAGGGGACACTCTATTATTATTATTATTATTATTATTATTATTATTATTATTATTATTATTATTATTATTATTATTATTATTATTATTATTCCTGTTCAACTCATTCAGCGTGCAAAGAGTGCAACAAACTACATCAGAGTATTCATAATAATTAACATTAAATTTCCCCGTATTTTAAAGGCCTTATTTTCTGGGGCTTCAACCCCGACACTTCTTATTCTGGGCAAGGGAAAGGAAGAAGTGACTCAGATGGCCATCGACACAACCACTGCCAGCTTACACCTTAAATGAGGGAAAATGTTGTTCGTTCGTTGGAAATGGACTGATTTGCCTAGATAAAGACAGAACACCACAGGATAGCGTTCAGTTGGAAAGAAGGATCATTCATTTCTTTAGAAACCCGCATTTCATGTATTCATTTCATTTTGTCATCAAATGTACGTATGTTTTTTGGTGAAGGGATGTGCGGGTTTCTAAGGAAATGAACAGGGAACGGAAGAGAGAGAGAGATAGAGAGTGTAGGGAGGGAAGAACGGTGAGGGGGCAGAGAAAAGGAAGTGGTGGCTGAAATATCTCACCACCTTGAGATTGCGTCCACCCATCATGAGGCCATTCATGGCCTCCTGAGCGAGGACCGCCGCTTCGGGGACTTCGAACTCCAGGAAGGCGAATCCCTTGTGGTTCTGTAAGAGATCATTGCTTTCTATTTATTATGAACAATCTCAGCATGTAAACAACTAACAACTTTTAATGTTAGCTTCTTTTTTCAGATTCAATTATAATTTCTGAATTAGAAATATATAACGGAAAGAGCTGACTCCGGTGGCGTTGTCGAAGCTCATGTTGATGGCTTTGACGGGGCCAAAGTTCTCGAAAGCCTTCTTGATGGCATCCTCGCGGATCTCGAATGATATCGATCCGATGTACACGCGGGCCATCAGAGACAGCGCTTGCGAGTACATTGCTTGCTTTTGTTGCTGAAAACAACCTTTTTCTGATTCCCTTCACTGAATTTTCCAGTTACATCTTATACTCTGCCTCTCAATTCTCATTATAAAAAGAAGGAGCAGCTCGAATTGACGAATCACCAAGTGAGCCACAATTGAAACAATGACAGGAGAATAATGTAAATAACAACTAATGCAAAATTCTGACATTTTGCTGATGTGCTTGTTGTTGTCGCAGCATAATTTGTTTGATCGAGACATCGAGTGAATACCTCTTCGCAGCAGCCAGATCATCCTGAGAAAAGTATTTCTATTTCTCTTCTCATTTAAAATATCAATACGTGATTTAGATAAATACATAATGCATACGAAAAGGTAAAGGCAATTAAAAGAAAATGAGATGCAACGGCACCTTTTGTCTCGTCCGCAATTTGGTGAGACCGAGACCGAGGAGTTGCGCTTCCTTCTTGGCACCAGGGCCAACGAACACCTAAATTGCATTTCTTCTATTTAAAAAGAAAAATCCAAACGATATATAATCGAAGAAATTTAAACGTACTACTTCTACTACTTCATCCAAACTCGTCGTACTCATTGTCAGCCTCGATAAATGAATCAAAATGTGATAGGAATATCAGAAAAAATGAAACTATGCTTGCGTTAAACAATTACTTTCTTCCCTTTTTGATACAATTTAGATAAAGAAATATAACATGTTGGATGAGAAAATGACCTCGCCGGTCTGCTGAAGCAGTGGCATAGCGACCATTTCGAAGGCCATGGATGGCGTGGGTGCCGCAGCGACTGGGACTGGGACTGGCACGGCAGGGACAGCAGCACCTCAAATTACACACAATTAATATGCAGACAATAAAAGTAAGACAAAGTGCACAATATTTAGACTTGGCCACAATCAATTGCAAACGTGCCATTCTGCTGTTGTTCCTGGAGAGTGGAGTCGATATTCTCGCCCATCTCAGGAATGGAGGGTGGACTCTGCTAGCTGGCAGTCCTGTTCACTTGTCCCTGACAATCAAATTATGTAAACAACACAGAGTGGAAAAGCGGAAAGAGAACACCAACAACAGCTAGCAAAATATACGAAAATCTGGGCGGAAATTTTCTCGATGGCGTCTTAACGGTCTAATAATTTTGTTACAGTAACACACTACTAAATCACGGATCACGGAATCAGTTTGGTTTTGCACTGCAAAGAAGAATAATATGTTCTATATCTCCAGTAAACGTCAGAATTTATTTCTTCTTAATTACTGAAGAAAGTAAAATATGTGAACAATTTAGCGCGAGTAACCTAACGAAATGACATTTTATTAGAGTATGTAACCGTGTTGGGGGCCGCACTTTTGCCATATTCAAAGATTCCCGATTTGAAGAATTTCCTTATCAAACGTCGTTTGAATGCCATCGTCCTTCATTCTCTCCTTTCACAGTATTTTCTTCCCACGTTATGTCTTCTCTGGAGTTGTTATCATCCGTGCCTTCTGTCTCCTCTTTTGATATCACTCATTGTTTGTCTCCCTCTTCTGAAATGCGTGTGCCCAGGCGCGCTCCTCTGCTTCTGCCTGGCATGTTCAGCACTCCGCTCTACTTCATGGGCGGCGGTGCGAGCGGCAACTCGAGCATCGGCGGCGTTGGTGGTTAGGAAGTCCTTTTTCATACTCTTTCTTTCTTGTTTTCTTTTTAATTTATTTCCTTCTTTTTTTAACCTGAGCGAATGTTTTCCCCCAAAGGCATTGCCACCACTGAATGTGCTCGGTTTCTAAATCTATTTGTTTTAGATCTTGTAATTATAAATTTGTCAACTTTCCATACTCGTTTTCGTAATGAATGAGTTGACCAAAACTCAAAGATCTTTATGTAGGCCGCAGCGGCGGCGCGGGCGTCCGTCTGCTCGACGTGATGGACTTCTTCTTCGTCGCCCATCCCTCATCCGGCGCCAAGGAGGGCCGAGAGAGCCAGCGAGTCATGTTCTTCCATCCCAAGGAGGAGCAGATCGGCAAGCAGGTCGGCACGTTTATCTCCGTTTCTTAAGAGAGGTAACGCATGTCTATTTCCACCGAATATCCCCACTCTTTCTAAGTCTAATAAATGCAATCTAATGTCTGCCTCGATCCTTTTCCCTTCTACCTCTTATCCATCCCTATCGCATACATAATACAAGTTCCCTCAGGAAAATCTTTGGAACCTTATAACATATCCGTAATTATCTCTTCTGTCCTTCTTCAATCCTTGTTCTATTTCCTTCTCACTGTTTCAGTAATCCTTATCTTGTATCTTCATTATTGTATCTTATCTTCATTCTTATAAATTCCTGTTTCCCTTGTCGTGTTTTTATGATGTTTATTGAGTCGCTCGCTTAGATAGATGGAGAGTTTTACTTTCTCTTTCTCCGATCTATTTTGCTCACTCATGATTGTAGATTTTTTCCTACGGTTTATTCTTGCGTTATTGTTTAAATAATTAGTCTTAAGCCAATCTGTTCAACTCTCATGGTTTCAGACAGAAATTACTGGATTCGCTGAAGCTGTCGTCAATTTCACAGCAAACTTTGTTCAGCACAACGAGACTGTCCAAACCGAAGAGGCAAGGCTTTTATGTCATCTTTTTCTCGTCATTTTGGATATTTTGATTCTGGATATGACTTTGTATTTTCAGCATTAATGGATGAAACATTTTTGGAATTCCATTTTAAGGTCTTTCCTTATCGAGACGTGGTAACAGCCAAGTCTGTTCATGTCTACATTCTAGTCGAAGGTGGCGCTTTCATCTTTGGAGTTGCTCTCAACAAGTTGGTCATATTGTTCAATATCTTTTTTTAAACTATGCTTCATGTTATTTTATTTACGATAGTGTTAATAGTTTTCTTTCTTTTTTCCTTAAAAACAAAATTTAAAGAAACAAATGCAATTTTGTTGAGGAAGGCTTGTCTCGACATGGACTACGCTCTGTTCAAACCGGCCCTCAGGGCATTCGTAGGGGACTCCTACCGGATGTGGAGACTCTTCTCTGGTGAATTGCAACCCCTTCTGCAGAGAGAAGGTCCAGAACAACTCAGAAAGGCGCTCACTTGCTTCTTCGAGAGATACTTTGACGGATATCGACTATTCCAGGTGAGAAGCAGAGAGCGAGAGAGAGAGAGGAGAGACGGTTTATCTCCTAGCAATGTAGTTGGAATCGGAGAATGAATAGAAACGATCATGCTGTATTCCTCCAATTACCCTCTACAGTATTCTTGTTTTCTTCCTCTGCATACCCACTAATTATGGCGTAGTAAACCAGGACTCGTGATAGATTTAAGCATTGCTCATCTTGATGGAAAGTATGGAATGG